>JAQMCX010000024.1:1020588-1046722 GCA_029814765.1 Acanthurus leucopareius
GGCAGCCGTCCGATCGTCCGTTAAACTTTTCTAAATGTTGGAGGCTGGTTGCCAATCACATTCCTAAGTCCAACATTCACTAACCAATCGTCTTTGCTAATTTTTCCCCGCTCCAACATTCGACCAATCACAACGCACAAATGTTGGACCGAGGAGGTAATTCATTATTTGGTCAGAGGGGGCGTTTATTAAGGATCTATCAAAGAAGTCAAGGTAAAGGACTGCTGAAGCGACATGGTGAGTAACGTTGTTTTACATATTTACAATAATGTACTTAAAAAATGCATTTATGTCCCCAAAGGTAATGTCTTTTAACTCAAAACTGCACAAGGTAATGCCTGACTCTGAGCGGGATAACAGCAGTACTAAACAAGATGAAGTATGTATTTAAAGTACAATTGAAATGTTCGAGCATTAACATCATGCTTAATGTTACTAAACGGTGGCTGACTCTTTTTACTTAATGTTAGCTGACTGGCAAATTAAACCGAAGTGAAAACATGACACAACAGGTGAAATTAACTCTGTCAATAACTTAAAGTTTTGTCACAAAAAGCGTTGATGTAAATATGTTAACGACGTTATTCGCCATGTTACTTCGGCAGTCGTACACTTTGATTTCTTTGATAGATGCTTAATAAACGCCCCCCCGTGGGCAAAATAAAGAATCACCTCCCCGTCCAACATTTCTGCGTTGTGATTGGTCGAATGTTGGAGCTCGGGGAGAATCAGCGAAGATGATTGGTTACTGAATGTTGGAGTTAGGAATGTGATTGGCCACAAGCTTCCAACATTTAGAACTGTTTAACGGACGATCGGACGACTGCCGCAACTCGGCCTTCCTGACATGTAGTGGTGCGTTCAAGGCATTCTTTTTGTACAGGACAAATGTGTACTATTGTCAAATCTATTTGCAAATTGTCATTTTTAGTGATATAAATATCAACTATTATTAAAATTACAGATCAGGGTTTTTTTTTAAAGTTTGTTGTTTCAGAAGGAGTTATGAGCATTAAAAACGCTGCCAACACACCAATAAAGTACAAACAAATACATTTTTGTTCACACTGGCGAGTGTGCTAAACTTAAGTGACTCCAATGCGAATATCCATGATGAAAAAACATGTTGTCGGAAGCGGGATTCGAACCGACGCCTCCAGAGGAGACTGCGACCGGGCTAAAGCGGATGGTTTGTTGAATGGCAAATTAAACCGAAGTGAAAACATGACACAACAGGTGAAATTAAGACTGTAAATAACTTAAAGTTTTGTCACTATAAGCGTTGTTGTAAATATATAAACGACGTTACTCACCATGTTACTTCGGCAGTCGTACCCTTTGACTTCTTTGACATATGCTTGATAAACGCCCCCTCTGGCCAAATAAAGAATTACCTCCTCGGTCCAACATTTCTGCGCTGTGATTGGTCGAATGTTGGAGCTCGGGGGAAGAATGAGCTCAGACCGCGGCAGCCGTCCGATCGTCCGTTAAACTTTTCTAAATGTTGGAGGCTTGTGGCCAATCACATTCCTAAGTCCAACATTCAGTAACCAATCGTCTTCGCTGATTCTCCCCGAGCTCCAACATTCGACCAATCACAACGCACAAATGTTGGACCCGGGAGGTTGTTCTTTATTTGGTCAGATGGGGCGTTTATTAAGCATCTATCAAAGAAGTCAAAGTGTACGACTGCCGAAGCGACATGGTGAGTAACGTCATTTACATATTTACAACAATGTACTTAAAAAATGCATTTATGTCCACAAAGGTAATGTCTTCAAACTCAAAACTGCACAAGGTAATGTCTGACTCTGAGCGGGATAACAGCAGTACTCAACAAGATGAAGAATGTATTTAAAGTGCAATTAAAATGTTCGAGCATTAACATCATGCTTAATGTTACTAAATATTGCCTGACTCATTTCATGTAATGTTAGCTGAATGGCAAATTTAACCGAAGTGAAAACATGACACAGCAAGTGAAATTAACTCTGTCAATAACTTAAAGTTTTGTCATTAAAAGCGTTGATGTAAATATGTTAACGACGTTATTCGCCATGTTGCTTCGGCAGTCGTACACCTTGACTTCTTTGATAGATGCTTAATAAACGCCCCCACGTGGGCAAAATAAAGAATTACCTCCCCGGTCCAACATTTCTGCGTTGTGATTGGTCGAATGTTGGAGCTCGGGGAGAATCAGCGAAGACGATTGGTTACTGAATGTTGGAGTTAGGAATGTGATTGGCCACAAGCCTCCAACATTTAGAACTGTTTAACGGACGATCGGACGGCTGCCGCCACTCGGCCTTCCTGACATGTAGTGGTGCGTTCAAGGCATTGTTTATGAACAGGACAAATGTGTACTATTTGCAAATTGTCATTTTTAGTGATATAAATGTCGAATATTATTAAAATTACAGATCAGGGTTTTTTTTTTTTAAAGCTTTGTTGTTCCAGTAGGAGTTATAAGCATTAATAAACGCTGATAAAATCCCAATTAAGTTCAAACAAGTAAATTTTGGTTTACAGTTGCAAATGTGCTAAATTTTTATGACTCAGATGCAAATATTCATCAGGAAAAAAAGGTTATTGTCAGAAGTGGGATTCGAACCCACGCCTCCAGGGGAGACTGCGACCTGAACGCAGCGCCTTAGACCGCTCGGCCATCCTGACACTGTATACTGTATGTACAGTAGACAAAAAAAAATTTTATTCGCGTGCGAGTGAACGTGTTAATGTCCAATCGTATTCAAAATCAATCAAAATATATTGCTGAATTTTTTGACAGTGTTACACATAACACATTTTTGATGTATTTGTTAAAAATGTAATAAAACGTGTTTAAAAATGACGTCATTGCAACGTTAAATTCGAAGAAATATCCGCAAGTGAAATCTTTTTTAAAAATTGTGCAATTACTGTATACTTTGATAGATACAATTGCCCTCGATTTGGAAAAAAAAATAATCGTGCAGGAGAAATTTTATCTCTAACGTCTCGTACGTGTAGCTAGATATGCTTCCGGTGACAGGAAAACCCCGACTTACCGCGATCATACCGCACGAACGCGAGTTCGAATCCAGCCCGGGACATTTAGGCGTAGATTTGTATACGTATATATTTTTGTATATGTATATATATTTACGTATTTTAGATATATATATGTATGATCCTTAGGTGCATGACGTCATCCTCACGCCTCTCGCATTTCCTGTTTCTCCAATGACATTAAATGGCAAGAAAAAAAAGGCCACTCAGATATATAGAGGTGTTTGGTCTTATAAAAAGGGAATACTTGAGTACAAGAAGTCAAATTAAATTGATGAATAAAGTCAAAGAACTGATGTTTACATGGACTTTGCTGATAGTGTATAAGCAATAGTAATTCAGGCATGAAAATGGGTCAGGGGTGGAAAAAGGTGAGAAAGATATGACCCCTCTAGGCAGGTCTTTTTCTTTTAGGGGGCATGCTCCCCTAAAAGAAAATTTTGAATATTTCATATTTAAAAGCATCAGTCTGATGCATTTTGAGAGAAAGATGAAGCAGAATTACAAGACAGTATGAATGTATAATAAAGTATCTATCAATACATGGTAACATTATGCTATATAAGAAATGAGACTAACAACTTCTATCATGAAATGCGCAACAGCACAACTTTTATAGAGTAATAGTGGCAAAAAAAAAAAAATAGTACTCAATATTTATCAAAATAGTGCAAGAAAAAGATAGTACTGTATACTCCCTGGTGTATACATTCTGAAAGACATTGATCCAGGGCAATAAATATATGTGATGGCTTATACAAGGTCAAGAGCGTGTACTTACTGACTCACCGTACACAAAGGCTTCGTTATCGGACAAGTATAATGCCACACCTTTCCAAATCGGCGAGGCGTCAGGTATTACCCTTCTTTCCCGGAGAAAAAAACTGGTGATGCAAGGCCCTTCGCGCTAATATTTCCATGCTCTCGCGCTTGTAAAGTGAATGTTAAACGTTAAATGGTAAACCCCCATGTCCCGTCTATACCAATAACAAAAGATCACACTTCCAGCCTGTACTGTTGAAAAATCTGTATTTATTAATGATTTACAAAAGGCTAAACATGAAACCATTTAAATGATTCAGTTCATTTTGAAACCTAAAAAGGAGTAGTTGTTGTTGTAGTTGTGGGGGGGAGAGTTGACATGTCTGTGGCGTTTTATAGGTCAGTTATTATTACAGCATCTTATCTCGTCATGTAGAATCAGTTTTAGTGGAGGCTCCTGGAGAGAGAAATAAAATAAATCCACACACACAGGATGGAGTCAATCAAACAAACTGCAGAAGAGAGATACATTTGAAACTCCACTATGTTTTTAAATCTTTTTTGTTTTGTTTTTTTTAATAACTGGGGGGACACACTGGGTTTGAAGTGCGTTCCTTTTCTACATCAGCAGAGCAGCAGCAGTGGTGAATGTGATTATGGAAATTGTGTGAATATATACTTGTACAATCACAATTCTGTCACCTTGACTCCAGTCCTTAAAAAACATCTGGATCTCCCCAACCTACAGCTGGTGTAAAAATCAGAACACTTTTCTGTCTCTAATGCAGAGAAACACAGGTTATTACCACAGTACGAGAGGTCCCAAATGTAATCCGCTTCTCAGAACAGTTTGTAGATACATAGTTAATATTAAAAACAAGTTTTTGTGCAAGTATGTTTTTTTTTCCACAAGGTTTGAAATAAATATCTGTAAAGCAAACAAGGACTTTAAGAGTAAGTTTTAATTACTTTTTTTGTTTTTTTGAAATTGCGAAAAACCAACAGTAATCACATTGTGAGTAAAAGAAAATCCTTTTTCTGGCTTGAATTTAGGTACAATCAAATTAATCTCACACAACTCCGCAAAAAAATGACTATTGGATTAAAATGAAAGTAAAATGAAAGTTACCTCAGATTTGGGGCAAAACATTTAAAATTTTAACTCCACTGACAGAGAGCAGGAGACAGTCCAGTTTTAGCAGAATTTCCTTTTTTTGGGTAAATCTGTCACCAAAATGCTGGTAAATCACATTAGTTTTGCAGTTTTTAGTAGCCTGGCAGGTTTCTACAGTAGTAAAAGAGTGAGACAGTTGTGGACCCAAATATTTACAGTAATGTTGTGCACTTAAAGATCCTTCTCTGGACTGTTCGATCCTCCTCTGGAGAATCTTTCAGAGTTTATCTAAAACATCACACAAGAAAATAAAAAACAAACGAAAAAAAAAATCCATGCTTTCTTGCTACGGAATGAAATAACAGTGTTTCAGCTCACTGAGATTTTAACTGTAAAATTAAAAAAAACAAGAAAATAAAAATAAAAATTGGTCTGGAGCTCAACTGTGGGCATTTCTGCTGGCAAGAAAGAATTGAAAGTGTGAAAAAAAACAACATGATGCAGAAAAAGAGCTCAAGATAACACCGTAAAATTGTTCATACTTCAGTGAGCTATTTAAAAAAAACAAAAAAAAACAAATTTAAAATGAGAACAGACCTTTTCTCCATCCCTCGCCCCAAGAACCGTTTTATAAACAAAAATATATCACCCTTTGTCCTGTGATTCTCAAATTCTCACTAGATACAATTAAAACTTTTTACAGTGCTTTATCATTATATATCTTTGACAGACCTTAACGAGGGGAAGAAAGTTTTTTTAAGCCATAACTGTCTCTCCTATTGCAACGATATAGCTACGTCAAAAAAGTGAATGGTCCAGTTATTCGATGATTAAAATAAAAAAATAAAATAAAAGGGGAAAACAACACAAACAGGAGGAGACGGTCAGTGGAAGGGAAGCGAGCGCCGACTCTCTCGACCCGTTTTATTTTCCCCCAGGAGCACCTTAACGTCACCACGGTGATGCTGCCGCCGTTAAGGTGGCGCTGGGTGGATGAAAGGCTCGGGTCTACTGCTTGGTGTTGAGCTCGTTCTCCAGCTCCATGAGTTTGCGTGAAGCTTTGACCTTGTTGGAAACCTCCTTCCCCTGAGAGAAGAGACGCTGGCGCTCCTTGAAGGTCAGACTCTCCGGAGCGCCGCTGGGGATCGAGTTCTCCTGCTCCTGACTGTAACACACACACAGAATTAAAATAATCCGTTAGAATTAATTTTTTAGAAATGGATATGCTGCTTTAGATATTTCTTTATGATCCTCTCTTACCCTCCTGTCCTGATTAATCTATTATCAAAGTAACTAGAGTCGTGCCTAAAAGAAATTTAAACAAACTGGAAGATCAAAATTTGATTAAAAAGTAGATGTTTCTTCAGATTCTTCATCATAAATGAGCAAACGTTTTCCCAATTGCTGTTATAAATGAAGCCATGTGAGTAACAAAATCTGGTTCTCTGGGCTACAGGGTTAACTCACTCGTACCAAAACTGCCATTTATGGTTGGAATTTGTTGAAAGCTGATAAAAGACAAAGAAAAAACCAAAGTCTCACCTCTTCGTCCATTTGTCCTTGTAGACTTCTCCTGATCCTACAACTCCTGCTGAGTTTCCAGTGTACGAGTTAAATCCTGTGTGAGGTTTAGGAGTCACAGAGCAGTGAAATAACAGTTAGCATCCTTCAAACACAGCTTTTGTTTTCTGAAAACATCTGAGGTTGAAGCTGCTGGCTGCTGGCTGTCAAGATCTCCGGTACATCTCACATTACTTCCATAATTTTGAATGGAATTTTAAGGCATTTCTGTTTTTTTTATAACACGGAAATCTTATTAAAAACTGAATATTTTCCCACAACATGGACCTAGAGATCCCAGTCGCCAATAACTAGCAGCTTCTCCAATTGGCATCACTTCATTTCCCACAGACCAGCCTGAGCAGAAGAAAAGAAGGAAGGAAGGGAACGAGTTCTGGAGAAGCGTTAGGCCAAAAAACAAAAAAAGGTTAAGATCTCTATTAACTAGAGCAGCGAGCCAAGGAGAGAGAAAGAGGAAGCGTTAGAAAGCTGTAAAAGGGCCATTCAAAAGCAGCGAAAATGGTCTGTGGAAGTGTCAATGGGATCTGAGGCTGAGGTCACCTTCAAAATACGTTTTTATCTTTGTTCATTTTAATTTAAAAAAAAAATCTTCAACTGATCAGAAATGTTTTTTTTAATCCAGATTTTAAACAAAACTCAAATCAGGTTGTTAAGTAAAACACTTCTATATAGAAATAAGAGTTAGGAAATTGTATCCTGGGTGATAGAAGTGTTGGTTAAACCCTGTGATGGTGACCCTGACCTTTGACCCCAAAGGACTCATTAAACAGTTGTCACGTGTGTCCCTGTGTCTTTTCCAAACGGCAGCAACATCCAGGATAAAGTGAGACACAGCTGGAGTCAAATCTGCCTCAGTGCTTCACAAATATGTGACGCAGACGTCCGCAGGTTTTTATTCCCGAACACAACAGTCAAAAAAAAAAAGGTTAGCTCCGCCCGCTGACTGAAGGCCTAATGGGATCCTATATTTTCTCTTATCGTCAACAAATCCAAAGAAAGGACACAACTGTTGCACCATCCATTTCATTACTTCCTTATTAAGTGCTAATGCAGAAAAAAAGAGTAAAAAATTCAGGCAGGTTTTGCAGAGTTTTTTGTTGATTTTTATTGAACTGACGGAAGTTCCGATAAACTAAAAACTCATTTGGGTGTTTAACTTTTACAAAATGTTTATAGCTGCTCCTTTTGTTAATATTTTACATAGATGAGTATTTTTTGGCCAATTTGTTTTACCTGGTACTGCAATACCGAGCGTGGCCACTACATCAGCCTGGCACTGTTTTTGAGGTTTTATCAAACTATGGCTGAAAAAAAAAGAGCAAAACAAATAATCTATTTTCTGTTTGATTTGTTTACTGAAACCTGAGCTGAAAAAAAAATTAGAAAAATGAAAATTTATATTTATGAGCTGATTTAAAAGATTTAAACAGGAGCTAAAGATGGGACAAGGAAGTCAGACAGTACTGTGAGATGAACCCACACACTTTGTTTTGGTCTTTTCATTGGATTTGCTGACAGACAGAAAAGTGGAGAATAACACCAGCCTCATCCGTTTTCCACAGTGAAAACATGTCATTAGACTCGCAAACACACCTCCAGCCAGTGAGCAGGAACTAATCAGAGCCATGTGTTTGAGCTGAGAGAATAAAAACCCTGCAGACTCTCTACGCAACACAACATCTGACACCACAGGCTGGATCCAAATGTGGAGTCCTTCTTTCTCTTGTTGCGCTAATTTAAAAAAAAAAAAAAAAAGTGGTCGAATCCCACCAGATGACGGCAGGTATCGAGCCAGAAACAACCCGGGAACTTAGACAATAAACATCCAGTTGGTTGTGTTTCAAAAAGGAAAACACAAGTCTGAGTCCAAATGCATGTTGGTCTTGAGTTTCACATGAAATGGAGAAGTTTGGGGGGGTGGAGGGGGGAGTTGGTACAGTTCAGATGCAGACACAGTGACAGGGTGTGAACCCAGACGGATTCATCCAGCTGGCAGCTCCTGGGCTCTTTCTTTGGGTTTTATAGCTCTGAAGCAGGGAAGAGATCTGAAGTGTAGTCTGAGACGGGATCAAACCGAGTCCCGCTTCGGCCTCAAACCACATAAACACAAACTGGCAGAGAACAAAGAAACCGCAGAGAAACAACCCGTGTTCAAGGCCAGTGGCATTCCTCTGCGGAGCCAACAGAAATGAAAATTATACTTCTGGCAGTGCGATTGAAAAATTCTTCAGTAACGAAAAAAG
Organism: Acanthurus leucopareius; assembly: GCA_029814765.1. Lineage (NCBI taxonomy): Eukaryota > Metazoa > Chordata > Actinopteri > Acanthuriformes > Acanthuridae > Acanthurus > Acanthurus leucopareius. The sequence continues at coordinate 1,029,337 of JAQMCX010000024.1, forward strand.
TCACCCTCTGGCTTTTCATGGCTTCTCAAAGGTTGTGAATGTTATTCTTACACTCTGGTTCAGTTATCTTGGAGGCCAGTGGAGGCTAAAAAAGCTCATTGCCTTTGTTTTTTTGTACCAATACACAGCTTTTTTTTTTAAAGGGATAATTAAATTTGTTCTTCTTTGTTGCTACTCTGGTTTGTACACCTTCTGAGGCAAACTGGCATCGGTTTTGTTTTGCTTCTGGTTTTTATTCTCATCACAAAAATATCTGCCATGTTTTTTTAAAAAAAATCAAAGCCAGACTTGAGCTTCTGGAGCTGCCAGCTGATCAAATCACACACTCGTTTAATACATTTTGAAGAGTCGTATGTCAGGGAAGCCAGAGGCTCAGGTGCCGCGCTCGGTCACCTGAACCTGCCGCAGTGCCCTGTGGGAGTTGTAGTCAGGTTTTAGTAGAGCTACAGCGTTAGACAGCATCACAGCGACAGCAGAGACGCAGATCGACAGGCTAGATGAAAGACAGCCGGATCAGGTGACAGAGCAGAAAAACAGGCAGGCGACAAAGCACAAACACGGGGGAAATTAAGCTCTTTTAGGAGGTAAATTAAAAAACAGAACAACAGAGGAGGTAAAGTGGGGAAGGAGGAAGCAAAGACATTAAAACCAAAAAAAAAAAAAGAAATGAACAAAGACAGCAGGGTGCAGCCTGGTGGATGCTACGCACAGGCAGTAAAAAGCAATAGACATCAAGCCGGTTAACTGGGGTGAGCTGCTGGCAGCCAGAGTGCATTGCTTTATGTTGATTATATGTGTGTGTGTGTGTGACAAGGTGCTCAAACATGCAGATTTTATTGATTTCAATGAGGGTGGTGGGAGGGTGGGGTAGGTGGGTGGTTGGGGCAGGTAGTGGGATGTTAGTGGGATGTTTTTTTCTGATTTGAGTGAATAAAAAAATTGCAACACAAAGATCTCCATGAGGTCCTGGATGTGTTTATTTTTTTAAATGTTCAGTAAGCAGCAGGGTGGAGGAGGGTTTTTATGTTAAAGGTGCAGGCAGCCGTTTCCTGGACCTCAGGTGGTGATGACGTTCAGTCTGTGCTGCAGTCGTCGCTCTGTTTGTCTGTGGACGTTCGAACCGCTGGATTTAAAGCTGCACTCGGTCTGAATGACGACCGGGTCAGAAAGGTGGAGCGATATCGCTGCTTCCACTTATTAATTGATCCTGTATTTTGATAAACTTTTTATTTTTTTAAAAGAGGAAACATGTTTAAAGTTAATGTTTATATGAATCTGGCTTAAATTTGTCTAAAATTGGTGACATTTTAAACAGGATTTCATCAAAGATTCGTGACTAATAATGCAAATCTGACTTGACAATTATTAACATTTTTCAGTACTAAAAAGACTTTTGATGTAACAGACACATTTCATTCAATACTAAAGAGTATTTAAATTTAATACTTAGTCTTTAAACAATCAGTTTAAAATAACAAGGAGATATTTCTTTGTTTTAAATGAGCCAGAAATCTTTGGGAAATCTTGGTCTAACTCAGTGGTTTTCATCCAAGTCTATGAAATTAATCTGAGGGTAGTTAGATGACTGAAACATGAGAAAATGATTTTAAAAAAACTTTGCTATATTGTTTTATTTCTCTAAAAATGATTAAAATCAAAGTTTTTCTACAAACAAACTGCTCACAACCAATAAATATGTAGCCTGTCGTTAACGATCTTTGACTTTTCTTGGGACCTTTTGGACAACAGGTCCCTTAAGCGAAGAACCAAATAACCGACTGAAGGCCAAAGTAAAATATTACATAATTAATTTACTTATTATTACTATTTTACTGTCTGTGCAAACAATACCGCTGTGCACAGGCCAAGTGTGTGCAGGGAAAAATCATGAAGAGTTATTTTGAAAGCGAAAATATTCTCGACAGCCGCCAGCTGACTGCCGTTTGACCCGTCTACTGTTGGTATCACTTTCCAACAATGAGGAGCTTTGAAGAAAAGCTATGATTCATATCTTAACATAACATTTGAGAGGGAAAACCCAAGAAAAACAGCTGTTTAATATTTGATTTATGTTAAGAAAAGCTACTTTTAACCTCATGATAGATAACGTCTCTTTTAGAAGAAACTGTGGCCCGAACATGACCTTTCATATCTTAGATACAAGCAGCTGTGGATAACTGACAGATAACTGCCACTAGGAGGCACTCTAGTTTTAGCAGATTGAGTTTTTATAGAAGTTTGTTGTTTGATCCAGCTTGAAGACAAGAAGATTTAGAGTAAACAAAATCTTCAAAACAGCCACAGACAAAGAAGAGACATGGCGTTTAACACTGTGCATTTTTGTGTTTTATGAAATGAGAGCTGATTTGTTTTTTATCCAGTGATTGATGGGTGTGGAAAGCCAATGGTGTGTCTCCTTCCCTTTAAAGCCAACACCGCTAAGCAGAGCCACGAGGTGGGGGGGGGGACAGGAAGGGGGCAAGCAGGCAGACTGACGGCTGCCCTCGCCCCCCCCACCCATCCCAAGCAGCAGCAAACCAGACACAAAGGAGGCGGCGAGCGACAACACCAACAGTACTATGATTGGCTCTGATGGGTCTCAATCTGCAGCAAAAAAGTGGTGGCGTGATTATCGATTGCTTTTTTCTGTTCGCTAGTGCTGATCGGAGGGGGGGGCGGGGGGAGAGGTGGTGATTGGAGGAAGATGAGGAGGAAAAAAAATTACCGGGGACAGGAGGAGGCGTGTTTTTTTTTTTTTTTTTGTAAAAAACAAACCAACATATAAAAAAATACACAACAAATAGAATCTGATTTGATTGAGGAGAGGGAGGAAAAAAATTTCCACATACAAAATAACGAACATAAAGGTGATGAACGGAGGGACTGATTGACGACAAAAATTAAATTAAATTAAAAAAAAATATCTGGACAAACATTTAAAGAAGAAGGAAAAAAGTAGACGGTGGAAATGAAAAGGAAGAACACGTTTCTATTGAAAAACAAGATAAAAATAAACACCAAAAAAAAATAGAGCTAAACTATGAAAGTAGAAAAATGAAGAGATGAGTGAATGAGAGGGAGGTCTGGGAGCTGTAGAGGGCGCTGTGGCGAGCCTGACTCCTCTCTCCTCTCTCTGGGTCTACCTTTAAAGCCTCCTGGGGGGATGGAGCTGGGTTTGGCAGGAAGGGGGGGGCCTGTACTGTTGGAGTTGTTGAATGGCGGCTGGAATGAGCCGGACAGGAAGATGCCGTCAGAAACAGGGCGGGGCTTGCGCGCAGTGGGCGGCGGCTGTGGCTTGTTGTGATTGGGTGAGGCGGTGGCCGGGAGGTCGCCGTACGACTTCCGGGTCGCCGACAGCTTCACCTGACCTGATTGGCTGCCGCCGCCACTCCCTGCTTCCTCGTCTTCTTCCTCGTCGCCCGTGTAGGTGACAAACTTGGCGGTGTAGAGCGTGTCTGGGGAGGTGACCTGGGTTTTGAGGTAGGAGGTGTTTCTCTGTGGGGGGGGCGGGGGGGTGTTAGTAGGGTTTTGGGGGGCGGGGGGTTGGTAATCCCTGGGCAGCGGGGGCCGATACAGACCGGCCGGCTCGTCAGGCGTCAGCAGCTTTCTCTCCGCCTCCTCGTGCTGCCGGCGCCGCTCCGCCTCCAGGCGAGTGTAGTACTCCTCCTCCTGTCTCCTCTAGAGGAGGGACAACCTGTTAGTAAGCTCCTCTCTGATTGGCTCTCACCTCAGCAATGGACACCAACTGGCTAATCAGCTACAGATACAACTGGGAAGCTATTCAGCTATTTTCACAAAGCTGCTCCAACGACACAAAACCACATCAGTCTGAAAAGTTTCCTCCACCCACATCCGTCCTGACTGAGCTACAACACACAGAGATCTGATACAGAACGAAGCCTCCACCATGTTTACCAATGAGACAGAACCGAAGCACAACTGGTCCTGGATCAGGTGCCACAGAAATAAAATGATCTAATTTAAAAGGGGAGGCTGCTTTAAAAACTGAACCACAATCACGTCTGTTTTCACCTCAAAAAACAACTTTAAGCTGCAAAGTATTAAGCTAAGAAACGATTTAAAAATGCTTATGAAATCATCTTACGATTAAGTGGCAAAATAAATCCGATTACAGTTTTATAAAAGAGCTGAACTGGACCGAACTGGTTTGCAACATCCACTTGTCATCACTGATACAGACTGGTCCTCTCACATTGAGCCTGATCTTTTATAAACACCATTAAATCCAGAACTTTATTGTTCTATCAATGAAAAAGTCTAATATTTTCTGTTTTAACAATCAAATTAGTGCAGTTAACCAACAAAAATCTACCCAAACTGATCTAAAAACTCCATAAATCTGAAGATACTAGAAGAAGAGCCCTCTCTATTTGGTCCACACCACCTTAAAACTCTTGGACACTGGCAGTAAACTGGCCCTCCTCCCCCCTGGACCACCCTGTCTCCCACCATCTCCCCCCTCTTCCCTCATCACTGTGGTGGTGAATGCATGTGTGCACAAACTATGTGTCCATATGTGCGTCTGTTCTTCTGCACCCTCAGTTTACTCTATAAGGTTTTGTGGGTTGTTGTTTTGTTTTTTTTTTCCCGTCTGATTCGAGCCCACCCTGTCTCCGGCGGCTGAGCTCTGAGTCTCACGTCACAGCCTGAGAAAGAGACAGAGCGAGAGACGCCTGTGATGTTGCACATGAATCTACGCTGCAGGAATGTGTTTGGATTTCTGGGTTTTGGAGCTTCACCAGCAGCTCCAGGTCACATGTGCTCAATCTGGTCAAATGCCTCTGATGTCAGATAATCTCCGCGCATTTTTTTTGGTCCGTTTCATGTGTTGAAGTGCAGTCGAGATCGTGCATATCTTCAAAAAGAGAAAAAAAAGAGGGGGAGGGGGCTGCTACGGATGCATCCGAGCTGCTTTTGGTCGTCGAATCAGCCCAGTTGGAATCTGAAGAAACTGGGAGGGATTAGTGGGTTTTGAATGAGTGGGTGGCTGGTTTCTGAATATGTACGGTATGGATGGCTGAGGGCGGGAATGAGGCAGGTGGTGTGTGTGTGTGTGTGTGTCTGTGAGTGATTTTTTCTGGGAAAAGTGGGAGGGTGGGCAGCATTCCCTGAACATAGTTTTTCTAGAGCGATGCTGGATGGAAATGGAAATGGAAATAATAAAATAAAATTTAAAAAAACGCTTACGAAATCATAAACTGCTTCCCCCAAAAAAACTGAAATAACTGAACTTTCTGACACAAACCAACAACAACAACAACAACAACGACAACAACAACAACAACAACGTGATGGGGGTCCCATGCTTAAGGTGGGTGGGAGCACATAACATGACACAGCAACACGTCACAGAGGGGGGTGGGGGGGTGCACAGGATGTGGACATGCAGTTGGACATCTTCATAATAAACAAACAGCATTAGATTAACAGTCATAACATCTTAAAAACAATATATTTCTTAAAAATATTAAACACTGCTGCAGCTGTTTTAACAAATATGTAAATTAAACAAAATATATCACTATTATATTCAAAAAAACTATATTTTTCTTTTGATTTCTTTGTTTTTTTGTCACTTCCTGCACAGTTTTAAACGACCAGTGGTGTGATCGATGCTCTGCAGTTCACAGGACAAAATGTACCGGAGTCATGATGAAGTCGGTGAACGAAACAACATGATGATGAAACACTGAATATGTTTGATTTAACACACACGACTGAGATGAAGGGGTTGGACACCAGATCAGACCACTGGACATTTAAAACCTGATGTCAGATCATAAAATATGGAATTATTTTCTACATTTTAACCTGTTAAACATGAATCCTTTCCAAATGAGCCGAGTGCTCTATAATAATGATAGAAATGAACTAAAAAAATAAGTAATTACAGCATTTTAACAGAGGAATAAGACAGACTAGTTCACTTTGTGCACATTTTACTGTGTTGTGTTTTTGTGCAGCAATGAATTTTACATTAAATAACTTAGGACCAAAATGCAAAAACACAGAAAACAGAATTAAGTACCAAAAAAATGACATTTGATTAATCTAAAACACGATAAAGAGTGCACAAAGTGAAGGAGTCTTAACACTTACTGAGCCACTAAGCATTCATCCTATTTTTTTAGCTGATACATTAAATAGATGAGATGCAGATTATAATACAAGTTCTTTAAATCTTTAAGTCTTCTTCAGGCTTTTGTCCCAGTTTTTTGAAAATTTTTCTTAATACAATCTGCCTACGATTGTCTTTTAGCAAAGTAATTTATTTTATTTTAATCAAACTAATTATATTGATTGAAATGCCTTTTCTAACAGGAACAATTCAGATTTATAAAACAACTTTTTGTTCACTTTCCAAGAGTCAATAAGAAGATTAATGTCACTCTCATGTCTCCACTATAAATATAAAGCAGTGAGCAGCTGATTAGCTTAGCTTAGCACAAAGACTGGAAACGGAGGGAAACAGCTAGCCTGGCTTTATCCCACAGTGACTCAAGTCCATCTGCCAGCATCTGTACTTCTTAAAGATAAAATACTCTCATTTTAGTTCTTTTAGTTCTTTTTCTGTTTAAAAAAAAGAGCTTAATAATTAAAGGCTGAGTTATTTTGATGTGACAAATACTTAAAACTTAGTTTTCCCTCTTATTTTAACTTCACACAGGTTTCCAAACTCGTTCATCTACTTTGTTTGTGCCTCATAATTTAATAAAAACCTAAAGCCAACAAGATTTAATGGGTTTGGCTTTCAGTGGAGAGTCTTACTGTAGTTATGAAGAAGCTCTAAATTGTATTTTATGGGCTTTTCCAGCCTGAAATAGTGAGGAAACAACTTTAAAACAGATATTTTAAGATACTGAAAGATTTAATAACTTAAAGTAGTCTAACTCTGATAGATTTATGCACTTTTTTTGTCTATAAAACGAGCAGACTGACTCACAAACAGCTTCAGTATCATAAAACTTCCTTAAAAATCCTACAATCGTTTATTTTTATGAACTGTGGCCACACGGCTGCTGCACAGACAGACAGACCGACCTTCTCCTCAGCCTCTCGTTTGGCTCTCTCGTCCTCCCTCCACCTCCTCTCCTCCTCTTGCTTGGCTCGCTCCTCCGCCTCCCGCTTACGAATCTCCTCCAGCTGCTGCTTACGCCGCCGCTCCTCGTCCTGCAACTGATCCCACACACACACACACACACACACAAGCAAACACACACAGAATAACATGCCAAAAGGCACACGAAGACAAGCACACATGCAGACAAGGAAACATTAAGTTTAACATGAAGTGAACATCAGTCGCACACAAACTCTGACATCATTTCCACATCAAACGGCTCTGATTTACCTGCTCGGACGCTAAAATACACTAACATGTTGTGTGGTAGTTTGGATTCGTCTGCTCAGGAGGGGAAGAGCAGTGTGCACTGCAAACACACAGCACAGGCAAACACACTGCCGGACATGCAGACACCAAACACGACCACAACAACCAGAGCAGGGCAACAGAAAACAGAAACAGCCCCTCTTCCAGCTACTTAAGGTGGATTTGATTGTTTTTTCTGCATAAAAAAACAAAAAAAAAAGGATCTGTGGTACCTGAAGTAACTGCAAGCTTATTGGGCTGCTGCAGAAAATGTACTGAAACCATTTCAAGACAAAAACCGAGCGGGTGGTGACGCACAAAACAAACACACCCCTTTTCTGGGCTGGATGGTGTTTAAAGGGTCAGTTCAACCAAAAAAAAATTAGAAAGCAACATATTTTACCACTTTTCATGCAGAAACAGCATGACGAGACTGGATTTCTCTGTCACAGTCTGTCTGTTTGCACCTCAATAACAAACACAGAACTAAGTTTTTGGCGCTTTACAAATAATTAAATAAATTTTATATTAATCGACAATTTTCATGGGGATTCAAGAGTAAAAAAAGACCTTGTTTATGTAAAAATATGTTGAAAAATTTTTTTAAAAAGGACATATCAAATGTTATTAGGTCTTGGTTAATTGATTTTTTGTATATTATTCAATTTTTTTCTTCTATAACATGAAATCATTATTATATATATTATACATATTGAAAATAACTATTATTCTAAATAATTTTATTTACGTATTCTGTTTTTTTTTTATATTTTATTAGACTTCTGATTTTTTTCTCATTCATATGTTTTTAATTGCAATTTGTGTTTGCTTTATTTCCATTTTAATTTGCAAAAAATTAAACTTATTTCATTAACATCTCTCCTCTTGTTAAAGTATAAAAAGCCCATAATTATTAGAATTTTATAACATTTTATTAAGAGGAAAACTGAGTGTTTTTCTGTAAAAATGCTTCTGGCTGCGTTCTGAAGAAGGAAAGAGAAGGTTTCATAACAAAGACAACAAGTGAAGCCTGTTTCTTCTTTTGTTTTCCTTGAGGTATTTTCCTGGAAAGTAATTCTTTCCCTTCATATCTGCAGTTTTGTGGTGGAGTCAGAAATGTGAGACAGATACTTAAAAACCTGAATTAATAAAATCAAATCTAACCGAGAGATAACAGCAACGGAAACTATGTGAGAAAATCAGCTTTGTTTGGTTTTGGTTGAACAGATCCTTGAAAAAAGAACATAAAGATGCTCAGCTGGTCACAGACAAATGGATAAATGGATGGATGGATGGATGGATGGATGGATGGATGGATGGATGGATGGACACCACAACATCACGATGTGGCCCTGCGCAGGCAGCACTGGGGGCTCACGGGACCCTCATGCATGGATCTCGACCTGGACTCCCCCTATGATGCATTCAGCCATGCAGGCGCCACCTCGATATGCACTCAAAACACCACTGCTGACAGGAATCTCACTGACCTCAGATCTGCTGCTCTGGAGGCATTTGAACGCCTCTTTTTCTGTTGCTTTTATGAATCTGAAGCAGATTTTTTTATGTTTCTGAACAGCAGCTTCACTTGCAGTTGTTTTGAGTGGACACAGAGATGGGCAGCTCCCCCAGCCAAACAACATCAAGCATCCCAGGACGCCCCCCTCACCCCCACCCCTCCCCTCCCCCCTCCATGACCGGCTGCTCTTTAGCTAATCATGGCACGGCCCTGCCTCCGACCCCCACCCCCAATGAAACGACGACAGTAGTCCAGATGGTTGGGGAGAGACAGATAGGAAACACGGGGCAGGTGGGCAGCCCAGACAGAAAACAGGAAGTGATGTAAGGGCAGGGAGAGGAAACTCGTCATTAACAGGAAGAACATACCAAGTCTAGAACAGAGATAGCTGGGACAGCATTCTGCTGCTGAAGAAGAAGAAGAAGAGAATAGAGAGTGAGAGGGGGGGCAGATAGGGAGGGAGGGAGGAAAAGGAAAAATACCCAAAATACTGAAAAAGGAAGGAGTGGGGGGAGAAATCAGAAGAGCTAAGTTAGCAGAAAAATAAAGAAAAAAGAAACAGGGGAGGGGAGACAGAAATAAAAGAGGGGGAAGGGAGGACAAACAGTAAAGTGAAAACATTGCTAAAGTTTATTTTTCTCCATTCTGCTAATTATTGGCTGTTGAGAAGCTCCTGAATCCAACACACCCGAACACACCGAACCAGGTCTGAAACACTCTGTACCTCACTGCTTTTACTTTTTAACAAAAGTGGAGTAAATTTGTTTGGATTTTGATTAATAGAAGTAAGAAAATAAATCTTATAACATCCAAAATTTATCACACAAATATTCATTTGTGAAGTCAACTGTTTTTAATTACTTCAGGTGACTCTGGCAGCTTTTTTCCTGCATGTTTTTCTCTTTAACACTTCAGTTTTTTTCTCCTATAGAACCATAATAAAAGCTCTTAGTCAGAGTTATTATATTAAAGGTTCTCAGGAAAAGATTTAAGTCACTTAAATTAAGTTACCTCCTCTTTGATTAGTTTATAGGAGTTTTATTATAGACAAATTTAATCAGAGAAAAGGGCCATCTGAACACAATATTAGCTAAAACACTTGAGGTCCAAATTTTCAATAATCAAAATGATTAGATAATCATGGACTGGGTCAGTTATTGTATCCTGCACAGATGGTAAAGCCCTTAAGGACAAAGTTGTGATTTAGGGCTGAATAAAATATATAAACGTGACTTTCTAGTCTTGTGTGTTTGATGTAAACTGGGCTAAAAGTCAAATTGAAACCAGAAAGAATTCATCAACAGGAGGAAATGAAACCCAGAAGATCGATTTAAAAGTTCTTCAGTACAGAATAAAAGAAAAAACAAGGCACCAGGCCGACCACATCAACTGATAAACACTCACACACACTCACACACACTCACACACACTCACACACACTCACACACACCCTGAGAGACTCAACACCTTCCAGCCAGTCAACCACATCAAGCTTCCATAACACGGCTGCATCCACCAGCATCCACCCACACTCCGCCACATCCAACCATACTACAGAAATTTAGAAATTAATGCTGCATTTTAATTTATAAGAAAGTATTTCTACCAATTTTAAGAAGCAACGGGACTCTGGAGCCACATTAGTGCAGGAACGATGCGTAGTTAAGCAGAAAGCCTGCTGTCATGATGCCCATGATGAACATGGTATCATCAGCCTGTGGAGAAGCTCTGCAGCTCGGTTCCTCCTCAAAATGAGGCAGGACAGTGTTAAACAAGATGGGGTGTAGTTTTCATACAGTTCTACTTTGTTTGCCTTATTAATCAGAATTATTAATGTTATTGATAAGGTTGTGGCCTGAGGTGAAGGAGTGATACAGCTCTCATTTCATGCACATGCGTTTCAACTCTGAGTGATTCTGCAGGAAGTTTGTAGTTAATTAAAACAAAGAGGACAACATGGTATTTGTGCCGTCATCTGCATGTAATATGAGCTGTATAAATTAATTTTTATTTACTTCAGGCTATGAACTTATTAATCACCCCTCGTTATCAGACATCATTAGCATTCATGATGCAGAGAAGCTGGTTAAAATGGGACCAGTGACTCTTCGGGGTCATGGTTTATTCTTGCTGTGCAACATGGCATGTGTGATGCATTAAAAGGTTAAGATGCCACAGACACGTCAGACATTAAGGACTCTGTCACATGGGACGATCTTTAGCAAACGAGAGGGTCATTGTTTAGTCTTCTTACAGCGGGACGCAGATGTTTGCTCTAAATCACGAGCTCGAGTTCTGAGTGCAGGAAACACAAAAAAAACCTCCAGGAAACGTGAATCCAGACATGTTCAAACACACTCAGAGCCTGCAGACTTGGAGTCAAACAGTTAGATTCGTATGATGTGAATGCAGCCCTACCGACGTCCTCACCTGCCTGCCCAGAAGCCCTCCCCATCCACCCCTCCAGCCAATCAGATTTAAGCAGCTCAGCATGGCAAAGCGATGACAGAAGCATGTTGCAGATGCACATTGCGGGACATTCATAGTGCGAGCGCTGCCGCAGAGGAAATCATTTCCCCTTTCCAGCATCGGAAAGCCGGTTCTGTTTCCCCCCCATCAGCCTGATTTCCTGCGACTCGCCCTTCCTCATGTCCTGGACTACAAACTTCTTTCTTAACTGTGAGCTTTTTTTTTTTAGCCAGATTTTTTAACTTTTTCTGGCCAAAATAAAACATCTTTCTTGCTTCCTTCAGCCCTTTTTATGAATGTTTAATTTACTCTCATCTCTCTTTTGCTTTTTCGTCAGCTGCTGCCTGTTTTTCATCTCTATTTCTCTCTTCCCTCCACCCATTTGTTGTCCTCCAGTCTCTCTATCCTTTCCCGCCACCACCAGCTCCCCCCGTCTCACCCTGGCTCTCTTCTCGGCCTCCAGCCTCTGCATGATCATCATGGTGTCTACATCCTCGTCATCTTCTTCCTCCTCGTCCTCGTCGCTCTGCTTGGACTCCTGCAGCCGTTTCTGGAACTGCCACTCCAGCATCAGCTTCCTGAGGCGGTCGTTCTCCTCCGCCGTTCTCTCCGGCTTCGCCTGGAAAACGAAGAAGAATGCTCAGAACCGCATCGAGTTGCACCAGTTATCTGTAAAAAAAATCCATGTCTGAGTTCAGGTGATGAATCCCACCTGGAGGTCCTGGATCTCCTTGTCCAGCAGGTCGACGATGTGCAGCTGCTGCTGCTTCTCGGCCTTCTCGCGGGCGTCTCGTTTCCACGGGTCTGGAGACAGACTGTCGCTGGACGTCAGCTCCTCCTTGCTGATGGTGATGTACTGCAGGTCCCGCCTCTCGATGGTCCGCGGCTGCTGCTGCGGTAACAGCTCCCTGATCACCGTGTCCATGCCTGCAAGCACGTTTTATTGATTATTATCTAAACATGGCTGCAGGTTGCACATAAAAGAAGAATCTGAATCATTGAATATAAAAGTTTTGACTCGTTACCAGCAGGGTTGGGGCCGCTGGCAGGGGGAGGGACAGCTGAGCGAGGCAGGCTGGCCAGCTTCTCCGGTCTGGATGGGGGAGGCTGGGGCTGAGGCTGCGGGGGGAGGTAAGGCTGGGGGGGGACCACGGAGGGCAGAGGGGGCTGGTGGTGAGGAGGAGGCATGGATCCTCCGTTGTTGTGAGGTTGGACGGGCATGACGGGGTTGGCCCGGATCTGACCCAGCTTCCTCTCCTGCTCCCTCCTCTTCCTCTCCCTGAGGAATATTCATCGTTATTAGCAAATATTAAGGTGAAATAAAACAAAAAAACAACAAAATTATATGTGTTTGCAGTTAAATTTAATGTTCTGTGTGTAATAATTAATCTCATAAAGTGTCATTTTTAAAAATACAACAAACCCCACCTCTCCTCCTCCAGCCGAGCTTTCTCCTTCTCATACCAACGCTGCTGCTCCTCGCGTTTCTTGCGGTCTGCCGCCTGCTGGGCCGTTACAGGAGCGACGGCGGCAGGAGGAGGCGGGAGCGGGAGCTCAGGTTGGGGGTCGTAATGGTCGTAGGCTTCAGGGTAAGTGGCTGGCGGTGGAGGCGGGGGAGGGGGCAGGTCGGAGCGGGATGGCGGCTGGGCTGAATGCGGCGGCACGGGGTGAGGAGCGTTGGGCGTCTTCCATCGGCCCGGCCCGGTCTTCTGGTTGTGGGTCTTGTTGGAGGAGGAGGAGGAGGTGGAGAAGTTGAGGTGCTCCTGGCTGGATGTGGAGGACTCCAGCGAGGAGGAGACCTGCGGCTGTGGAGCCCAGTGATCAGGACCTCCAACACCTGCAGACACACAAACATCCAGAGGAACATTTTATCCTTTTTATCCACAAAATAAACCGCAGTGACTCAGTTTTGTTCATTTTACAAATAAAGTTCAAACGTCACTGTTACATTGAATGAAATACTGTGATGAGTTATTGTTTTATTATGTAATAAATACTCACTTGATTACATTTTAAAGGAACATTTGGATGCTTAAAAACCACTAAGCTGTTACATAATCTGACATTAAATAACACAACCAGGTGCTTTTTGTCTGCCTCAGTCATCTGAGCTCTCTGGCTCTTCTCTCTCACCTGGTGGACCTCCTCTCTGGTAGTCCAGATCTCTGTGTTGGTAGTCCAGGTCCCGGTGCTGGTAGTCCTGCTGGTAGTGTGGCTGCATGCGCTCGTCCGGCCTCAGACCTCCTGGTGGAGGGTACAACTCCTCCTGAGAGTGGTTCACCCGCTGAGAGGGGAGGAGAACATTCAGTCAGAGATGAAGAAAGAGAGGCAGATCATTGAGGAATGAAGCAGGAACATGTGATGGAGCGTAAAAGGCAGGAGATCCAGGAGAAAGGGGGGACCATAAGGAGGAGGAGCATGGACACTAACTGGGTTTAAATGCATCTATGACATGATGCTCCTGGACTCTGCAGGGAAGTGAGTGAACTAAAAATACCGACAGTCATTTCCGCTGACGTTGGCGTCCGACGCGTTCTCTACCTGCATGTTGTTGTGAATGTTGTCCACCACAGGGAGGCGCTCTCTGTCATCCATGCCCTGCCAGTGCTGCGAGGGACCCTGCCCGGGACCGACCACCCGATCCTGGCTCTTGGAGGCCGGGATGGTGAAGTACTCCCTGGGGTAGGTCTGGGTGGGGATGGGGTAGGCCTCCGGGCGGGGAGGGGAGGGCTCGTCCTGGTTCGACAAAGACAGACACAGATTTCACGTCTCGGCTCGAGATACCGAAGTCCTCGGGCGTTTGCGTCACTCTCGACTCATCTGATCCGCAGGAGCATTTCACACAAAGACGCCAGCGGCTGCGACCGAACGGTTACTTACGTCTGCACACAGGTTGCCGGTGGAGACGGAGGTGATCTTGGTGCCGGGGCCTCCGGGGTACACGGCTTTGCCTGCAGGACTCTGGCCCTGATCTGATGATGAGGCGACAATACAGATGTTTCAGTGCAGTTCAGAGACATTTATTAACAAAATCAAAAATATTTAGAATCAAGCATTGAATTAAGTGAACAAAACAGGAGCCAGAAAGTCTCAAACTACCCAAAAATAGTTACTAAAAGTGTTTTTAAGGATTGTTTTTTACAATTTTTCCAGACAGTGTTATTGTCCAACACTGTGACACTGTTTTCATATCAGGGTGGAGTACTTTAAGAATAACAGCGGTCTGGTTTTTACTTTTTTTTTCCCATCACATTCTCGCTCATGACAAATCGAAACCCAGCGACTTGTTATCATTAAGTTTCTGTTGTTTTCTGTCTGATCAAACTCTACAGGAGTGAGTTTCATACAGGTTTTCTGTTTCTGCTTGATTTGCTGCATAAATCAGGTGGAAATGTTCGTACTTGTGTGTCACATTAAGTATCACAGTTGCATCTTTGTGATAAATGACTGAAGTGCTAGTTTATTAATGAAGTGGTCAAAGGCAGAGTTTAACAGTGACGACTGTCCGACTGCCCCATCAGGTGGTAAAAAGAGAATCAAACATGTTTTTCTGAGCTGATTGTGTTTGTTTTGTTTCTGCTGAGACGTTTACGAGCTTCAGAGCAAATTGAACATTTTAATTATCCTGCAACGAGTTTAGTCGAGTGTTGTTAGAGGATGTGGGTGAAATTCAGACTATGTTTTACACAGTTTGCCACAAATTTGAGAGAAAAGAAGATAAAATGGGTCAGTTTTCAAAGGCACTTCACGTTTGTGAAAACACTGCTGGAGTTTCATAAGAAATGACAACAGCATCTCACTTGTACGGCGGAAAAAAGGGCTGCAGACAACGGTTAATAAAAAAATACAATGTGCACAGATTCAAGTAAAAACTGACTGATCCACTCGCCCAACTTGGGGATTTGATATAATATTAACCCTGAACCCTGACAGGTGTCATTTAATCACACGGAAGTAAAAATAAAAAACTGGATTGCCAAAAAATAAAGCTGGTTTTAGCTGGAAAAGCTGATACAAAAACAGGAAAGACTGGACGAGGTCTTTTAGTTCTTTTAGTCTTAACTTTACAAAGTTCTCTGTAAGTGAGAGTCTTACTGGCGACGTTGGGGCTGGAGCGATGGTCTGCTCGGTTCTTCAGGAGTCGCTCTTCGCCGCTCATCTTCTTTGGTTCGGGGTAAGAGTCCCAGCCGGCCTGCGGACTCTCCGGTGAGCCGTTCTGCACCGAGCTGTTGTACAACTCGAAGCCTTCGCTCTTTGGTCGCAGTTTCCCGTTCTTGTCTCGGCCTCGATCGGATGCTGCACACAGGATGTCGGGACAAAGAGACGAGGGAGACAGAATGAATCACTTAGAGAAATGTGAAACTATTATGCACTAATTCAACAGTTTGATTTGATGTGAAAGTTTGTTTTAATCATGAAAAAAATGCTAATTTCTTTAGCAATTTCATCCAGTAGTTCTTTTAAATTCTCCCCAGAACAGATAATGTTTTGTCTTATAGTTTGTCTTTTGCTAAATTGCCACAATTTTCTGGATTTTCTGCAATTTTCCAAATGATTGACTGAAAACAAGTTGAGCCTGTAGTTTCATTCCTGTTTGCACACATGATGTTTGTTGTGTGTTTTGCAGGAAATTCATAATTTCATCCACAGCATGAAAGAAAAACACTTAAAAAAACTCCTAAAATGTATTAAATGACCCACCGAACCTGCAGATAGTTAAGATTACGTCCTTCCTCATGAGGTTACATTCATCTCTTCACTTATTTAAAATGGTTATTTAAAATAATTACAAATGTAGGTTTGCTTCTAAATTAAAAGGAGTCTCAGATGCATCAGGGTTTGCTTCTCACACCCTCAGTCTGTGACGCTCAGCTCGCTGCAGACTGACCAGCGTCCTTCACTGCCTGGTGGTTAAACGTCTGTCTGCTGTGGAAAACACACTGTGGTCGAGGGGATTTGGGGGAAACACCCTGTTAGCGTCATCCAGGACCACAGGCCAGAAGACTTCCTTAATGAATCTGGGGTCACATTCCAGCCGACAAAGACCAGCACACAGCCAGACAACCCAGTAAACTCCACGCCAAATGTGTGTGTGTGTGTGTCTGGAAACGCATACAGCTCGTCTCACACACACACACACACATATATCTGGCTGTGGCCACAAACACTCATTATATCCTTCAGTCTGCTAGCTGGTTTTTTACAACGAAGACAACAAGGACACTCTGTCTGTCTGTCTGTCTGGGCAAGTCTGCTTTCATCCACTGAGCCAAATTACTCACAATGGTCCATTCATTCATCACAGATACCAAACGGCAAAAATCTGCCAAAGACATGAGTGTGTGATGTTTCAAATGGCTTTTAATTCAATAATGTTCTCGATTGTTACACAGTGTTCGGTGCAAAACAGATGTTTTATTGTTCTGCTTTAAGAAGGGATCCTCAGTTTCATTATTAATTATTCTGACATTTTTAAAAAATCTATTCATTTATTAGTTGATTGTTTGGCCCATTAGATATCTGAAAACAGAGCCGACGCCCCTCATAATGTTTGTAGACCACAGTTAAATATTGAAATTAACTGTTCTGTTTGACTAAATGTCAAAAACTAAAAATATTAAGTTTATTATGATATAAAAAGAAGAATTAAGCAAATTCTCACACTGAAACCTGAGAATAATCTTTAACTGATCTGATTAATAAACAAACACCAAGCACAGCTAGGTTTTAAAAATCATGAGGAAAAATAGACATTTTGACTTAATGCAGCATTTTTCTGACTTCTGACAGACGAATGAAACTTCAGAAAATATGAAACATTATATAAGTTTTAAGTTTTAAGAATAAAAGAAAGTTTAAACCTGTAAAATGAGGAAAAACACATGCAAACTCCAGAGCAGGTGGCTCTTTCTCGAGTCCCTCTGAACACTTTGCATGCATGTGTGTGTGTGTGTGTGTGTGTGTGTGTGTGTGTGTGTGTGTGTGTGTGTGTGTGTGTGTGTGTGTGT
>JAQMCX010000024.1:1049322-1056927 GCA_029814765.1 Acanthurus leucopareius
CCATTCATTTCAGCAGGACAGAGCAAATAAAAAGCAGATAAAAAAAGAGTAAACACACTCACACACCTGAATAAAACACAAGATAAAACACTAACAATACATAATTTTATTTAAACAGGTCTGTTGACAGTGTTCATCTCTTTAAAAATGTTTAAACCCATGAAGAAAGTCTCAGTTAAAGAGGACGTGCTCTGTGGTTTGTATGCAGAACGCAAAAATTTGAAAGAAATCTTTGTGATCGACTCATGAAAAGATCACAAGCGGCCTTCTGAAAGAAAACTGTTAGAAAGACAAACTACATCAAAGTTTAGTCAACAATCTTTTCCAAAGCATCAGTGATGTGTTTGTGGTCTACAAAGTGGTTCGACTTGTTCTCGTGTAGCTCAACCTGCTCGCATTTTTTATCCTTTTTCACTGAACCAAAAAGGGGAGAAACACTGGAGAGGCAAAAGGCAGCAAGTTCCTTTAATTCCAAGCCTGAATTGAACCAGGAGGCTCATCATGTGTGAAAAACTGAGGCTTTTTGGCATCTCATGACTCAAATATGCCGATCTAAATAACCAGGTTAGGTGGGGCCCAGTTTGAGCAGATGATTCCCTCTGGCGACCCCCAAAAACAAACAAAGGTGTGGCAACAAGAAAAATAAAAGAAGATGTCGCTTTGTAACAGGTACAAACATGCTTTCTCAAGTTTGGAATCAAAGAGAGAGAAAAACACCACGAAACCAGCCAAAGTTTCTCCAAGAGGACAGAAAAATAGATCTGAAGCCAGTTTTATTTATATGGAAGCTGATTTCTACCACTTCAGTTTGTTTTTTTTAAGTTTTATTATTTTGTATTTATCATGAGATGCTTCCTTGAATCACACTAAGTCATTATAGACAGTTTTTATTTACTGGATGAGATAATAAGAGAGAAACAAACAGTTAAAAAATGTTAAATGTGGCAGAAATGGGCCTCCATACATTAAGAAACAACTTTTATTGAGATCAACTGCACTCAAATCAACCCCAAATGTCCAAATAAACAGATGTGGAGCAGAAACGAGCATCACTCTCTGTGCCACAGTGCAGAGAAAATCATTTTTTTGCCTCTCAGACCTTCACAAAGCTCCAGCAGAGGGATTTTAAACGTCTGCCATAACATTCTCCATAATGTTTCAGACCACAGAGACAAAAGTCTGGCTGCGGCCCTTCCAGCCTGATCACCTTGGCGCTCTGCACAGCGATTGGACGGAGTTCAACGAGTCGTCTGACACGGCGTTTAGCCCGACACGGTGATCATCTCAAGACGAAACTGCTATGTGGTCTGATCCCGACAGAAGTCCTTAACAGCTGAGACAGAAACACCGGTTAACATCCTGCGGCGCTGGCTGGATGTCTGGACCTGGAGGAAGTCCAGCACCAGCAGGAATTTAAAAACACACATTTATACGCGGCTATTAAAGAGTGTTGACACTGAGCAGAGCAGCGTCGGACGGGAAAACTCTGTCGTTTCTCTGAACTCCAGACCACTTTTATCTGTTCTAACAAGTTCACCAACATGTCAAACCGAAGCGTCTCAGGACATTTACAGAGACGACGCAGCCAAACGAGTTCACAAGTGCTTTTATGATCCGTTTCTCTGCTTGTTTTCCAGTTTTGTTTGCTGCGTTCTGGTAATATTTGCAAGCCAGACAATCAGATCTGCCCACAGGAATCCGAAGAGATTTATTTCATGTCATAATATTTACTCTAAACCAAAACCTGCCTTTACCAAGTAGCAACAAAGAAAAACCGGAGCAGAAACTCACACATACACAAACCAGAGCTTCTGAAGGGTGTTTGTGTGTGTTTTTTTGTGTGTGTGTGTGTGTGTGGTTTTCCTGTAAAAAAAAAAAAAAAAGGGGGGAATGATTTCCAGTGCAGCAATGTGCTGGCATGTTATCAGACGCATCACACGCTTTCTTTGCCATCTTGACATGTTTATCCTCTGAGTTGCTGCAGAATCCGCAGAGATGTTTCTTCACAAACACACTCAGCTGTGCTTAATACAAAACTAATAATGATGAACTAATGAACTTGATTTCTCTCCGACTCGCTCACCTTTAATCAGAGGCCAGAGCTTAAACAGAAAACACCACAGGAGGAGTTCAGATGGCACCGACGTTCAGAGTCGCAGCAGGTCTATAAACTCGCTCATAAAAACTGTGGAGTGGATTAAAAGGCTCCTAATTGCTGCCATCCGTCAGACCTGGCAACGTGGCACAGTGTGTGTGTTAATGTGTGTGTGTGTGTGCAAAGTAAAGACAGGTCACACACAGGTCATTAGCTCTCATTGTTTACTGTTCACATGTTTATCTGCTTCATCAGCTGCAGAGTTGGAGACAAAGACACCAGAGCAAACTGCAGGGTTTCTGCACGGTTCTTTCATCACATTTAAGACTTTTTAAAGGCCTTTTTACATGAAATAAAATGCAATTTAATAACTTTTTCCCCTGTAATACTGATCAAAGAACGCCACATAACCAGCAGAAGCAATAAAACCTCTAATTTTTCATTAAGTTCATGTATTTATAACCGCTGTAGCACATTTCTGCCAGAGCTTTCCAGTTCACAGCTGTTGTTCCAGCTGTGCTGTCTGATGTTTCAATGTTTGGATATTTTTTTAAATTTGTTTAAAAAACTTCATTCATAAAACAAATAGAAGGTTGAGATTTTTTTGGTGGAATTAAAACAAAACAAACAAAAGTGTTGTGATTTGTTCCAGATCTGTTTATGATATATATGATTTATTTTTGAAAACAAATAAGTTAAGTTCAACATCAAAGTCACACGATCAAAAGCTCCTGAACAGCTGCTGCATGAACTTTGTGGTGACATTTATTTTCAGGGTAAAAACTTCTTATAAACATCTTAAATTTCAGTAAAAATACACTTGCTAGCTTTAACCATTTAACCTCCCTAATGATTTTATTTAATTACTTTCATCATTCCTGTCCAAACTTGGCAGGTAATGTGTGTTTTCTCTCCTTTTTTTAATGATCGTCTGCACTGCTGATTACCGGTTTGTTGATTTTGGACTTTGTTTACTGTAAATTTGTGATCAGCGACTTCCTGCAGCAGGAAACTACTTTTGAATATGCAGAGACATAAAATCTGGGTTCAAACCGATCAGTCTGCTATAAACAATGAGCTTTGTGTTGCTTTTTTTTTCATTTTTTGGAAATAAATACATTCCTTGGCTTTCACTTGTCACGCATGTTTTTGCCAAACGTGTTTTTGAGTTTGTGTGAAAGCATGTTGTTGAAAGACAAGTGTTGTTTTCCAAATTACTTACATTTTTATTTCTAGTGCATCTATGCAAAACAACTCTAACAATCCTGAGAGTTTCTCTCTTTAATCATATCATCTATTTTTAATTATTAACAATGCAAACTGAGTGAACACAGATCTTCTCTGCTCTTGGCACATCAAGCATCATCCACTGGTCTTTGTCCCAGTTAAACCAGTACATGCAGAGCAGAGAGACATCAGGCCCTCAAACTGCTTAAGCCAAAAATATTTCAGTTTTTCTGTGTGTAGAAGTGTGTGTGTGAGTGTGTGTGTGGATGTAATAATGAGGCTGGATTCATGCAGACACGAAGATTCCTGCGAGTGACATTAAGATGAGAGCAGAGCAGTGAATCTCTCCGACTGTTCGGTGTCTGTTGCACATTAAAGAGCCTCTGTCTCAGACGGAGCCAAAGCTTCATGCACTTACTGATCCAGAATGTGAACTCGGGCGCCAAATCTGACTCCACAGACACTTGTGGGAATTCCCTGTATCCCCCCTCCCCCTTTAGGATGTTCGGAGCGACTTTTAACGAGTCAAAGGGGACCCAGAGGGGATTCAGATTGGCTGCGACTGCTGGAATTTTAGTTATTGTGTGCATGTCTGCTGCATCGGTTTGTAAAGCTGAATTCAATGCAAATCAGCTGCAATGTGAAGTGTCAACTTGTCTAATTTAATGGCAATTAATTAACTTATGAACACACAACACATTGTACAGACAGAGGAGGAAGTTGAGGTACAGACGCCAAGTTTAGGAGTGAATTTGAAGAATGTAAATTTGTTTTCTTGGCAGCTGACATGCTGACAGATTCACACTAACCAAACTGTTCGTGTTAAAGCCCGAGCAGCATGTTTGATTAAAAAAGGATGTGGAGCTTTTGAAATCATAATGTATCATGATGATTTGATGGTGATCATATCAGTGTGTCACAAAAAAATGGAAAAAAACCCCACAAATTTAATCATCTAGCAGATTCTTTAAGCTTCAGCTGATTCGCTATGACTCTAATTAGCAGCTACAGGAAGCAAAAACCTGCATCTTAACAATCATAAGAGACTAACAACCCCGTGCAAAATGTTATTCTGCACATGTAAAACATTAAGTCCTGCAGCAAACAGAGGAGAACGTATGGGGGACCTGGAAAGATGTGAGCCTGTTGAAACGTGCACACACAGCAGGTTTTTTTGTCGCAATAATTATGCAATAAAACTGGAAGCTGATGTCGGGGTCTGAGTCCGAGCGAAAACAGGTGTGATCAGTTTAAAAACGCACCTCTGCCAAGGACATCACACTCACTTAAACACTTTGAGACTGTAAACTACAGAACAAGCACGACAAAAACGTTTCTGTCTGTTTATAGAAGTTATTTGGATCTTTAAGGAAGGCTGGAACACCTGAGGGAGCTTTACCGGCTGATTTATTGTGTTTTAATGCACAGCTGTGGTTCTTTAAAGTGTCCTGACACAACAAATCACCTTCCAGCTGCAAAGGCCTCTGTTAAGAGAGCGAGCAGCCTGAAGGAGCGAGCAGCATTAAACATGCTCCCACCGAAGCCTCAAAGGAAAATCCTGACTTTTAATAACAAAAAGAGCAAAAAGAGAAGATTTCCCTGCCGGCAGAAACACTCAACGTCTCTTTTGAAAGCAAACTTTGTCATCTTGTTACATCAGGATACACAAACCTTTATGCTCTCTGACCAAATCTTGATTGTGCCTGAACTGAACTCTGATAAGTTAGTATGCTGTGTAAACATTATTGAATAAAATATAATCAATTACACACAAGCTACATTTACCAACCATGAGTTAAAAAAATGTTTCTGAACTAAAGTTAATCCTGTTTCTCTACATCCCTGCTTTCCTTTCATTTCTGATCATGACACGATCACCTGTTACCAATAAACCTGTTTACCTGTTGAATGTTACAAACAGGTATTTTAGCAGCAATAAAAACTCTATTCTAGTGATGTTCTACAACTTCTATGAAAACAGGCTTGTATTTGGATACTAGTTTGGTTTGGAGAGCAACATAATTCTACCAATTTCCTGAGTTAAACCCTGTTGGCTGCTCGCTCAAAATCCCTCTCAATGCACCGGCTCGAAAAGGAGCTAAAGAGCAGAAAAGCTGCAGAAAATGTTCCTCACTCTCCTCCACAAAACTGTCTTTCCATCGCAGCAGAAAGAGCAAAACACACACAAGAAAGTTCTGTTTTGCACAAGATTATGATTTGGTGAACGAATGACACAAATACCAACCTGTTTGATTAACTGACAAGTTGCAAAAACTTGCAATCTACCCATTTCACTTCGTCACTTTATCTCCATATGTAATTGTGCTGCTACAATACTTATGACGTCCATCACTTTGTCACTTTATTGGCGTGCACTTATTTTATTGAGATTGTACTTTTAATTCAACCTGCATTTTGTTGCATTTAGCTACTGGTTATATTCTATTTTACATTTCATTGCATTTAGTTTTGCCTTATTTATTCTATGTTAGTCTTATTTATTTATCTTACACACTGTGTCACTTTCCACCTTTTGTTTTGCAACTGTTGCACAGCAATTTCCCTCGGGATAAATAAAGCTTCTTGAATCTTGAATCTTGAAAACTGTTGCATGTTTTTAATCAAATTATAATCACAAATTGATTCCATGAAATTAGCTCCCTGCAGAGTCCCTCAGGCACATTTCTTATCAATAACTGAACTTTAAATTGAAAAACAAAACTTGTGTTTCTCTCTGGAGACTCAGAGTCAGACTCAGAGTCAGAGTGATGTGACACTTTTCTCCAGAGCTGACTCACACTCTGCAGATCCACGTAAACAAAAAGCTTTGCATGTGTACGTCTGACATACAGCTGACAAAAACCCACTGCTAATGCAGGCGGGCGACACACTGAGATTACAGCGTGTTAATACATGTCAACCTGCTTTCTGGAGCTTTTCTGAGGTTATGAACCACTGATCCATAAGAGGCAGTTTGGAAGTCAGCAGTGTTAAAGGCCCCGAACACCCACACAGGTACTTTCAGAGGCCGTTCACACCTGCTATTCACATGCATCTTGGGTGATCCAATCAGAAGTGAGCAGCTTTGAGTGGCTTTACAAAACGTCCCAGCATGCATCTCAAGTGACCACTTGTGATTGGATCTCACACGTCTGCTCTTTATGCAAATCAACACCTACATCTCTCCATCTGCATAAAACAATCCTTCACTGATTCAGACCGACTGAAAGAACAAGAGCAGAGCTTTTGTGTAATTTAAATAATGTAAATTATTTAAAAGAAGGTCCATATAATTAAAAAAATGTAATAGACATTCATTGTTTTATGAGTTAATAACGGGTTTGTGATGCAAAAACTGACCAATCAGCATCTTTCCCTGCATCTTTCAGCTGTCATCCTCTCTACATGTTGCATGACACTGCAGGATGCGTCACTATTATTTTCCTCTATGTAATTAAAAGGCATAACAGTGCTTCTTGCAGATGTGTGTGTGTGTACTTGCAAGGACTCTGTGCAGCATGTTTACACTTTGTGCCAGTGTGTGTGTGTGTGCATGGAAACACACACACACAGAGGTAACTACAGTCTGGGGAAATACGATTTTTCCAGCAGATCAAAAATACACTCGGGGAGGTTCCTCCTGCTGTCAGCTCTTTTCCGTCACAAACCAACAATTGTCTCTGAGTTAAATTTGTCGAGAACCACAGAAGTTTGGATTCACAGGATGTAGACAAATCCAGCGTTGGCCGAGTGAAAAAAGACACAGTAGCTAACACTTTGCTAAGCTCTGGTTTGTTAACAGTCTTGGCCATATGACAACATAATCATCTTTTCAGCTCCAACACCAGCAGCTGTTTTGGATGGCGTCCACACGGAGCGGCCCTGTTTGTTTGAGCTATTTAGGAAACACCTGGACTGCCATCTTGCTAACACTAACAAGAGCAGAAGTTAACGTCCACTGTGCGTGTGCTGTTTGTTAGAGCAGATCTGGCCGTTAAAACAAACAGATCCATCAAACAGATTATTGTTAAATGGGCCAAAACATACTTGGGCAGCAATTAGTGTTCCAGCTTGATCCATAAATCAGCAAAGCCAGAATATTAGACGATATTAGCTTACTGCAGATTCATCACATTAATGTACAGGTCAGCCAATAGGTGACAACTAGTGCAGAAATGACAAAGTTTAATTTGGCAACAGCATTTTTATAATGTACCGTATTTTCCGCACTATAAGGCGCATCGGATTATAAGGCGCACCTTCAATGAATGGCCTATTTTAAA
>JAQMCX010000024.1:1060638-1075026 GCA_029814765.1 Acanthurus leucopareius
CCCCCCCTTAGAGTGTGTGTGTGTTTTTCTGTGTTGTGCTCTTTCTCTCTCTCACACACACACACACACACACACACACACACACACACACACACACACACACACACACACACATACAGGAAAGCTCTCCCCTTCAGTAGGAAACTCTCTTTGCTCTAAAGAAAAGGTCTTAATGTTTCACCCACAGAGCTTTTATTACTGGTCACGATCGGCTTCACACACTTTATCTGCCACCAGAACAGGAAACAGAACAACCAGACACATCAGCCTCACCTGTGCACGCAGGTAACAAACAGCACAACCGTCAGCTGAACCCGAATCAGGAACCTGTCATCAGTTTGTCTCTAGCTGTCCACTTTTGTCATTGCACATCGAAAAAATACATAAAGCTTGAAAGAAACTAACCTCACGGCAGGTGATCTGCGTCTGCGAGCAGAGTTCAGGGAGAATAAAGGTAATTATTAACTTATCCGTCATGATGTCATAAAACGGTTTGATACTGAACATGATTTCCGCTAAACTTGCTTGTGACTGAGTGAGATGATGACAGCTGGATTTAACCAGTTTTATGTTATTTTCTCTTGATGTGCATCCTCCGATGTAAGCTAAGTTTAAAGTAGAGCAACACTGATTTTATCCTCTAGATGCCGCCACTGTGAATGAACATCTGTTCAAAGAGTTATATATATATATTTTTTATGTGAAATTTTCTCTTCAATAGGCTGTAACTCTTGATTCAAACTGCACTTTCTTGTCAGAAATACAAGAAACCCCGAGTTAAACGAAGAAAAACCTCTTAAAAAGGCATCCATCATAATTCACCCTAATCTAATCAAATCTATAATCCATCTCTTTTCCTCTAATCTAATATCCACAAAAAGTTAGTTTCACACAAAAAAAAGTTTGATAGGTTTGTTAACTTTGCTGCGAACACACGGGACAAGTGAAAATCTCACTTGCTGTGACATCAAAGCTGCACTTCTGGAGAGTTTGTGGCTCGTTGGTTTAATATTAGAACACAGTGGGGGAATATATATATATAAATATGATTTTCACAGGTTTCTGCAGCACATCAGAGCTGCGTGAGACAGAAAAACAACACAGACGGAGTCGATGTTCCACAGTCCCACTCAAACCATCCCACCCACCACGCCCACTCCCCCCCTACAACAGCAAACTCAAAGGGCTCGAGCGGTCCAGAACCCTCTGCAGTGTCACTGTTTAGTCTCTGTGCTGCTGTCAGACTCAACAATGAAAGCCGTCTATTTAAAAGAAAAAGCAGCCTTTTCTGTCAGCACTGCGCCGCTCACACACACACACACACACACATCAACACACACCGATACGAATCCAACACACTCCGTCTCAACAGCCAAGATAAAAACATCCAAGTTATTTTAGGATTTCCTGTCAACTTCATGCCAACCGTTCACAGTCCTGCTTCAGAAAATGTTTAAAATATATACGACTTCTGTCTTGAAAGAGAAGTTTTTTTTAAGTTTTTCTCCCCGAAAACTTTCCTGAAAAGCTGAGAGAAATCTGAAATCTGCTGCACTTTGGATTCACACTCACACACACTCACACACACACTTCAAGGTGGTATTTCCTACCTTGGCAGCCACGATGCTGAGGCCCATGCCGTTGTGCTTCTTCAGGGTTACCGTGACAACCTCTGGCTCCTTCCTCATTGGCTGAAATGAGAGATGGACAAAAAGAGGAAAACTGTGAGTGAGGATGAAAAGCTGTTTGATGTGTCTTTCACAACCCTTGATGGGGGGAAAATATGGTGAACGTCCTGTAGTGTGTGCAGCCTCCGTCTGCCTGCAAACATTACGGAGGAGAACGAGACTGTGGAGTAAAAAAAAAAAAAAAAAAAAGAGGGAGGAGGATGAGAAAAAGGGAGGGAAGGAATGAAGGAGGGATAAAGGGGAAAAGGGGAAGACCACAGAGGAACCTGTGGTCGCTGGACTCGAGTCAAGAATGAAAAACCACATCATGGCTACACACACACTAACACACAGTCTGCTCACACACACACAGAGTCTGCACACACATATATACGTATCCACAGCAGAGCTCATTTGAGCAGGGCTGGGTGACTGGGTGGGGAGAAAGACGAAAAAACAAAGAAAGAGAGAGAGAGAGAGCTACCGAGCTTTCCCACATCACCAAGAAATATTCCGACAAAAGATTCTCCAACGAAAATAAATAAGCTTCTGTCAGACTTGGACTGAAGTGTGTCTGCACCGTAATGTGTATCTGTGTGTATCTGTGTGTATCTGTGTGTTAGCATCCTAGCTGAGTGTGTGAACTTGCGTGCAGCTGGACGGCTCTCGTTCTTAAAAGCAGAAGGATGGAGTTTATTATTCTTCACTCTGCAGGAAACACCCAGAACCACAAGAAACTACAGCCGCAGCACAATTACAACACAACTATGATGAAAACGCTACAGCTGCGCTAAAACGACAAAAAGGCTTCATTGTCAGGCTGCTGCATGACAGTGACATCCCAGCTATAACCATGACAACCAGAATACGAACTCCATTCACAGCATGAAAAGATAAAAATACTTCAGGATGCAGAAAATGCAGCAGAACAGAATTTAAAAGCAGAACAGAAACATCTTTTAAGTGACGTTTCTTTTGCATGTCACTTAGATTAAATAAATAAAGATGGACGACATGACAAGCATCTACTACATCGCCCCCTTGTGTCTGGCTGGGCTGCAGCACAGGTCATAAGCCCCGCCCCCTCCGAGTTAGCAGAATGGCCATAGGTTGAGCTAAAAATGCTACATAAATGTTTCCTAGAGATGTTTTCTTTTATTTAAGCTAGCCCCTTTTTATGCATGTGCAAGTTTAAGTGTTAATTTTAATCTGTTTCTCAATCTGTCAGCTACTACATGACTTCATATTTAAATATTACTTTATAACTGCAATTATTTAACTCTGCAAAAAATATGTGCAATGCAACACATTTACTGGTATATTTGCACTCTAAATGTTTGAAATTTATACTGCACACACTCCTACTGCACTAATTATACGGTTATTTAACTCCATTAACAATCATATAATGCTGCTTAGATGTTTTCAAAGGCTATATTTACCTTTTCAAGGCTACAAAAAAAGGTTTATGGGTTGATTTAAGTGTCCCTGTTGTCTGTAATGCCACTTTCTTAATGCCTTTTGTGATGGGAAGTAAAAGTCTAAATCCAACAACAGAACCTCCCTCTTAACATCTCCGTGAGCGTGTGAGTATTTTTTTTTTAAGATAAACCTTAAAAATGTGACCTTATCCTTTAAGATTCTTTTAAATCTTATGTAAGGCTTTTACTATAAAGCTGCTTTATGCCTTCAGCGACCTCTAACTTTCTGTTGCGTAAAAAGTGGGTCTACATGAAGATTTTAACATTTTAGACATCTTTTCCTGAAACCCTGCATGAACAGGTCGACAGACAGTTTGTTCCACTGTTTGAAAACAAGCTTTCTGTCCTCACAATGTCTGGAAATGTCTTCAGCAGATGACGTTCGAGGCAGAAAAATCTTTAAAAAATACCCCTTTTTTAACTGAGGTTTTGGCAAGAAAGAGGAAGCAAAGAAAATCTACATAATGAGCCACAGTTATAAGCCCCACCCCCTCCAGTCTGCATGAAAACTTAACATTAATCACAATATCCGTGTGTGAACGTGTGTGTGTGTGTGTGTGTGTGTGTATGTGTGTGTGTGTGGTCTTTCTGTTTGAAGGCAGTGATTACAGCGACTTCAGAGAAGCCAATTTACTTTTTCATAACAACCTTCACACACACACACACACACACACACACACACACAGTTTAATCAACACCAATCACACAGCAGAAGTTAGCAAGTGAGCCTGGAGCAGCAAATGACAGACCGCTTTTCACTGCAACACACACATCGAAACACACACACACACACACACACACATCGAAACACACACACACACAAATAAACACACATACACTGCCACTTCCTCCGTAATTGGCCTGTTTATCCTCAATCTACTATTTCATGACTGTAGCCTCAACAAAATGCAGGCGTCACTCTCTCTCTTTAACACACACACACACACACACACACACACACACACACACACACACATCCACACACACACACACCTCTTGACCCAAATCAAAGCTTCTTAAAGGTTTAACGTTTCTTAAAAGAGTCCAAATCTGTCCAGTTGTGCCTTCATGTTGTTTCTGATCAGAAGTTTTTCCCTTTTTTAGTGTTAAATTCACCTGGAAGCTGATTCGTGTTTTTATTCCGTCACGTCTTGACCGCTGTAACTCCTGTTCAATCTCCCTTAAACCCAGTAAATCCAGGATAATTTACGCCTGAATTGTTTTGTGTGGGGGAGGGACGAGCTTCGCCAGGAAAGAGTCGACTTGAGCAACTGAAGGGAGTTTTACGTAACGCTGATACGAACCATTAGCTTATGTAATCCATATCAGCAAATATTTCAGGTAGTGACTCAGACTAAACTTTAAAACATCACTGTTGAATTCTTGAATATGGGATCATTCATCTTAAATACCTCAACAACATGCTTGTTATCCTCTCTGATATCGTTTGCAAAGGTTTAAACTTTTTGCTTCACTTTATGCAACCAGATAATTTACAATATCTCTGTTATCTTGTTTTATGCATAAAATAAATAATCTGCTTGGATGTTTTGCAGATGTTTATCCTGTTGAGTCATCAAATGAAAGAGTAAATATGCAAACACTTAGCCGTACTGTTTTTTGTGAA
This sequence comes from Acanthurus leucopareius, assembly GCA_029814765.1. Classification (NCBI taxonomy): domain Eukaryota; kingdom Metazoa; phylum Chordata; class Actinopteri; order Acanthuriformes; family Acanthuridae; genus Acanthurus; species Acanthurus leucopareius. The sequence continues at coordinate 1,065,414 of JAQMCX010000024.1, forward strand.
TGCTGCAAATCAAAACACACATTTTTAAAATTAGCTGCAGTGTTGAAAACAAAGACTTGGAGCTAAAAATGGAGATGAAAAAAGAAAACGTTACCATATCACGTGATATGACTTAAAACACTAGCTCTACTAAACGTACATTTGCTTTAATTATAACCAATCCAAGTATTTTAACATTAATCTTAAGTTACAACGACCATTTAAAGCGTCAAACCAGCGGAATTAACTACGATTATCTCGTTGTGAATCTCAGCTGGAAATATTTTGAAGCAGTTTGAACATAATTTTGGTCAAAATTGTTGCGGCCGACTGCAGTTAAAGAAACACAACCTCAGAGCAGAATGTGTGTGTGTGTGTGTGTGTGTGTGTGTATGGGGGGGAGACGACGACAAAGCACAGCAGTATCCTGAAGTCACTCTGTGGCCATTTTTGTGGCTCCATGAGTTTGTGTCCTCGCCGTCTGCTGTCTCAGCTGTCAGATCGACTCCACAGCCTCTATGAGTCAGCAGCATTTATCCTGCTCTGACTCCTCTGTGGGACCAACTTGACTTGTGGTTGCCTCACTGCCCTGACACACACACACACACACACACGCATGCATGCACACACACACACAGAGGGGTTGAGAGAATGAGAGAGTGTGTGTGTGTGTTGACGTCTTACCATCTCCGAGCTGTCAGCAGCAGAGAAGTGGCTGTCACAGTCGGCTCCTTCAAAGTGGACGGTCCAGGTACCAGGTGAGCGGGGGTGGGGCACTAACCTACAAAAACCTGGGCAAACAAAACACACACACACACACACACACTTACTTCACGGTGCATTTTCACTGAGTCATAAATCTATATTCTGTGTAAAAAAACAAGCTTTTAAACTGATCGAGCTGCTCTTTCTCATCCACTGGAATCAGCAGAGGTTAAATAAAATTATGTCGAAAAAACTTTTCAAATCCTCTTTGCAGGTGCAGACAGAGTCTCAAAAACTTTCAATTATTTCATTTTTTACATCCTAAACTGTTAAAAATGTATAAGATTCCTCTTAACATGATTTAAACATATGAAATACTGCCTTGAATAATGTAGATTTTTACAAAAAGTAATTTTTTCCTTATAAAAGTTAAATTCTGCATATAAATCATTCAGCACAATGAAAGTAAAACATAAAAATTACATAACAACTGGTGAAGCATCTGTTTAAGTGAAGGAAGACTTCAAATATCAAACTTGTTGCACAACTATGATGCAAGTTCATACTTAAGTCCATCTCAAGAAATAGTATAAAGAACAAAAATCACCTTTTTTCTGAGTGAAACTGACAATTTGTGAAAAATACTGTTAAAAAAAACAGATTGCTCCAGGATCACTAATGAAATATAACCAAACTGCATTTAAAAACACAAAACACACTGCAAAAAAGATATTCTTTTGATTCCTAAATGTTGGTCTCGCTCCCGGTGGCTTTACCTCTCTGCAGCAGCGGCTCCAGGAAGTCCTGCAGGCCGTTGGGGAGGCTGCGCACCACGTCGCAGGAGTAGCCGTCCTCAGGCAGCAGGAAGGGCAGCTGGAGGTCTGGATCCTCCTCCAGCTGAACCTCTCTGCCGTCACTCCTCGCCAGCTCGTCTGCAGTGTTTTCTGCCACCGCCACCACGTGCTCTATCAGCTCCTGCACACACACACACACACACACACACACACACAGACACACACACACAAGTCAGACAACTCGAACAGGCTCACAGGCTGCTTCATCACATCTGCAGCTGCAGAAAATGTCACATAAAGTTATGGATATTTTTAACATCTGTGAGATTTTTTAACGACAGCTGATTTTTATTATATAAAATTGAAATTATCTGACAAGTAACAAGAATTTTAAGACTGTGCTGTTAAAATTTCAGCTCAGATATAATGTTAATAAGCTGAATGCTCCTAACATCGACAGTATAAGACAGATACGTAAAAGAAAAACCAGAACATCTGGAGCTGCCCCCTAGTGACAAGCTGCGGTACATGTAGTTTCAACCCAACAATGTTAGCAGATAGGACGATGGTCAACTAAATAATTAAGGCAAATGTCACATAAATTATCCCAAAAGAAAGTTTCTGTCATTTTTGGCAGTTTTTTAATTCTGGTGTTTGTTTTAATGTTCATCTTTCTGATAAGTTTGATTTTAATTTGTTTTTTGATGCTTTTAAACGAGGGTTTAACGTCACAATTGATAGCTGTCTGAAAGCCGGTGGGAGAAGATGGAAACATGTCGTCCATCTTTATTCACATTCACAGAGTCTGTATTGAGTCTGTTTGTGCTGAACTCACAGGGGGGATGTAAGGCTCGTCCGGAGCACAGTGGTAGTTGGTCATGAGTGCGTGAAGCTGCAGGGAGTTGAGCTTGAAGCAGGTGTTGTGGATGTTCTGCACATCCTGCATGGAGTATTTGTCCATGGTCAGCAGGGTGGTGGCCTGGAAAACACACACACAAAACATTTTGAATTAGCCTTATTTCTTGCATTAAAACACACATATACAATGTTATCCTGCATACATCTCACTATGCATTCAGCTTGTTCATGTAATAAACCTTTAAATCCACTTAAACCAATCTGATAACCGGCTTCTCTGTGATCTTTAACAGGCGTGTTAAAGTGAGATTAAAGCCTGTGATTATCAGCAACAGTATTTCACAGAGATCAAACTTTAATCTGCCGAAGTTAAAGGAGATTTTATTGCATTTCTGACACAGACTGATTGTGATCTTCGTACTTGTTTGAAAAGGCGAGGCTGTGTTGTGGTTTTCATGCACCACTTGAAATTTAACAATAAAATAATAAGCGTCTGATGACAGTTTGGGCTGTTTGGTTGTTTTCCCAGGGAGACATCTGTGTTAGCTTAATCTGATCAAACAGCTCGCTGCAGATCCGAGTGTTAAACCCTTATGCAATGATACCTTATAAGGATCTTTTTCATGACTTGATACAGAAATACTGAGAGCTTTGGAGAAATACAACACATAACGTCTGCAACAAGTTTTAAATTCCTTTTTAAGGTTTCTGCCAAACAAAGCTCACTATATCTGTACACATATTTGAATAAAATATAGATGTAAAGACCCGTGTGTCACTTGTGGCCCATGTGGTCAATTTTCTACCATCTTTACATCTATTACATCTATTTCTTTGGTTCTTTTATTGTTTAAACTACATTTAGATGAGTGAATCCAGCTTAAACTGTCATTCTGAGATACAAACGTCACCAAAGTACTTAAGATAAAGGTTTGTTTAACATTTAATAAAAACTGAAACACTGCAGGAGAATTCCCACAAAGTAATTCACCAAACAGCACAAATATCAAAGCTTTTAACAACCAATAAAGTCAAATTTATGACTCTTCTGTCCAGCTGATGTAACACTCCACATGTTCAATAATGTTCCTCCTTCCTCTCACCTGTACGATTCGACTGAGGTGGCAGTCGGCGGCGAGCTCCAGACCCTGTTTCTCCGCCCAGGCCTCGATGTGGCTGAGCTGCTGGCGGAGGATGGCCCCCCAGTAGTGACAGCACAGCCCCGACTCGGTGTCCGTCACCAGCTTGTTGAAGAGCCACATGTTGATGAAGTGGAAGAGCTGCGAGAAGAGCTGGATGGTCAGAGCGGCGTTGACTCGACACCGCCGCAGCAAGGACATGGCGCCCGTCAGAGTGTGCAGGACGTCCTCTGCGAAGAGACGGAGCGAGAGACTTATGAGGGTCATCAAGAGCAGGAAACGCCGTCTTTAGACAATGGCTGGCTGAGGTTTTTAAAACATCTGCAAGCCGTTAAGTTCGCATTATTAGGGAAGAGACGGCTGAAATTACAGGAGTTTAACGGCGGCGGTGTGAGTTACTGTCCCGAAGGCTCCTTCACAATAAAAACACTCAAACAAAGAGACACATGAGACTGAAATCCGTTCTCTCTCACAGTCTTTGAGCGTCTTTTCACCTGGTTTTCTTCTATTTTACAAGGTGTGAATTAAAACTTCACAGCATGTGTAGAGCCACTGATATTTGTTCTGGTTTTAATAAAGTTTGGTCAAATAACATCAAACTTTGCCTTTATGTTAAAGAGACTGTTTCCCACCATGAGGTTTGGGTCACTTAAGACAGTGCAAGATAATTTCTAAGCATCATGACATGAGTGGGATGGAACAATAAAGATATTTTAAGTATTTTCCTTATGATATATGACAGTTTTACCTTTTAAAAACTATACAAGTGCAAAAATCTGAGAGGCAAAAATTACAGACACACACCTCACCACCTCCATCCACCTGAATGATGTCACATAACAGGAATATTTGGCTCGTTCTCATACAGGGAAAGTGCAGATGTGTCGTCAAAACAGCTTCATTCAAAGGGATCATAAACCAAAACGCTCAGAAACTACTGAATGTGTTTGTATGTGTTTTTAAGATTACCTATCTTGGGTCTCTGTGGATTGTGCTCCTCTGGGTCGTCAAGGAAGGCAGGCATGTAGTTGTTGAGGTCAGCCTGAAGACAGTGGACCAGGTACCTGCACACACACACACACACACACACACAAAAACATCACAGCTTGTTAAAGACAACAGACGTTACCATCAAGCAACAGTGCAAATTCTCTCCAAACTTCTGTCTTTCAGGAAACTTTAAATTAATTGTTAAAGCACGGTTGATAACCTTTGACACAAAAACTAAATGCACATTAGAATTCCTTTAACTCTTTGCAGGTTTATGTAAACAATAACTTCTTTTTTTTACGTTTGCAAAACTTTTTTGACTTCAGATTCGGGAAAAACATTTCTGGGATCCAACTAGTCTATCACAGAGAAATAACCAAATTTATGAACTTTGCCTTCCTGGAATACATCTCCAACACTTTCATTACATCTCAGATTGAACACAAGTTCCACATCCACTCACACACACACACACACACACACAAACACACACACGCAGACTGACTTGAAAGCCATCTGAACCAGGTGGGCGAGGATGTCCTGGGCGTCTAACGTGATGCGATTCAGGTCTCGGTCCTGCTTGATGAAGTTGAGCAGCTCTGAGGCGTTGGCCATCCAGAAGGCCAGAGCTCCTGCGATGTTCTTCTGCTTCTGTAACGCAACAACACACACACACACAAAGAGACAAAAAAAACACACACGGAGGAAGCTGTTAGAGCTGCAGAACGAAGGAGAGGCTGTGAGTTAAAAAAAGAAGGTGAGAGGAGGGGTTTCTGTTTGAGTGGCAGCCAGAAGGAGCAGTTGTTACTTCAGGGATAGACTCTTGCCCCGCCCACCCCTCCCTCTGAGCCAATCCGGTGCAGGGAGGAAGAGTGGTCATCCCTGTCGCTTAAAAAGAAGAAGAGTTTTCCTCTCAGAGACATCAGAGACCACTGCTTTTCCTCCCAGACACGAACATATTTACCAGGTCAGCAGACACCAGCCTCCTCTGCTTTAGTGAGTCCTTTTATGTCTTTTTTCTTTTTTAAAAACAAAATAAGCAGCTTTTAGACTGTAGACTTACACTCTGGACCATTTGTATTAAAGTGATATTTTCACAAGATTCAATATTTGGCTTAAAATGTAGTTATCAGTGTGTCAAATAAATAGTCAAACTGACTCTCCAAGATGTAAAGTTTCTCTGTCAAACAAGAAGGATTTAAAATTTTTCTTCCCATTCACTTGTATTGAAAACACTACAAGTTAATATAAAACGCATTTTTTAAAGTTTTGAATTGGAATTTTCAAACATACCATGATATTTATACATCAAATAAGATGTCAGAGGTCTGATTCAGTTCGTCATTTCCAAGCTTATTTTTGCATTATTATCATTTTTTAATCAAAAGTAGATCCGGTCTTTCATACAGGAAGTGTTTTGAGATCAATGCACTGAGCTGTTCTCCCATTGGCCCATAAAAAACAAAGAACACCTCAAGGAAAAAACATTAAAAATAAACACCTAGTATTGAAAAGGTTCATGGAATTGTATAAATGGTTATTTTACAATATTTGTAGGCGCCATATATTATATATGGACATTTAATGGACACACTGATGACAATATTTTATGACACATATTGAATCTTGTGAAAATATCAGAACATTGTGACTAAAAATTGATCTTTTGCGACAGAAAAACGACACACATGCTACATTTTTGAACCTACAGACATGACAGATTATCATCTCATCTGACTTTTGATTAGAAATCAAACAAACTCAAAGCACTAAAGCACATTTTTAGCTTTTAAAAACACAAAACAACTGCTGCGCCTTTTGTTGCTCTGTAATATAATCAGAGCCTCTTGCAGCAGTTACATGCTAAACCAGGACAATGAGGTCAGAGAAGAATAGATGACATAATTATCTCAGACGGCCAACAGCGAGCAGATCAGCAGCTGCTCCACATGTGAGTCTGCAGTCTAAAGGACAGTCTGGAGATCAACACGGAGGAGACGGCTCGGTGTCTGAGGAGCTGATTGGTTAATATCCCCACCGCTTAAAAGAGGGAGGAGTGTGCAAAGCCCGCCCTCCTGCACTCATCTATCCCCGCCTTGAAAAACAATTACACAAATCAAACAAAACAAAAAAAGGAAACAAAAAAAACCAAAAAAACCCTTCATTCAGAAACAGCCAGAGAATGAGAGATGGAGCCGAGAGCATCCAAAAAACGAAACAGTGACCACAAAAACACTGAGGAGACATTTAAAAAACACAGACGGATGGCTGAACATATTAAATCTCAAACAGACACAGGAAGCAGAGGAGGTGGAGGAGGTCGGAGGGACGCGACTTGTCTCTCATCCACACTGTTGAGTAGGAGAAGCAAGACGTGATGTCACACAAAAAAATGGATGCCAGAATTAAAGATGGAGCAATGATGGAAAAGAGTTGCTTTGGTTTCGCTCTGTTTTAGTTGTTTTTGGTTTGTTTTTTTTGTGTTTTTAGTACCAGGCAGGTCCAGGAAGCTGAATGGAATTAGTTGGGTTGATGTTGCTGTTGTTGCTTAGTTTTCCAGCTGTGGGAGGACGTATTATTATGGCTTTGTTTAACATATCTGTTAGGATGGAGAAAAAGAAGCAGCAGCAACAATAGAGGGCTGGTCAAAAAAATAAAAATAAAGCAGACAGAGAGCTGGAAAGAGAGGAAAGGAGGAGGTGAAGAGTCGAAGAAGGTAGCCGAGAGGTGGATGAGGCTGAGCGACATGATTTTACATTATAAATCCATAAAATGGCTCTGATTTGCCTTCAAAGGAACTTTTTAACTCGTGACAGATTGAAACTAAACACAACTCAACTGATTTTGACCTGGAAGCTTATTTTTATTGATGCTTCATTTAAAGAACTGCTCAAAATATCAGAAATAAAGGTCACATGATCAATGCAACATGTGGTTTAAAAGGTCCGGACAGTTTTAGATTAAATAAATCACTGAGAATTGAAGTTAAGGACACAAAAATTACAGAAATCTATGGATAACATACTGTACAGATTATATTAAAATTAAATTAAAAAAAACAGATGTTAAAACAACTGTTCATTTAATAAAGTTATTAAGTTTACAAGAATATCAAACAGATATAAGCTGCAAATCCTCATATTTAAAAGCTGAAACCAGAGAACATTTTGCATTTTTGCTTATTATAACAACTGTTAATGCTCGATTAACTATCAATGTTGCATCAATTAATTGTTTCAGCTTGAAGCTGTATACCATGAAATGCTCTAACACCAAATTGTTTTATATCTATTTCAAAATGAAACATTTAAACAGTCACATTCAGTCACTTATTTCTTATTAAATGAGGCAGATTATCCTTTTGACTCCTTTTCACTGACTTAGAGAAAAGACAGGATCAATTTATTATATCATCACAGTGAGTAAAGCTACATTACTATTTTTATTTATGCAATAGAAGACAGAATTAGGTGATATTGTTTAAGTTTATTTAAAGGCAGATAATCGAGTCCCAACATCTACCAGCTGGGTTACAAACAAGTTAGTAGCATGAAAGATGCTGAGATGCACTGCTGAACTTTTCTCCATGTCGCCCAAACCGAAGGAAACAAAGAGGAAGAAACAGAGAGTCAGAAAGAGAAGGTGAGGGAGGTAGACGAGTCTGTAGCAGCCGTATCATGGTGTGCTATTGTGCTATCCTACCTGATCCCCTTCAGGAATCTCCTGGATGGAAGGAGGAGGGGGAGGAAGAGGAGGAGGAGGAGGAGGAGGAGGAGGAAGAGGAGGAGGAGGACACGTTCACAGGACAGAGAGAAAACACGTCAACAGCTACAGTATGGACACAGCCATATAACACACACACATAAACTTTGACACACACGATTATGGTTTACAATGTAAAACCATCTTGAATCTGTTGGAGGAACTGATGGTGGCTGGTGGAGGTCGGCTGAAAGCCACATGTGGTCGAGAAAATGAACGTCTGCGAACTTTATCGAGTTCGGCTGAAGAGTTTAAGGAGTCTCTTTAACACCGACTTCAAGAAAATGCGAGAATTAGGAGGAGAATTAACAGTTTTTTATGAATCTATCTGTACATGGAGCCTTATTTTCAGAAGATTTTTGGTTCATTTTACAGGTTTTAATCAGGTTATGGAAACAGAGTTCATAGTTTTCAGCTCTGAACATCAGCTGAGAGTGAAAAATGATATATAAGTTGTATGTAGGAGGAGTTTAACAAGTGTGAGGATGCATAAATGTGAGCAGGGTGTCCTTTAAAAAGTAAAAAAAGAAAAAATATGTTCTCAAGTGAGCTATGTTTTGAAGTCATTAACATTTTAACAGCTCATATTTGGGGATTTTGGCATAAAAATGTGACCAACATCACAGAATAAAATTGAGTCTCTGCAATCCATTACACAGTTTGCAACACGGTCAGGCTGGTGAGAAATCTGCTCGAATGCTTTATGACAGAAAAGCAGGAATTTAATGGGGAAAAAAATGGCTAAATTTGCAGTATTTTTGGAGGGAAACACCCTCATTGTGGAAACAAGCAGTGGAGTTTTATGGGAAATGTGGTTTCAGCATAAAAAAACAACTGGAACCGACATAAAAATGGTGCAAAATAGAATTAATCAGATAATGTTGACTTCATTCTTGACAAGGAAGCAAAGTCATAACACTTAATTTGATAATTACATCTCCATGTTTAAAATTCCTGCATGTTATCCGCTCAGGGAGACATTTTAAAGTAATGCAGTTAAGACATTTTCACATACAGGATGCAAGGAGCTGGAAAAAGGATGAGTCTGTCTGCAGAATCTCACACAGTAAAGCCGACCACAAACATGCAGATCCAAGTCCTCAACATGCTCCGAAAACACTCTGGTCTGCAGGATTAGTGAAGTGTCCGGTTAATATGTGGGAACTGAACACAAACCGACTGAACGTGGACTGAAAAAACTAAAGAGTAGGAAAGTTTAACATGGCAAAACTCCTCCGAGGCTGAAACTATTATCTCAAAACTGAAATCCTGCTACAAACAGACTGAGACAGATGAAGTCTTACAGTCCGTTTTTTTTGTGTGTGTGTGTGTGTGTGTGTGTGTGTGTGTGTGTGTGTGTGTGTGTGTGTGTGTGTGTGTGTGTGT
>JAQMCX010000024.1:1075395-1129006 GCA_029814765.1 Acanthurus leucopareius
TAACTGTGCAAGGGATGTAGTGTATAAGGAGCTTGTGCATCCTGAATGAACTGTGTGTGTGTGTGTGTGTGAATGTGTGTGTTCTTGATAACTTTACTGCATACCAACAGCAATGTGAAGCTAGCAGCTAGTAAATGAATAGCTTGCTGCTCGTAAAAGCTGCAAAGCAGGAGAAAGTAGACACCTTTTTTTATTGTCATTGGTTTTACGTTGATGCATCCATGAAGCTTTATTTTGTTTTAAACATATTAACATTTATGAATTATAGTCTATGGTGTTGCTGCATAAATATTTGACTATTTTATCAGCACAAGTATTGAAAATGTTTGCATGATTTCCAGCTCTGATGATCAGTGACGGCGCCATGCTAGCTGAGGTCTAGTGTTCGCTGTGTTGTGCCACAAGCTTTTAACACTGACTGACAGGAGGACACACACGAGACAGAAGCACACACTGCTGCAACAGACATGACTGTGGAGAGAAAACACACACACACACACACTCACACACACACACGCAGACACAGACGATCACACACACCTTACAAAAGCTACAGGTGTAGCAGTTTGTAAGAAAACAGTAAAATGAGGGGAATTAAAACGAAACATGACACAGTTTAATCATTTCCCGAGCGAGCACGTGAGCGTTATGAAAGGGGGGCGTGGCCAAACTGAGCCGCACAACACACCGAGATGATGCACAGAACCAAAAAAAATGAGATTATGTTTTGATATGACATCACACACGACAGAAACGGATTTGAAAAGCGGTGGTACTGACCTGGATGACTCCCTCCATCATGCTCACCATCTTGTTGACGATGGCGATGACCTTGTGCGTCCTCTCAGACGGCGACATGTCGGGCCGGTAGGAGGGCGACAGGACGTAGCGGCAGGCCATGTACAGGACGTAGGTGGGCGAGAGCTTGAAGTGAACAGTGGAGCTGTTGGTGTAGTTGATGATGGCCGACAGGAAGGTGTCTTCAGCTGAGAGGAAACACACCGACTCAGATTATTAAACCACACACACACACACTCGGAGAAAGTTTCACAGTTATAAATTTAGAAGAAAACACACAAATACAGTTTCAGCTTCCTCTGATGATGGAAATATTCTCACATAACCTTTCCATTTGCACAGAGATAAACCTGCTGGGGAAACAAGGACATCCTCTGAGCTCCTTATCAAAGGAAAACATGTTTTATGTGGGAACAACGTGTGACCTCTGCTGCCGGCTGAAGACGTGGCTGACATTAAAAAAACGCCTCTTTTTTTACCAAAAATAGGCGCGAAAAAAATGTACAATTAAAAAATAAAACATCAAAGTTGATGCACAGAAGCTTCAAATGTCATATATGTTATAAAAGAGGCTGCTGTGTAAATCTCCATCACTCATTTCTGCTAATTTAAATCCTGTTGCTGCTTATAACTTCTTCTATTTATACTCAGTCATTTCACATTCCTTATAATTACTGTAATATGCAAGAGTACAGTGTAATGTGAGGAATCTTAATGTATTGATATTTATGATTTCTCACAGATATCCAGTGTGGAATTTAGCCGTTCTAATAATAATATCCATGAAATCAGACTGCATTTCATTTTATGCATCCAATGAAAGATTAAAGACACCAACTGGGATAAAAAAAAATCTTTTTGAGCTGCAAAAAGCAGTTTGAATAACTCGTTTTGGTGGTCGGATGTTCACAGAGGACTTGGCTCCTCGTGTCATGTGGTTACACCGATAAAACCACCTTGAGTCGAGCTGTGGTGTCAGTTTCCTTCAGTTCAGTTTGGTTTAAAAACATCTGATGTCAAACTGGTTGCAGCTGCACCACGACGACTTCTGCTCATGAAAACCTGAAGATCACCGCACAAGTTGTGTGTCCAGATTTAAACGGGACCATTTGCGTCATTGTCTCAAAACAAAACCATCTACACTTTAAGAGCATACGGCTTCTCCCAGTGCATTGTGGGCACAGGACCTCTTTAACCACTCTCTGACCAATCAAAATCCTGCTCTGCCTTGTAAAACACATGATCTCACACCACAGCAAATATATTCTGAGTTCGCACACACAGACACGCTGAAGCTCAGAGCAGAAGGAAAGTCAATAAACAGAAGTGTGAGAAAGAAAAAGCAAACAGGCAGAAGAGTTTGGAGCTGTGAGGAGAGAGTGAGAAACATCAGGTGACAGACGACCAAACATTTATGACTCCATGACAGCAAAACAACCAGATGAACCTTTTCTGATTGAATTATTACAAGGAAAAGAATCAGAAAGCTACTTTGTGATTCAGCTGTATTGATTCAGTGGTGGGAAAACATGCAGGTCAGTGTGATCAGACTGAGTTGAAGCAGGATTTTTCCTCCGTTTAGTCAAACAGAAGGAGGCGATGACATTTTCTTTCATTTTACTGGCAAATAAACTGTCAGACATGAAATTTACAGCATAAACACAGCGAGGGTTAACTGACTGATCTGAGTGGAACGTATTAAGTCTTGACTTGGCTGTATTAAAGAGAGAGAGAAAGAGAGAGAGAGAGAGCAGGATGGTTGTAATGAGAAACAGACAGAATTTAAATCCATTTGGTGTAATTTGAAAGATGACATCCAGCCTGGCAGACAGGACCAAATCCCATTTGACCTTTTGCATCAAAATGTGTGTCGTTGTGCTGAGTGACGCATTCAAGTTTGGTCCAATTCAGGGAAAAAGCTAAATTGGCAGTCTGGAAAGAAAATTACAGCTAAATAATAAACTAAAATTTACTTTTAAAAAGATTTGAGGCGGGAAAAAGGCAAAGAATCGATGGTATCTTGGTTTATATTTGATCAGCCTAGTTTGACAGTTTGATCTCAGGTCGGGTGAGTCACACCGGACGGCCCATGAATGCAACAACCAATCAGAGCAGGGCAACATGTGACATGTGACTTTTTTTAAAATCTGGAACAGCAGCACTCATTTGTCAGTCACTGAATCAAACATGCACCATGTTAGGTAAACAGTAGTGATTGACTGGACACGTCTGAATGGGAGTTGAGCCAAACCTGCCGGAGCAAACAGACCAGGAGCTCTGCAGGCTGATCCGGAGGAAAACTCAGACACTTCACGACCTGTTTTCTGTTTGGTTTGTGGTTAATTTGCTCACTTAATAAACACTCATGTGTTCAGATCAAATACAAGTTGTTTTCTACATTTAAAAAAGCAGAATTATTCCAGCAAACACAGAGTTATTTCTGTCTTTTCACTTCTTTCTATCACCTCCTCCTCTTCTTCCTTCAGGCTCTGTTAGCATAGTTACACTCTCGACTCTTTACACAGCAAATTAAAGCACCGGTGTAATAAATAACACTAACAATGGCTTCATACTAAGTGCCCCAGTGAGCACTTTAAGTAACTGAGCATGAGAGAAGCCAGAGTCCTGAAACTGAATGAAGTGGTCATCAATTTGATTAATTCCACATGCAGTTTTCCAGCTTTAACAAGTCTGAATGTCTGACGAGGCTTTAAAGGAGCAGTAAAAACAATCAGCTAACCTTAATAAACTGCATCACCCGACTCCAGCTAGTCCAGCTTTAACTGTTTAACCCCGAAATAGCTCTTCTGAGAACAACCCTGAACGCAAAGTGCTCAATTTATCACCTCTTAACTATTTCAAATCAACTGTTACTTGATGCAATTATAGGAAATCTTATGCTTTAAGTTGATCCAGATGACTTTCAGACAAATATGAGTGAAAATGTAAAGCAGAGGCTGAAAAGAGAAGCTTGCTTTCTTTCTGTTAATGTCTCTAAATGACGGAGACAATGAGGTGAATACAGGATCCAACAACACCTTAAACTGTACATTTGAGATGTTTACAGCCAGCAGAGGGAGAGGAAATGTGATATATTTCTGAATTTATCTACATTTACTTTACTCTTACTAATCTTTACCATAGATTATATGATTTCTATTAGATATTGATTGCATAAAGCTGCAGCTGGAGCCATTAGCTCAGCAGAAATCAGCCCGGTGCATTGAAAAGACAAGTCAGAGGGTTCAATAGTTTCCAGTTATTGACTGATTCACTGACACGGTGAGAGAAATGGAGGATGGCAGAGAGAGAGGGACATAAATACTCACAGTTGTCTCTGAACTCGATGCCGGCCGGCAGAGTCAACTCCGCTCTGTCTGCTGACATGTCCTGAGACCTGACGGGACAAAATAACACCATGAGACAAAAGGGGGCGGAGCCAGAGGATGGAGGAGAGAGAAGAGAGGAAGAGCGAGGAAGAGGAGGAGAGTGAGTCTGACCTGCTGTCCTGCTGCTCTCCTCTGATCATGGGTTTCACCATCCCCCTCTCCATGTCCAGCTTTCCTGAGCTCTGCACACACACATGGACACACACACATGGACACACACACACACACACACACACACACACACACACACACACACACACACACACACACACACACACACACACACACAGAATGTCAAACAGCTTCCACAAAATGTAATTTCACCACAATTTAATTTAATCCCAATTTGAGAACGCACAGACGTCATAATACACAGATAATGACGACTGTGTTATGAGGTTTCAGTCACATGATCATTTACGCACAAACAGTGTCGTTACACCGTTTAATGATCAACACACAACAAGCAAAACCTTTCTGACCGGGTGTCCTGCAGTAAATCCGATCAAGGGTGAGGCCTCGTGTGTGACATGTTGTCGAGTGTTAGATTCTTGTTTTTTTTGACGAGCAGCGAACGCATCAAGCATCAGATGCTGTTTTTATAATTTTCTGGTTCTCCTACAGTTCAAATTTTGCACATTTGTTCTATTTAAATGCTCCTCAGTGTTTCCTCATAAGTCTCAGTGTCACACAATGTTGCTCTCAGGCAGAAACCTTGATGTCTTGTTGGATTAAAGCCCCGGAGTTTTCCACTGTTGATTTTATAAAACAAGCATCTGAAAGTCATTCTTTAGAAAACAATGAACTGATTGGTTTAAATAAAACAACAGATAACTTAACATTATAAATAACTGATGTTTTTTACCCTTTATGTCACCTCATGCTCTTTTAGGCGTCATGTCTGAAGCACAAAGGTGTAAAAAAGTCATTTTCTAATCAGGGATGAGCTGTTGAAAGTCATTTTCTTTCCCACTGATGATACTGATACTCAGAGTGTTTACAGACAAACAGCTTAACAGGGTCAGTCTCTTATCCAACACTGATCAGGCAGATTAAATGTGTGTGTCCCAACAAATGAAAACTACATTTGGCAAAGCAGTCAGATGCGTTTTTTACACCTACAAGTGGATGTTCCAATGCTGAAGAAGAAATAAATACAGCAAAATTCATGTGCTCTTTGCATGTGTGTGTGTGTGTGAGTGTGTGTGTGTTACCTTGCTAGTGGGCAGAGCAGCTCCACTGTGGACGTCTCCGTGAAGGTCGAAGGTGGTTTCGGGTACGCTCCTGCAGCAGGGACACACACATGCAGCATTTCAGATTTAGATTTCCACATCTGACTTTTCATCACCGACAATGACAAGAGCTCAGACTTAATCCAGACAGACAGAGAGACAGACAGACAGACAGACTGAGAGAAAGACAGACAGACAGACAGACAGAGAGACAGACCCACCCACACACACACACATGCATACACACTTATCTAAGCCATCGTCGGAGAGGAGAGAGAGCTGGATCAGAGATGCAGTAAATGAATGACTCACAGAAACATGCAGACAGATAGTTTGTTTTGCACACATGCACACACACTCTCTTACATAACAGTCTAATTAGAAACAGAGAAGCTGTGCCAAGAGTCCTAACAGAATACTGTTAACACCGCTACACTCTGCTTGTGTTTGTGTGTGTGTGTGTGTCTTCGCTGATATTGAGTGTGACAGTCGTTGGGATTAAAAGGCAAGCTTCTGTTTTTCACGCCCCACATTACAGGAGGGCATCAATGTCAGATACACAGCACAACACTAACAGAGACACACAACTGTGTCATTGAGTGGGAAATCTTTGCTGTGTACACAAAAACCAGCAGCAGCTAAAGTGGGTTAAACCATTAACAGCATGACAACGCTCACATGGATGCAGACACCAGATAGATCTTCTATCCTTCCACACTTTTGCTAGTTTTTAACATTTTTCTTCTATTTAATCTTAAATCTCTTAGCAGCTAATTGACCAACAGACTGTAAATGTTAAGCTACATGTCATCTGGTTTTGGCTTGGTGCAGTAATGAAGCCGTGATGATGCATCTGCAGCAGATGAGCTGCGGGGGGCGCTGTAGAGTCGTTGCTGACCTGTCACGGTCGTTGTGTGACTTCAGCTCTGTTCAGTGTTTGAAGCCGGAGCTGCAGGACGCAGGGAGAAACATGCTGATAGCTTGTTTTCATGTTGTTGTTTTTGGAACGTTAGCTCAGCTGATGCTATCGTTGTTACACAGAAGTTTGTTCCTGATTAAACTTGCTAGCATGTGTGTTTTTTTTTTGCTGCTGTATGTAAGTTTACTCAGCAGATATGCACTGAAGGTAACTACATATCAACTTGTGAAAAAGGAGCAGAAAGAAGAAAAAAACTGCCTCTTTTCTGATAATCACATATCTAAAGAAATGTTTTTACTATATTACAGCACAAAAAAACCTCAATAGGTGAACTTTAGTGGGCAAAAGTAACCAGCAGCATGCCATTTAATTTATTACATCAAAGATAACGGTAGGCTAGCAACACAAATCCAAATAAACATGGTGGCGGTTTACATTTCTTCCAGATCTCCAGTATGTTTTCCCTCCTTTATGTTCCTCTCTCTCCTCCCTAATGTGATATACTTGTTTAGAGGCAGGAGATTAAAGTTCTGAACACTCAAACGCTACAAGAACATCTGCTCCGCTGCCAGAACCCGATGCCAAAACAGCTCCGATGCTAAAATATCAGCCATGATGCCAAACTGTGGCTCTGAGCAGTTTTAAAACGTCACGATGCGACTCCAGCTCCGAATGAACTAGGTATCCTTGTAAGTTTGTACAGCAGAACTGTTGGAAAGCAGCCCGGAAAACCGCAGGGAAACACATCCACAACATCAGGCTTGTATTCCAGACTGAGGTGACACTGAGCTGCACCAAATGACAGCTGGTGTTAATGTGACTCGCCAGATGTTTTTACAGGGAAATTTTACTGTTTCATCACTTCATCTCTCTCTCTGCTGTTCAATCAGGGTCAGATTAGGATGGTAATAAACGAGCGTTAAAGCTTTCAGCACTCTGACTACAGAAATAAATTGCAAAGTAACAAAATTTTAGGAAACGATCCGTTTTATTTAATTACAGGCCGATCAGCACCTGTCTTACAGCGATAAACCAAAGAAAGGTGATGCCAAACTAATGAACACCTGAGCAGATGGACTGAATATAAAATATTGATGATAATCCTCCCCAACAAAAGTTAAAATTAAGTGAACAAGACCATAAGCAAACACAGAGAGTCAGTTCACAGGACGAGGACCCGACAGGTTTTCATTTCAGCTCGCTCTGCTGATTACATTCTTCCTCTGTGGTTGAAGGTGCTAATCAAAATCACCCGACGGCTTCTCTGGAATGCAAACCTGCACCAAAGACTTAAAATAACCTCGGAGAAACAAGGTACGCAGGGAGGGACATGGACCACATCTAAAAATATGACTAACATGCTAAAAAATGCTACGCTGATGCGTCGTTTTGTGTCCGTCCAAGCAGGACTCACACACACACACACACACACATAACCAAACCACCACAGCTAAAATTTCCTACTTGAAGTTCCTCTCTCATGCAGTGCTCATAAAGACAAACCTTACACTCTTTCATGGACTTTTAACAACCTTAAACATGTTCAAAACTTAAGTTAAGTTCGGAAAAACTTCAAAAGTCATAAAGTTGCCTTTAAAAATCTTTAACCTTGGCTTTAAAAGGAACAAACGGAGTGTTTTTCTTGTAGTTTTGGTCTCTAAAGGAACTAATTCATGCAGAAACACACACACACACAGAGCAGTGAGTAACAGTGTTGGTTATTTACACACCTCTCTCTCTCTCTCTCTCTTCGTTGCAGTGTTAGTCATCCATTGAGAAATTAAAGGGCCATTCAGTTCAAATTGAAAAACCTCTTTTCTTTCCCTTCACTCATCCCTCAGCAGCTCGTCTTATCTGGCGTGTTCCTTCTCTCTGTCTCCTGTTAGTGTGTGAAACGACGGGCGAGCAGGAGGCCACACCCAGCACCATGTTGATCAGATTAGAGGGCAGCCTGCCTGCCATAACCCGAGCCCTCCGCTCTTCCTCTCCTCTCATTTCCCCACTCTCTCCATTCGTCCAAACCCAGACTTTCCTCCTCCTCCTCCTCCTCCTCCTCCTTTTCCTTCCCTTCATCTCTCGCTCTGCCTGCCAACGCAAAACCTCATCCTCGCCTCCCTTCATCTGCAATAATATTTTTTTTTTTTTCTTTTCACAAACTTGAGAAAAAAAAGTGTGGAGGGGGAGGATGAAAAAGAGGGATCACAGGAAGAGGGAAAAGACTGAAGAAAGCGTAGAATAAAAGGCAGACGAGAAGGACAAGAAGCGTCGATGAAAATAGAGGTGAAACGTTTCCATTCACAGACACACACACACACACACACACACACACACACACACTTCTCCTTCCTCTCACCCAGACTTGTGTCGGCTTCTCATCATGGCCGCCGGCTCTCTCTTCCCTCCCTGGTCGAACATCGGGTCCACGAACTTGAAGACGTGTGCAGAACCGAACTGAAGGGTGGAGCCCGAACGCAGCACCGTCGTCTCGGTGACCCGTTGCCCGTCGACAAACGTGTCCGCGTCGGGGCCGTGCGGCGTCACCGTGACCATACCTTCGCTGTGCATGAGGTTGCAGTGGTGGGGCAGGATCCCTGGACCGAGCAGCTGCACGTGAACAACAGCAGGTTCGTCAGAAACCTCGTTACAAAAGCATCAACGCTCATCAGGAAAATCAGAGTTTCTTAAACATTCAAACGAAGAAAACTCGGATTGAAACCGCTGCTTGTGTTCACCTGGATGGCTCCGTCCTCTGTGCAGTCTGAGCCGACCTCAGTGATGCTGTGCTGAAGCCGGTACAGCTTTGGTTTGTCCCGTGAGTCAGAACCATCTGAGACACACAAACACACACATAAACACACACATCAAGCAGCGGACAGGGTGTTCCTCATGTCAAATTTAAAAAACAGGAAGTTCTGTTTTATACACATTCGACCGCACACATTTATACTGAAAGCTGACAGCACAGAATCCATCATCCATCACTTCAACGGTAAAGAGCTGATACAAAGTGGAGTGTGCAGAGATATACGATGCTAACGTGGCAAAACTGTGGAGGCTGTTGAGGCTACAGAGCAATTATTGATTATTAGTAAACAGGAGTTTAGTAAAAGCAAAGCATATTAGTTTACTGAAGGAAAAAAAGAGGACATGTTGGCAGCTCTGGGTAAAAAAAAAAAAAAAAAAAGGTTCCTGGGAAAAATGAATGGGTATCAGAAAAACCTCAGAACCACCTTCTAAAAATAATACAGAAATATTCCAAGGCAACCGGGACAGTTTGGCCTTTCACAGTAAAATAATGAGGTTTAAAAAGAAATTGGCTACTTGTGTTTCCCAGCGTTCATTTTCAGTAGCTTCAGGAACTGAATCAGTGACTTTTTTTTGCACAGGTGTTCAGTCTAACACTGTACCTGTTCAAAGGGATAGTCTGACAATTTTGAAAATACACCAATTTCACTTCTTAATGAGAGTTAGATGAGAAATTCAATACCACTTTTTTGCCTATAGAGTCGTTATAAAGCTAAAATCAGCAGCCAGTTGGTGTGTATTAGCTTGGCGAAGGTAAATTTTGTTACCTTTGGACTGTTTCCCCTTGTTTCCTGTCTTTGTGCTAAGCTAACTGGCTGCTGGCAGTAGCTTCATATTGTTATTGTATCATAATCACAGTCGTGAGTTATGGATCCCTGCACCTCCCGACATCAAACCCCAGCAGCCAAAGTAAAAGAAAGAGAGGAAGTGTGGTGGAGTTTTACCTTCATGATGCCGATAGGCGTAGTAGGCATAGTGATTCCCTCGCCCTAGGCAAACAGGCAGGCAGGCGCAGAGGTAGAAGGACACATGCACAAGGCCGCCCCCACACACACACACGCACACACACACACACACAGAGGCAAACACACCATGCCAAAAAAAACAAGGTGGGAAAGAAAAACAGACACATAGCAGAGGGTGAAAATGCAGCAAGGAGGAAAAATGCAGCATTACCATGTTAACCCATTGATTGCATGGAGACAAACAAACACACACACATACACACACACACACACACACACACACTCGCACATATGCAATATATCTGGGGACATTTCCTGTATACGTTTATGATGCAAAACAGCTCTATTTCAACCAGAAATTAAGTCCAGACACTAGAGGGGAAGTTTGAGCTGCAGGTGACAGGTTGGTGCTGTGCAACCAAAACTGTAAAAACTCAGGTGTATCGAGACACCGCTGAATATTTAATGAGCTTATGTTGAATTTCTTGGATTTCATGTTAAATAAGACACTTTATTTATATGTCCCGCTCTTATAAGTCCATTCAATTGTGGTCAAACAGCAATAATGTACGACAAATGTGACTGTTTGGCTTTTGAGTCATGTTTTAGGTGCTATTTTAATGAACTGGGATCTGACTAACACTTGGACAAAAAAATCTTTAGCTGCTTTGACACACAAGGGCAAAGCGGATTCCTTTCATAGTGAACCTTTTGCATACAAATCTTTAGCCAACACGCTGATCTAATTTGGATCTAAAGCATAAAAGTACAGGAAAACACACACACACACACACACACACACACACACACTCTCACAGACCCAGCACCCACTATTTAAGAGCCACCAAACAAACTCCCCATCCTGACTGTTTTCCACAGACAGTGACCCTTCAACCTGACAGTGGATGAAGTGTTAGTTTTCTCCTGGCTCAGACCCTCCGGTTCCCCAAACACCATTTCAGCAGAACCATTCAAACCAGTTTGGCTCTGTGAGGTGTTTGGGTGACCCTCAGGCTGGATAAGTTAATGGCATGGGCATGACAGACACAGAGGAAGTTAAAAAATGGAGGGATCAGTAGTAAGAAACAAGCGGTTAGGGCTGGATAACGTGACATTTTGCAAGACTCAGGTGAGGTTTGCTTATCTCAAAATGCTCCTATAAAGGTTTGGGTGTTCTTAAGCATCACCGTAAATTCTCAAAACTGGGATTTTCTTCTGCATTCCAGTAGTTTATTTGTAGAAACTTACCTTTAGTCACACTTCAACCAGCTCAATCTACTCACAATTCATGCAGAAAGCCACCAGGAAATAGTCTGATGTAACTGTGGGCATGTTAATCTTAGTCTGTGTTGAACTTGGTGCTTAAACTAACTGCTAACTCTTCTTTTGTGGTGTAAAACACTACAACAAGTGTTCATGCAGCTCCAGTGATTCAGTATGAAGCTGCAGCTCTGTGGAGTGCAGACCTAACACAGACTATCATCTAACTCAAACACAGATTTCAGCGACTCTCGGCCTCCTGCAGCGGCTTTTATATACTGAGGAAATCCTGTGCTGGTAGAAACAGAAACCGCAGAACAGCTGGGATCCATAATGTGCCCACATGTGTTTCACTCACCGTAGCAGAGGAGAGGTAGACTTTACCGCCTCACCTTTGAGTAACCCTAAATGTTATTTACTGCAGCGACACGGCTGCCTGCTGGCCACTACCTGTCATTACAGTTTGATTCATGGGAGCAGCTGCTGCTCTTCTACTGTCACAGGAGAAATAAGACACCACAGCTCACCATCCTGCATTATTATCATGGCTTATATAATTTATGATAACAATATTATTATAATATGTTTAGAAAATTTGGAAAAAAGTCCATTTAGTTTTGTTTTTTATTGTGTTTTGTCTCATTCTTGGTAAATGAATTACAATCAGATCATGCTTGCAGGGAGTTGGAGTCTCTGTAACTATAACTGTACAAAAAAACATTAAAAACAATCAAAACAAATAAACTTTTTGTTCTATATTAACTGTAAACCAACATTAAGGTGCATTACTTTAAGCTATTATGACAAAATGTCTGTATTATTAACACAATATCAATACATCATATTTATATATCACGGCTATCACAATGCAGGAGCAGATGTTACAGTGTTGTGTGTATATATATGTGTGTGTGTCGTTGTGGTTCTACCTGGGCTCAGCTCCACCAGGTAAGGCAGTTTCTCGGGCGGCAGTGAGCTGCTGCTTTCTTTTCCTCTCAGGCTTTTATCGTCCACTTTCCTTCCCTTCCTCCCCTGGTAGTCCGGAGGTCTCTTCTTCAGCTGGAACACTAAAGCTCCTGAACACATCATGATGACACTTTTAACACATCGCAATGGAGTTTCAGTATTAACAATGGAAACTGTCTAGTTGATGATTTAAGATGGAATTGATCAGCTAATTCCTTAAAAGCTTTTATGTATTGTTGTCTTATAAAAGGAAAAAATAAAAGACCAGTTTCTCTGTGATGCTCTTAACAACAGACACCTCAAGACTGAGACATGAGGAGCTGCTGAAGAAGTTGTAATGACAAGTAGGCAGCAGTAGGGGGCGGTAGGAACCAAGAAAAGGGGACAAGAGTGTAATTTTGCTGTAAGGGCCCTTGTGTTTGGTGCGTGTGTGTTTGGGGTGTGTGTTTGGTGTGTGTGTGCATGTGTCTCACCTCTGTCAGCAGGCCAGTCCCTGAAGATCTGCAGTGGACACTCCATATCGTCCAGAATCACCTCTTTACCAGACTTATCATCTTGCTGTGAAGAAAACGTGACAGAAAATAAAACATTCAGTTCTGCAAACAAACAAACGTCCCAAAGCAAATTAATGACAGGATCACAGTTTGTACGGATGTTTTCTTGACGAAAGTGCAAATATTCACGTGATTCACAGATAAACTTTGAGACCCTGACACACTTTTAATTTCTGGCAGAGACGGCAAAAGATCATATATCAAATGTTTCATCACACCAAGAGTTTTATCACAATGGATTGTCTGAAGTATATTTAGGAATTTAACTGTTGCAGAATATTAGTTTTTAAGTAACCAGAAGAAGAAGAAGAACAGTTCTGTCCCTTAAGAATGACATTATAATGTTTTCAGGCTTCATAAATACTGCAGTTTTTTGTATTTCCTTAGAGAATATCACTGCTCCCTTACACATCTTCATCTCATTCAGTCTCATCTTCGTTAACGTCCCTCCCCCCCGAACACAAACACACTAGCTAACATGCTACTAGCTAGTATAGCAGCGCTCATTTCTCATGCTCACTAACATAATGGACTTTCACTGTGCTTCACTCTCATCAGCAAATTGCTTCTGAATATCAACTGTGTGGGTGTGGGGTGTGTGTGTGTGTGCATGTGTGTGTGTGTGCGTGTGTGTGTGTATTCTCTGGGGGATCTTCCACTGTATTGGCTGTGGGAGCCACAGTTATTTCATATGATTGGCCATAACCAGAGTCCATCTGAGAGGGTTGATATGGGAGAGGCTGTGGGGAGGGCAGCCAAGTTCACCACCACAGCCATGTGCATGCACAAAACACACACAATAAAAAAAAGACACACACACACACACACATATACACACACTGACATAGAGCATCTGCTGCTGCTACAGCACTCAGTCTGAAAGCAATTGAATTGCATTCCTCCCAAAGGTTTTAGTGCCAAGTAGCATTCTGTTACAATCTGCCCATCCAGTGAAGAGTGTGTGTATTTATGTGTGTGTGTGTGTGTGTGTGTGTGTGTGTGTGTGTGTGTGTGTGTGTGTGTGTCGGCATGTGTGTTTGTGCGGATGTGACCGTGACCTTGGATCTCCTCTGCACAGCCTCTAAGAAGGTTGATGATGGTGTTTATTGATGAGATTGGACGATAGAGGTTGTGTTTGATGAAGAACTGGGAGGATTTAGGTGTTAAGAATCGTCTGAAAAATTAACTAATTTCAAATAAATTGTAGATTAGATTATGACAAATAAAATGCTTGGATTAAATATGAGCACAATCAAAGAGACTTTAAATGTTTTAATTGTATCTTCTGCAGCTGGAGGAGCCTGCAAATCAAAAGAGGACAAAACCTGCATGTCCTTTAAGTCATATTTAACTAAGTTTAACTTAACTTTGACAGGATTTGACCATATTTGATGTGTTTTTTTAACTACCTAAAAGGGATGGATGGTACTGAATGACAGATTAGGAGGGTGGAGGTGTGTAAAGCATCATTACCCGGGCGATGCAGTACTCTCTGGGGTTCTCCTTCTCCAGTCCGTACTTCTCCAGCGCCTCCACCACAGCAAAGTCAGCCGTGTCTCTTGTGGAGAGCAGGATGGTTTTATACGGGATGTTTGGCTTCAGGCTGTCGGCGTAAATCCGTAAAGTGCCTCCTGCAGGAAAGAACAGCACACATATGAGCCACTGAAGCCTGCGAACAAATGATTCGCTTGTAATTTGATCTAAAAGTTGTTCAAAGAGTTAGAAAGTAAACAGAACAGTAATCTAAATTTCTAGGTACAATACAAATAACGTTTTAAACATAATTATTCAATTTCAAATTCATATTAATAGTGATACTGTGGCCTAAATAATAAGCTTTTTCGCCTCTATATAAGTCTATAAAAAGCATTTGAACCAAAGGACAAAAAGCATCAAACAAACCCAAAGATATGAAGTCAGTTTAAGGCAAAGTGCAAAAATTACTGTTGCAGAACTTCACGTTTCCTGAGTTTTATTCAGGTAGAAATATATTCACACCATGTGACCCAATTTACCAATCCAACAGAAAACAAGTGTTCCTCAGCTTGAGATCAATCCATGCAAATCAAAATTATGATAAACCAGGAAACTCTTAATCCGACCTGGACACAGATACCAACGTTACTCTGTGCAGCGATGCTGACTTGAATGTGCTAATTTTGCAAAAGATGACAGTCTGGTTCACAATTTGGAAACATACTGAATTACATTTTCCTTCCAAAAAAAAAACAAGTAGAACCACTAAATGAGGGGGGACTGACTGTAGAGCTTAAAGTATGCACCACACTTTCACCCCGAGGCGCACGCAACCGTGATGTGTCGACTAGAAATGATCACCTTCATAAATCCCACAAGGGAGTCGTCGGAAAAGCAAGGAGGATTTTCAGGAGCATTACATAAAATGAGCTTGTTTAAAATAGCGCTTTCTGCTGGGAGATCGTCATTGTCTAACCACAAGCCGTCTTGTCCCACTGAGAGTGTGTGTGTATGTGTGTGTTTATGTTTGTGTGTGTGTGTGCATGAGTCTACCGTATGTGGACAGTGGTTAAAAGCTGTTTTTAGAGCCGGTTCAGTGGTCCATCTGTCTGTCTGGCAGAGTGATTAGGTAATGCCTGAGTCACACGCCTGAACCAGCCAGCGTGTTTGTCTCAGATATTCAAACATGTGTTTGTAAACATGTCAGCGTGAGACTCTCCCGCGACATATGGCCTGCTGAGGACCGGCCGACGTAAACACCACGCAGAGCGACAGTGATAAATACCTCTCACGTTTGACTCTTTCATTAAAAATAACACATGCAATATATAATTTTTCATGCGTATTCAACTCCTTTAAATGTTTATTTGTATAGAAAAAAACCGCTGGTAGTGATTACAGTTGCAGAATTCCTCTACCAGCTGTTCCTTCCAGCCCTCCTTGCAAATTTCTCAAGCTCTGTCACACAGGATAAACAGCAGCAGTGAACTGTGATTTTCAGGTCGATCTGCAGATTTTCTCCAGGGTTCACGTCAGGTTTGCCTTAAGCCAGGCGGAGACATTCAGACCTGCTCCTGAGCCCATCCAGCTTCCGCTTCGCTTGTGTGATTTCGGGGTCGTCGTCGTCGTTCGGAAAGGTGAATATTTGCATGATGTCATGTTCCGCTGGATGCAGGTTTTTTTGTGTTTCACTCCATTTATTTTCAGTCCTCATCTGTTTTTCAGCTTCCACTCAGGCGGTGAGGTGAGGCAGGAAGACGGCCCTTCCATATTCCTAATTCAAGCTATGCTCTTTCTCCAGCCTCCGGACATAAATATCACGGTGAGCTGGCGATGACGGCAGCGATCCAGAGGTCTGGAATCAGGCCTCGTCCATCAGGCACATAACTTACAGTTTTGCCTCATCTATCAAAATAAGCTGCTTCTTAAGTGCCTCTCTGCCAAGATCCTAACAGTCTGTTATATGTCTTTTACTCAGCAGTTGCTTCTGTCTTGCTACTCCACCGTAAAGGTCCGACCGGTGGAATGTTGCAGATGTAATTGTCCTTATCGCAGGTTGTTTGCAGAGAAAATCCAAAGTTCTTTTAAGGAAATCATCGAGTTCTTCGGAGCCTTATTTCCGAGGTGATGTATCAGCACGGACTGACAGCTACAGTTAAGTCTTAAGAGTTTAAAACATCCCATATTTCACAATAATGACTCCCACTAAGCTCCTGGTAAAAGTTCCTTCTTTCCCTTATCTGGATCTCTGCATCAACGTTATGCTATTTCACTGGCTTTCCTTTTGGTTTGACAACCGCTGTGAATCATGACGTCGACGAGATGAACCGTGTATGATTACAGGATCAGAGCTGAACCTGAGCTCGGCCAAAAAATAGACACTTTAACGGTAAACTATCAGTGTCTATTTTTATTCATTTTTTCAGAGGGGTTAGTAGAAGTTTGATGGTTAAAGTACCTGAGTCGGGTCTGCCATCACTGCTCATGAACTCCTGCATGCGTTTCTCCAGTTTCTGCTGGCGTCTCCTCTTCATCACCACCTCTGGGTTGGAGATCGTCCTGGTAAAGCTGGTCTCCGGCATGTCCTTGTAAACCTCTGCTGCCAGACGGCTGTTCTCTCTAAACAACAACAAAAAAAAGAAAGGAAGGGGGGACAAAAAGAGAGGAAAAAACACAATGAGATGAGGAAAAAAAGACGACAGGTGGAGGAACAAAAAGGTCAAAGTTTAGAAGTTCTTTCTTCTTCTGCAGCCTTCGGTGCTTTTCTTGGTTAAAAAAAACAAACAAGATCCTCTCCATGGACCGAGAGGATGTGAGGACAGGACAGTAAGATGGATGACTGTGAGTGTGCGTGTCTATGTGTGTGTTTGTGTGTTTTTGCGTGTGTGTGAGTTACCCGTCCTCTCGGCTGAGCGCCTGCTCGTCTCCGTCGGGGATCCGGGCGAACTCCTTCTCCCTCTTCTTCTCTTTCTTCTTCTCTTTCTTGGACAGTGTCCTCTTGAAGTTCTGGATCACTCCATCCTTCTCCTTCTCGGGTCCATTACTCTGACTCTTCTGGCAGAGAGGGGAAGAGGAGTGAATGACGCCCTTTAAAGGACTAGAAGAAGGAGCCTGCTACAGTTTATTACGATGAATGAAGAAATAAATGAAGAAATGTGACTGAATGAGATAAATCTTCCTCAAACATCTCATTTCTTCAGGTATTGATAACAAAAAGCCTCTTAACAGATCACAGATCAAAACAAAGGAAGTCGTACTACAGAAATATGAAACTTAAGTGAGTTTGGTGGTAAAACTGGAGTCTTAAATTGATCAGAACATATTTAAAACATGACATCTTTTACTGCTGACTTCTCACAGTGTAACTCTATTGCAAAATGTTCTAATCTGGAACGTTTTCCTTCACAGATAACAGATGAATGAATGGATGAGTCAGCTCACTACTGAACCGACTGGTTGGTATTCAAACAGCCGACACCGGTGAGAGGAGCTGACCTTGGGGAGGATGTCGTTCTCGTTCTTCAGGACAAAGCGTCCTTCTCTGTCGTCTTTGTTCCAGTTCAGCTGAACGACCAAAGGCTTCTCGTCCAGGTCCAGCTGACGCTCTTCTAACACACACACAAATTAACACACACGTACACAGAAAATGCACACCAGTTAATCTGGGAGTTGACTGTTGCAGATTATTTTGACTCCTTAAGCTGAAACATCAGTTAAGTTGTCAACACTTTCCTCTCTTTCTCCTTTGTTACTTACCGCCACTGACATGGACCTCATAAAGGGAGTATTTTGGCGAGGAGAGCATCCTCATGTCTGGTCTGAACTTCTCGGCTAACGTCTCGATGACGTCCTGCGTTGTCGCTGTGCTGGACACTCTGATGCATTTAGTGGCAAAGTTACCGGCAACCCGGTCCTGGAAGTAAAACCGCATCACGCCATGGAACTCCAAGTCCTGTTCAAGAGACGGAGCGAGACGGAGAGTTCATTATCTGTTTACTATGAGGAGCATTAACGTGATGTGTTTGCTGTATCTGCAGAAAATATAGATCACATTCAGTAGGTCAATGATTACATGAAAGCTCATTTGAATATGTTAAGCATTAAATAAGACAGTTTATTCATTTATAGGTAATTCTTTACATTATAAAAGCTGAAAGCAAACATCATCATCGCCGGTCGGTGCCATAAGGTGACTGTTCAATGGCCTTGACTGTCACTAGAGGAGAGAAGCTCCACTGGCTGAGAGCCAGCAAGTGTGTGTGAGTGTGTGAGTGTGTGTGTGTGTGTGTCAGCAGATTGTTCAGTCATTCACCGACCGGCTGACAAAACACATACTAACCTTTGTACACTGTAACCAACTTTTAAAAAGACTGTTTCTTTAAATGAGGCCGAGTCTTAAATATCCAAATCATTTGTGAATCATTTTCAAAAAGCTTCATGAAAAGAACTGTGTATTTTATATTAATGATAGTGAATATATTCAACTGATAGGACTTTTTCCAGGGAAACATTTCCATTAACTTGGGTTTAAAAGCAGCTCTTGTTTCATCACAATATTACTTTAAAATAAACACAAAATGACAAAGTTCTCTCCAGAAAACTATTTTACTTCCTAAAAAACAAGTTTCCATTCGTTGTGTTATAGCTTTCTTATGTCATCTTATAGAAACCCCACTATCTCACTTGCACACACACAATGCACAGGCTCCAACACAGTTAATGTCAATATGTGGATGTGGAAACACGAGGCTAAAATAGACACTCAGGGCTATCTTTACTGTATGTGTATATAAGTGCAAATTTATTACCTACATATTGACATTTTCCACTGCAGAGACTCCACGACTGAACCAGAACGTCTCAGATATACACAACTGGTCTTGATGTAATCATATGTAACACAGTGCTGACACAGCAGTGAAACTGGCCTCATATTTCAATTTAAGTGCCATTAACAGCGTCTTAGAAAACCTTTGATCTGCGTGGGAGCTTGAGAGCTAGTGTGTGCTTTTCCTCTAACATCAAAATTAAGCATCTGGCTCTCTGAAATTTAAAGACGTACCACCCCTGTAAAAGACAAACTGTGTACTTAAATATCAAAGTTAAATGGAAGCAACTGTGTACAAGTAACTAAAGCACAGGTAGAATACGAGAAAATACATCAACACGATCTATAGTTTAGAAAGCTGCTTCAAAACTGAGTAAACACGTCGGAATAACTTCAACAAACTGGACATTAAAGCTTTAAAGTGGCTTAATTCACTTTGGCAGTGTTCTTGTTATTGGATTCATCCACTAAATGTCTTTTTAAATAAAACCAAACTGTTATCAACAGTTCTGAAGTGAGTGTTTTCTTAACAAAACTAATGATGTTCCCTTTTCTCTTTGATTTTCTTAAGTTAGTTTTATAAAAATGTGTTATTCCTGAATGATGTTTTGCCTTCAAGAAACAGCTGAAAGAAAAACTCCGACTGCTGCTCTTTTACGACGACGATAACTCCTGTCAAGATGCTGACAAAGCCATTTACAAATTTGAAATTTAAAGAGAGACCTTGCCATAATTTAAGCAGGGTAGACAACTGGCTGAACGACTATCTCAGGTGACGGATTAAGGTGTGTGTGTGTGTGTGTTGATGTGTAACCGACAGCTAAGACAACTTAAGCAAGATTTAATCAGTTGCGGCTACATGGCTACGGTGTGTTTGTGGTCTGCATTGCACACAATCAAGAAACGAAGGTAAACACGGAGAGATCTCGACCGTAAACGTGGACAGGAAGACACTGCAGATTTTCTTTTCATCTTTCGTATTAAATTCTTGTCTCGTCATCTCTTTCTTTCTCACCCATCACCTCTCTCTCTCTCTCTTTATCTTTGATAGAGTCAGAGTCATGTGGAGGGAAAACACTGAGCATAGTTTCGATAGGCAAGGGTGGAGCTGGGAATGTGTGTGTGTGTGCATGTGTGTGTGTGTGTGTTGTGATTTACTGTTGGAATGTGGGTCATTGAGGGTTGCCGTTGTCGAGCTTGCGTAACCGTTGGTAACTGTTACTGTGGAGACACTCGTCCACTTGGGTTCAAACAAAGCCCAGCTCAGAGCCAGCAGAGGATAATTAACACTGGCCAGTGCAACCACAGTCCCCTTTTGGCTACTGGGAAAAAGACAAGTACAACCACATGTAGTTCAAGTCCAGAGCAACAGACGAACTCCCCCGTTCCTCTGAGACATGGTGCGGTCCGACAGACCAGGCCTCCAGGTTCTGGTCCACACATGTACCCCCCAGGTTAATGCCAATAGTTCAGTCCTAGACTCTCATAATAGCAGAATGTGGCCATCTGTACACCTGAACGCTGTTTTTTAGTCCTACACTCCCATATCCCCCCAGAAAATGGTCCAGTCCAACATTCCTGTATCTCTAGGCCAAAGTCCACTGCTAAACCACCAGGCCATGGTCCGGTCCAACACCTCAACGGACCCAGATCGTGGTTCAGTTCTAAAAAGGCAAATCAAGTCCTAACAAAAACACAAACAAGTTGATTTGAGCTCAACTTAAGCACAGTAGCCACATTCCCCTATAGCTCTGAGAAATGGTACATTCCTGCACCCATTTCTACAGACCACGGTGAACCCCAACAACTCCAAACCTCCAGGTATGACCCAAACCTGCAACACACTAAATCCAGACTGTCCAGTCCTGTGCCTCCTTACATTACGTCCACCATACAGCCAAACAATAGTTTAATATCAGGCCACAGTTCAATAATCATCCTCTTCACATCCGTCACACCATCACACGAGACTGAACTCTTACAACCAAAACGTGACAATTCAGGTCTAAACACCTACTTAGTTTTAAAAAAATAACAATGCAAGTCTTTACACATACCCCTAATTTAATAATCCAATCCCATTCTAACTGCAGCTTAAAAAAGAAAAACTGAACTTTCATAAGTTTTCTTTTTCAACAAGCACAGTTTTAGGAGATAAATATATTCAGGAAAAGATTATAATAAGAGATAAATGCATTTAAGATAAAATCAACTTTACGACAATATGAAAACATTTGGCCACTGTTGATAAACGAAACAATGAAGCAGCAGAGATAAATGTGACATAAGGTGATTTTAAGCTTTGTTTAAGTCCAGTATCTCTCTTTAAAATGAACAAAGCTCTGTTATCTATGCACACGTGTGGCATTTTTCCTCCTCTGCTCAAAAATAATTATCTTTTTTTACACCAGCATGCCGACTAAACTGAACC
The DNA here is from genome assembly GCA_029814765.1 of Acanthurus leucopareius. Taxonomy (NCBI): domain Eukaryota; kingdom Metazoa; phylum Chordata; class Actinopteri; order Acanthuriformes; family Acanthuridae; genus Acanthurus; species Acanthurus leucopareius. Next base: position 1,097,019 of record JAQMCX010000024.1, read on the forward strand.
TCAAAGGCTGCATGAATGAAATACTGGAAAGTGTTGTTGAGTTTGGTATTTCTGCAGCAGTCGGGAAAGCACCACATAATAACACCACACAGACTAAACATAAATGTGATTGCAAAGGGTGTAACTTGTCATAAAGTTATATTACGAAAAAATTCACTGGATACACACAGTATTCTAAGTGCTGGGGCTTGCACAAGCCAGAAACCTCAGTTTTATGGCTACGAGGGTTTTTTTGACTGATGTTTGCTTCATTTCACAAAAAGGAAATAATCTAAAAAATCTGATTTTTTTTTTTTTTTTACTAGAAAAACAAACAAAAAACCTCAGACTTTATTTCTCTGCTGCTCCCATATTCAAACCTGATTCGAGCGTGTCAGCTTAATGCGCAAAATTACAAAATGCACAAAAATTTGAGGGTAAACAAGAACAAACTGTTCGGTTCATCCTTTAAGTAAATGCTAATACAGCAGTATGTCACTAAACAACAACCCAGATGAGACCTCTCACACACTCACACACACACACACACACACACACATCACATACTTCCAGTCAAGTGGAGGCATAGAGGTATCAGCCGAGGCTTTGCGAAGTCTTTGATGTCGGACTACTTCTGTCACTTCAGCTGTTTATAAAGTAGCTCCAAATACAGTATATGTGCACATGTGCTCTGCCTCTAACTGTCTGCAGCTACTGTGTGAATATTAAACTTAAACACTGCTGCCTGTGAGCAAAGATACGCAAGTAATACCTGAGACTGAACTTGTGAGTCAAGACTATCAGGACTATTTATGACACACACACACACAAAGTAGGGCAGCATTGCAGATAGCTGTTATCAGTTAGATAAAAACCTGATGGAGACCAGGGAGGTAGTGAGTGTGTTTGTGAGTCACTGTGTGTGTGTGTTTCTTTAAGCCTGTGTGTGTGTTTTCAAGCCGGCGGGTGACATGTTGTAGATATTATCTGTGGGAACAGAACCAGCTCCAGCTGACAACCAGTCACCAATTGTCTAATCCGTCTCTTGACTTTGAGGCAAACTGCTCAAAATCAAATACTGACCACAGTGGGGTTTGACTGTATTTACTTAATTTGTCCTTTTTAAATCATTAACTCAACAATGCCGGATGCAAATCTATGAGTAATACTACACACAACCAGCTCAGCTCTGCAAAAATGTGCATAGGAACATGTGAGACTCTCGTTTAAGGGGGACAGTGTAGAGAAAGTGCGCTGCATGAGAGATAACCCTGACCCATCATGCACTCTGACTCACACCTCAGAGTCAAAGGTCTCTCCATGCAGGGGTCGAAGGTCACGTCTGTGATCCTATGAGAAAGTGACTTAACTTCACTCTCTGGCTGTAAAAACCCACATTCCACCTGGTGCCTGACCCGCGCACTGTGTGTGTGTGTGTGTGTGTGTGTGTGTGTGTGTGTTTCAGAGGAGGTGGCGTGGCGGATTAAACTTTAAGCAGATTGCAGTTCTTCTATTTGCAAACCAGCGAATTTATCTCAGACTGGATTTAATTTAACATGTGTTTCACTGGAGGAAAACAAAATTTAAATGCTGTCAATTAAATTTTAATCTGGAGGAGCAAATCTGATTCTCTATTACAGTCTCCTCTTCAATTTAAACTGGGTAACTTTACGCCTCTTGATAACAGAACTGTAGTATTTAGAGCAGTTAATCATTGACATTAGTTTTATTATAACTTGTCTTAGGAGTAACATTTACCTAACATTAATAAACTGTTACATAATTAACTTTGGTTTAATATGTTCCACTACTGGACATAATTCAGTGAACAAAGAAATGTACATTTTTTGTATTTGTCTTCATAAAGTTTTAAACCTTCAATGAAAAATAGAAATAGTTAATCCCTGCAAAAAAAAGAGCAACAGCTGCTAGCTTGTTTGTATTTGTTTACATTTACATTAGCGACCAGGTCAGGGTAAGAGTAACTTTGCATTTTCAGGGTGCAGGTTGTTGGCTCTGAGGTTGTTGTAGTTCACTGTAGAAATGGGTAATCTGAAAACTGTAACGTGAAGATAGAAGAAGAGGATTGATTGAAATGTCCAAGGAATTAGACACAAATCACTATTGATGAAAAGGGAGTCTAAGTATTAATGCCAAATACAGATAAGAAAAGGGGGAATCGACAGACTGGGAGAAACAAAGACCACTGGAGCTGCCTGCACGCAAGAAGAAAGAAATTATTTATGAAAGCTTCAGGTAACCAGACAAGACAAATGAAGTGCTGCCTGAGGACGACCACTGAACTCAAAGCACTTATCAGCGTTTTGTTAAACCCCTTTCTGAGGTTCGTCTTATGCCCTGTGTGCACCTCTGTAGATGAATCCTCATCAGAAGTTTTAAGAAATAATTTCGCTTTTTGCAAGCAAAGAGTTTCCAGTTGTGTTTTTGTTAATGTGCGTATTTTTGACTATTACAAAGGCAATTTCAAAATGTGAGTATACACACTGCTGCTGTCACACAGACAGTAAATGTTGCCACAGTTCATTGACATACTTTCAGTGTTTAATTGAGTAAGAACAACTAAATTCTGCTTATTTACAAACTTAATTTAACATTGATACTAACACTTTTACAAGAATCATTGTTTGTAAGGAGCATTTCATCAAAAACTGTCATCGCTTTACACTTATTGCTCACACATGTTACATCCACACAACAGGGGGGATATAGTGGGGGTTGTGAGTGTGTGTGTGTGTGTGTGTGTGACAGAGTGTGTGTACAAGTGGTGTGTAGGGAGTTATCAGGTGTTCAGGAAACTAACCAGAGCTTCATTTCCGAGCACATAAACCACTTTCGACCCCCGGTATGACGCATCTGTGCTGAGACTGAGCATAGCTTCATGTCTGAGTGATTTCTGGTACAAAATTAATGATAAGGTTTTAGGATACGGTGTACACTATTTATAAGTAACATAACAAAAAGCGCATTAGCTCTAACTGCAGTCTATCAATACTGCAATAAATAAAGTGGATTTTAACTTTATAATGCTTTGACAAGTCTAATGGTCGACTGAAGGCAAACAATGCGACCTGAATTACAGCAAATTCATTTTAAATTTCAAGTTATTCAGCAAATTATATGATAATAGCAAACGCAACCAAAACTTGAAAATATGCTCTTCTTCCCCAACAAACATGTCAAGAGAATATTCAGCCTTTCCTGTGGTTTTTCAGAGATGTACAGACAGGAAATGGAGGACAGGGTGACATTCAGCAGAGATCCCAGGCTGGTACTGAACTATGAATGTTGCTGTTATATAAAGTGTGTTTCCCAGCAAACATGCACTTTAAGCTCACATGCAACTTACATATACCATTAGATCATCAATAATTCATGCTGGACATCTCTTCTATTCAATGTCAACAGCTGAAAATGTTGTAAAAAGTCAGTAGCGAGTTTTAACTGCATTTTACTTTGATAGATGTGCAAGTGGGGGATTTTTGGTATCAGTTGGACTTAGAAACACTTTCAGTACACATCTGCAACAGCTCTAGCAGGCTTCAAGATCTCTGAAATAACAATCTCACTTTAGTGGGGATGATGCTCACAGGGGTGTGATAGAAACGCAATATGAAAACAATTAAAGGCAGTTTAATGTTTTCTGGCATTCTGGCTTTTGGAGTAATCTGCAATATTGACAAAGGAGCTCACTCGTTTCTGGCTTTATGAATCTGTTTTTTGTTGTTGTTGTTGTTGTTGTTGTTTTCAGTAGGAAATTAAAAAAATGCATCTTATCACTGTTTAAATGAGGCGTAGCAGCCCCCAAACCCCAGCTGTTGTGGGCAACATGTGGCCCAGTTTGAAGCTTTGCTGCTGTTTGCTGCAGTTTGCTGTTTTTTGCTGCCGTTTGTTGCAGTTTGTTGCAGTTTGTTGCAGTTTGCTGCTGTTTGCTGCTGCTAGCTGCTGTCAGCTGCTGTTTGCTGCTGTCTGCTGCCGTCTGCTGCCGTATGCTGCAGTTTGTTGCAGTTTGTTGCAGTTTGCTGCTGTTTGCTGCATATTGCTGCTGTTTGCTGCATATTGCTGCTGTTTGTTGCAGTTTGCTGCTGTCTGCTGCTGTCTGCTGCTGTTTGCTGCTGTTTGCTGCTGTTTGCTGCTGTTAGCTGCTGTTTGCTGCTGTTTGCTGCAGTTTGCTGCAGTTTGCTGCTGTTTGCTGCAGTTTGCTGCTCTCCTCCTCGGCCTCAGGTGTAAATAACCTGTGTTTGTGTTTACAAACACTGTGGTTTTTTCTTGCACCGATGCTGCAGCTCTGTGTTTAATTAAAGAAACAATACGGCAAACCAAGGAAAGGTGAAACCCTAGTTTCCATGGAGACACTGAATACATGAATTTGGATTTTTTTTTTTCTTTTTGCACTGAGAAAAAAAGTTGAATTTAAAGAGAAGGGAGGAGAGGAGCTCTCTGGATGATGGCTGTTTGAAAGCGAGAATAGATTCCAGCTGCTGTGCGTCATCTTATTCTCCTCCACACACACACACAGACACGAACATGAGCCTAATAAAATGAACCGAGTTCCTGCGTCAATATTGTTGCAGCCCCACCTGCAGCAACATGGGGGGATTCCTCCCTAAGCCCGTGTCTAAGGTCAGCTGGACTGAGGTTTTAACTCGGCTGCGGGGAGGGGAAACTCATCCCACATCAGATCCCAGCAGAGACATTTCAAAGACATCAGACACACCGACAGCAGGGAAAAAAGAAAAGAGAGGAGAAGAATAGAAAGAATCCCATCCCATGAAGCAGGAGAATTATTTTCCTCTTGCTTTAAAGAGGCAGAGGATGGAGGGCTCACAGCACATTATCCACAATATCAAATACCTCACTGGTACTTGCGGTTGCAGATGTATAATCAGAGACTAAAGTCCATCTCCTGTTTTACTTTTTTTACATTTAAAAAGGGATTGGTATCTATCAAAAGTTCATAAAATACCTTAAGACCCATTTCAGACTGCCAAAACTGAATTTGAGGTCACTTTTTACAAGATGTGAAACTTCAGACAGGATTCAATTAGTTTTGATAACTTTCTCTGCTTCCATCTGCCAGCAAAAATGATTAAAGACAAGCAAAAACATCCATTACTGAGTGTTAAAGTTATGGAGCCTCCATTAATTGTTTTTGTTTCAAATGCCAACCTTGAAAAGACCTCGACTTTAACAAGACTGTTTTCAAATTTGCTAATGGTCTGAACAAATAAATATACTTCACTTTTAACAGCGTGTTTACTAGTCAAAACACATAAAAAGAACATATTTTTAGATTTGCTTAAGCATGCAGCAAACTAATCTGCCAGATTGATATTAGCATCTGCCAGATGTGACAAATATACAATAAAAACTGTGGGTTAGTGATTGTCCTTTTGTTGTGGAGATCAGTTCTGCTGTGGGTTATTTCATTTATTCACACTCAGGTTTTAGTGCCACAACAATCACTGGCCTCATGTAACTTCACATTAAAGTTACCCAGAGAGTTAAAGGCAGAAATGTATAGAGATTTTACTTTGTAGCATCAAACTAAAATGTGGTTTGAAGATAAACAGAAAAATCTAAGTGGTTCACAGGCTACAAGATGTAAGATAAATTCTTCTCTTCATGCAGTTTACCGTAAAGGTTATTTGATATGACTACAGTTTGATCAGTTATTATCAGGGGAACAGATGAAGAAAACCTCAAGCTGTTTTTGAGGAAAGAAACACTGTTAAAAGAAAACCTACAATGTACAGTAACTCCCAGCCTGCAAAACTTATTTTCAGCAAAGACAGAGGCCTAACATTGAATATTAGAAAACATCTTAAAGATATTAACTAAATTGAAGCATAATTTTAACATAGTGACAGTAACAAGCCTGGAATTTGACTGAATTTCCTGCTGAGCGAAACCAAACCTGAACCACTAGGAAAAACAAAGGGGGCCAGCAGAGGCCTGTTGTCCTGAATGAATGAAAAGACTAAATGCACACATTTCCTCTGTGGCTGCAAAGAAAAGCCTCTTTGTTTCAGGTGAGTTTCTGCTTCGGTATCGAGCCGTCCGGCCTCCACTCCCTATCCATCCAGCTCACCCTGTCATCCTAACAGAGCAAGGCATTGTGGGAAGATATGGTATAAATCATCTGGACCCAGTGGTGACGCTTGGCCACAAATCAGACCTGCTCACCGCCTCAACGCCTCCATGAGCAACCCACCAGGATCAAGGCTGGCAGATAACTGCATGGCCACTGGATGGAAATCACAGTGTGTAGGTGGTTGTGCATGTGTGTGTTTATGTGTGTGTGTGTGTGTGTGTGAGAGAGCTAACTGCCCAACACAAGGCCGTCATAGGCTGAAGAGTTTGTGACCAGTCTTAAACACATACTCAGACGCAGAGTAAACACGTGTGAGACATGATGTACACCCGACACTGTCAGGGCTGTCATCTTTAAGTGTCATTTATCTTGTTTCATTACTAAAAACCTGCCTTCATAGACACAACTCATCTTCCTGTTATTCATCATCTCTAAGTTCGACCATTCTGAAGCCACTGTGTTTACAGTTTAACCATAATGTGGCTAAAAATATTCCAAAACATCATTTATACCATTAGACATAAACTCTCAGCTGAGAATAAACCATACATGCATATTTAAATGAGTTATTAATACATAAAAGGTCTGATATTAGACTAACGCCCCGCAAGTGACAAAATGTGAGGAGATTATCTGTTTGGTGGGTAAATCTCTTAAGGCCATCCTCAGTAATTAAATACTTGAATCAAATACAATGTGTATAGATTTGGGATGGTTGAAAATAAGCATGAGCTTAAATAAGCTTTTCCAGTGAGTTAAAAGGTTGTTTTCAGACACTGATAAGACCTGTATATCAATCCAAGCAGGACTGAAGGCAAATATAACCTTTATTACCTATTTGACAGGTCAAGGTGATGTCTTAAAATTTCTTTTTATTGCTAAAAAAAACAGTCAACAGCCAAAATATCCTATTTCCAGTTGCATAAAACTATACAGAAGGAAATCTTTACGTGTTTTTACTTAAACACAGACAGTTTTTGTTCATTATTTTGGAAGACAATTTCATCTCTAGAGCAAAGCATAATTTAAACTATTACTGCAGGTTGTTTAAGAGGGCTCCCTTCTCTTTCTTGTGCAAACTCCTGATGGGATTTGTCTATCAGTGTTTGAACTATAACTGGACACACACACACTCACACAAAAACACTGTTAATAAGTAGAGGCCTGGGCTGCTAACCATCACAGAGAAGCCATTGTTCTCCAATGAATATCACTAGTTCAGCTAAAAGTTAAGAAGCAAAAACAACATAGCCAGGTTCTGCTATTTCAGCGGGATGTGCAGAAGTACAGAGTGATGTTTTTGTTTCCCAGAAACTGAGTAGTTCATATTTGCAGCTTGAAGGATCTAAACTATTGTCCTTAATTTAAATAAAGACAGATTTGAATTTATATGATGTGAATTATACAGAGTTTGACTCCTTGGTTGTGAATTAATTTACTGGAATTTATTGTCCTAGACGTCTATAAATAAGACAACAGAGAAAAAGTTAAGTTTGCGATAGAAAACTTGAAACAATCAGATAAGAGTAAAGTTATGGTTCTCACTAATTTATGATCAAAAATAAAAATAAAAACAGGTAAAATGAGAAATAAAGGCACATCTCTTATATAAGCCTATTGCATATTTAGGCCAGATTCTTTCTGCAGTTGCAAAACATAAAGATCATTATTTGAGATTTCACTTCATTTTGCCAAAACATTAGTCAAATCTAAATATAGAGAATGGTGGTTATTAGTTAACGTATTCAAAAAAATATCAGCTTATGTATTTGCATCAGCGATGACAAAGGCATATCAGTCGAAATCCGGAGGAATTGTTCAAAGCAAGAGCCAGAGACTAACTGGATAGAGGAAGCATTCACTTCTGCTCTATTTACTGATATTTTCGCTCTCATTTTCAGTAACTACAAAGGAAGAGAGAGAGGGAGGGACAAAAAAAGAGACTTCAGAGGGAAAAAACGCCGGAAAGGTCACACATGCTTCCGGGCATGTTTATGTGTATCTGTTTGTGTGTACAACAAAGATCAATAGCAGTCTGCAGTGGTTTACAGTGGGGGGAAGGCTGGTTAAACACAGCACCTTGTGATCAGGGCGATGGCATTACACACAAACACTCGTGCACACATGAACGTGAGCAATAGTGTGACCTTACCAAGCGTTTTTGAAGGTCCCAGCGTGCAGAGAATAAAGAGGCAGTCTTCAGCATGCGGTGTGCACACATGCTAGCACACTGATATATACACACACTCAGGATGAGGCGTTGAATTATGCAGGTCCGCCCACATCTCTCTCTCTCAGCCTTGGAGTGACTTTGGTTCAAAAAAGGAGGGAGGAAGTAATGACAAACTTCCAGACAGACCAACAGACCAAAACAGACCAAAACAGTCACCTCATCAGGTGAACTGAGGCAGATATAAGGACGTCCACCGGGCCAGAAGAAGTCCCAGTAAGTCGCTCTTTTGATTACCTCCTATTCAAGGCCTTGACAGTAATTAACTGCTGTGTAATGTAGCTTTTAAAGCCCTATTCACATGAGAATAATATTCTGAGGTCTTCTTATGTTTTTTAATATCCACAGAGGTCATCTGTGCGCTTAATCCTGTGTGAATCTGCCATGTCGGTAATCTGCAAAGTCAAAATGCCACTGCAAATTAGCTCAAACTCCGAGGTCATCTGATAATACTGGTCCAGCGTGCATGCGCGTTTCAGTCAAATGGGTCTAACAGCTCTATTATAAGACATTTTTCAGAGTGTTTTTCCTCACACAGAAGTTGAGAGATCTGGTCTTACATAGCCAACCCTATCGCCAATTTGCAATGTCTGCGCTGAAGCAGATCTGGCTGCACTCGTTTGAATTGTGCTTTAGGGGTGTCAGACGAACTAACAGCTGAGAGGTAACAGATTTTGTTGGTGATGAAACAGTCACAAATTAAGGCCAAGTTACTCACTTGCTCTGGAATTTTTTTCGCCATATCTAAGAGTCTTATTCAACTTACACTTGTTATGCAATGGAATATGCATTAAATCTCTATTATTCTTGAGAACTTAAGTCCAAAGAAAACTATCAAACCCATAACTGTAGATGCTCAAATCACCTACTGCAGTGCCTTTGTAGACAGTATGTAAGGCCCTTAAATCAAGCAATTATGAAATTGGACTGTTAGCTTATCTTATCTTCAAAACTTTGCTTCCTCCCATTGTTGTTGCTGCTGATGTGCCTACTGACCCCTGACCCTGCCATATCCCAACACTGCCCCTGCTGTTTATGTGAGTATTGCATCTTGCATTTTGCATCTTGCATGTGCAAAGTGTTAATTTCAGAGGACAGGCATAACCAGCACTGCAAGCTGTCACGGGCATGCAAACACAAAGTTAAAAGCACATTTTTCTTTAGCTTTAGTAAGATTTTTGTCTTCTATGACCGAAGTTTAAGGTGCAAATCATTCAAAACCAATGGATGCTTGTCTGCCTCCACACAGAACAGCCTGAAGACAAACAGCTGACACTCCCGTGAACGGCAGCCATCGATGGAACCCAACACCGGCAAGCTACTGAACGCTGCCATGGCAACCACCTCACAGCTTGGTGTCATGTTGCCATGGCGCTGGTATCCCGGCCATGCCCAGTTCTCAGGTATCAGTCGGACATATTGACAAAGGAGGAAGCAACAATATGCAGCAAAAACTGGACCAAACCAAACTAATATTTTAAGACATCCAAATAAGAGTTCATTTTTTTTCATTTCTGTACATAATGACTGAAATTTTTTAACTTATACTGTAAAATATTTCAAACCGCATCTGAGGAATAAGAGCAAAGTGAGCCTGACAGACTGCAGTGCCATTCCCTCTCCTCCTCATCCTCCTGACTGCCTTTCTTCCTCCTCCTGATTGATAATCCATCTTCCTCCTCACATTCCTTCTCCCAGCTGACCTGAGTCTCACAACCTGATGATAAAACCTGGATCTGAATAAGATCTCGGAGCCTCAACAGTGACTGGCTCTGTCATCACACTTTCACTATTTCAATGACGGGTTTCAAACCATTTCGCCTCGTGTCGACTTAATTGCTAATGCAGAAGTGTTGGAATATGCCACACTGGAGTCAAATATCAACTGGAGGTCCTTATTACAGGATTATGATAGAAAAAACATTGAATATGACAGTCCTGCACACTTTTTAGTTCATTAAAGTTATAAACAAGAAACTGAACACAAAAAAATCAAGTTTTGCAAGTATTTTTTACTGATTTAATTCAAGAACTGGGAATGAAGGCTGAACTCTTGCAACACACCAAAAAAATACAATTTACTGCTCTTAAAACCTGGCTGTCATCATAATGTCTGGGGCAGATTTTTAACTGGCAGCCTTAAGAGCCTTGAAATGTCTTGACGAAAGTTTCAGATATCCTAAAACTGATGCAACTGATGCCGCAAGTATCCAAATTAGCGGCTGACATCATCGGGCCCTCACCAAAAACCCAGTTCAAAGCAGGAGAAGCACTGGTCTAAGCCTGATTTCCACATGTGCAGGATTTACTGCACCAGGACCAGCAGTTCATCACAAAAAAAAGGTTCACATTCTTTCCGCTGGTTGGATAAATTGTCTGGTATCACCAGCTTCATGTGGTGAACTCTGCCACTTGTGACACTGATGGGTAATGAAGAGCATTTGCATCAGGTCTGCTTAGACAAACAACTGACCAGGAACAGTAGCTTTAACTGCAGCCTCTCCCCCTAAACACACACACACACACACAATTAAACAGTGAAGCCACACATAAAACATGCAGGGAAAGTGACAGACCTGCTGGCCTCAAAGTGCATATCAAAACAAAACACACACTGAGAAACAAGTCAGAGACAAATTATTTTTCTTTCCTGAGAGATATTTACAACAAAAACTCCCAGGTACACAAAGATACAAGAACACACACATGCAAACACACAGGCTAGGCTTACGTCAGCCATGTCAGCCCCAGTAACACATCACCACTGCTCTGCTATGTGTTTGTGAGCATAAATGTGTGAGTGTCAGTGTGTGTTGAAGCCATTCTTATAAAACAGGGTGGACAGCTAATATCAACAAATATGAGCGGGTGGAGCAGTGTGCAGGGAAGTCCCCAGCCCTCTGAGGTCACCCACGCAGTATTATTGTATTTTTTTGGCAAAAATCCTCCGCCAGGACCTGCTAGCTGGGTGGAGCTGAGCTGAGATAGGGTGAGGAATGGGTGTAGCTACATCAGAGGGGCCCTATAACAACCAGCAGATGAGACCAGTGGAGTCAGGACGAACACAGGCCTCTTTAATAGATTTAGTATGTGCAGTAACTTCAGGCTGCAGCACCTGCTTATGACTGGGTGCTTTGGATCGCTGGATGCTCTTTAAACTATATGTTACAGTATATTTTGATGCCAAACAGTAAATAAAGGTTTACATTCTCCTCCACTGGGTGTTTATTTTGGCTGTGGATTGTTCGCTGATGTGCTTCTAGAAGAGTAATTCAGTTGTAATGCTTTTACTCACTTTGGAACAACATGAGCTTTTTATTTTACCAGAGGATTTTACATTCATATTGGGTAAGTGGTATCACATAACACTTCATTTTAACCCTGCATTTCATATAAGACACTAAACCTTAAGTGCTTGCTTGGAGACATGCCATGGTAGTGAACATCAGGATGTAAGTTAAAGGAGCATCAGTTTGTTTTTGTTGCCACCTGGAGACATCAGGACATGCTGAAACACAACATCAGACAGCCTCTAAATGATAACTGTGTTAAACTATTTACACATCCAGCAGACACAGAGCAACATTAAAATTCATTTGGACTTGTGTTTTGGGACACCCAACATCTTTAAGTCCATATTTCTTCTTCTTACAGCTTTGCCTTTAGCTGCTAAAAGCTCCATTATGTTTAAAAGCTCGTAGCTAGCTTTAACTGTATGCTATTTGGTGCTGCACAGCAATCAATAGCTAGGTGACGAGATTAAATCACAACAGTAAATTAACTGGCCATTAATCCTCTTTTAAGAGCTAACAGATGCAAGCATTATTAAAAATCTCACACACAATTATTGCTTAAACACACTAATGTGCACTCATTTCATGAGTCAAAAGCAAACTCAATGTTTAAGTGAACACTTGAAGAAAAGCTCCATCAAATTCCCCTTTTTCCTAAGAAATCATGAAAAAGTGACGTCCAGTTAATTCCAGTTAAGTCCATCTGCACATCTGTTCTCATGTGTTTGGTATGTTGATACTTTTCACAGACCAACGACACCAAACCAGCAATCATTTCAACACAAAGACACGATGCCAAACACTTTGTGGTCCGAGTCAGAAAAGTTGTGGAATGCCATGTGCTGTGTTGTTGTTTATTGTGTTTGTGCATGTGTCTGCTGATTATTTGCAGAACACTTGTGATGCTGGTTAAGTTTTACCTATCAAAAAGAAATACCACACTACTCAGCAGTTTATCACAATAAAACCAAAAGTACCAGGCTGGTGTTACCTGCACTACCTGTTATTACTGTCTTGGCAGTCATGTGGTCGTCATAAGTTTTGATCTTGAAATGTTGATGCAATTCTACTCTTGTGGTTAATTTTTAAGTTGCTAAAAATACAGAAACACTGAAGTCTGATGACACATTATTACAAAAAGTTGTCAAAAAGTGTTTGAAAATGGAGGGCATGGCATATAATCCTAATATATAATTTACAAACACTCCTCTAAAGCATGTAAGCATGAGGCAAACAATAGATTTCACTCCCATTAACGATTACAGACACTTCCCTCCTTGTTTTCCCTCCTTGTGGGTCAAGACTTAGACATTGATCTGCTGCAAAGCACCATGGGAGCTGGTAGCGAGCGGTGCTAAACACTCTGTCATTGGTTCCTGATTGCTGTCTGATCTTGTGAGGTCAACGGGGGGTTACCTCCCGTGTGATTGGCCCACAGGGAGGCGAGCAGGCTGTGATTGACAGGTGGGAGGGCATATCGGCTGCATGAGACTGCAACACGAGCCAATGGAGGCCAGAGGACAGGGAGAAGGGGCAAGGCAGGGAGGAGGTGAGCTGGGCCTCAGAGGGATTAACACGGTCCGACAGGCTGGCCGGGACAAACACACACACACACACAGACATACACACACACACACACAGCTTTTAGGGCGGGCTGCTCTGCTGAGCACACACAATACACTGCTTGTTTTAGAACAAGAGGAAAGAGAGAAAAGATAGATAAGAGAGAGGCCAAATCACGGAGAAGGAATGTGTGTTTGACGGAGGGAAAGAGAGCAACGAGAGCGAAGGATTATGAACCACAGGTGCTTCCCAACTAATGTGCTTCCAGGGAGAGAGAAACTCCCACTGTGAACCTTAATGTAAATTCCATGACTCTTCCATGACTTTTCCAATCGTCTTTCTTTTCCAGAACTCCTGGACTCCACCCAGATTTCTCTGAGAACTGACTACCGCGCTATCATACGTGTTTGAAACCATCTGAAAAATACAATACTTTCACTAAAAAAAAAAGAGTTTATTTCAGTTTGCAAAATTCCCCGACATTCCCCAATTTCCACACAGAATCTATCAAGTTACCTGACCTTCTCTGCCAGGAATCCACCACTCAAAACTCCATTTGCATTCCAGGAATTCCATGACCAGTAGGAACCCTGAAACTATGACATATTACCCAGTTGGATCCTAACAAACTCCTCAAACACACACACCCACACGCTCACAGAGACACTGTGCTGATGTATTATCCCTGACTGCTTAAGGAGGCGTCTTTAAGGAGCGCTTTACATATATTGATCTGATTTTAGCGACACATCCAGCAAAATAAACTGCCTCCAGCCGAAGTCGAGCGAGCTCTCTTCAAGATTGACCAAATTCAAGTCAGGGTTTAAAGACACTTTAAGTTACAGTAAGAATTAATCCTCGCATCAATTTTGCAACCTGATCAATTGGGAATAAAAACAGTGGAAACACTCAAATCTTTGCAGAGAAACCACAACATTGTAAGACTGTATAATTATTTAAAAGCCTGAAGCTGAGATAATTTCACTAGGTGACGTTGTCAGTTTTTAAGAACCCTAGAAATTTGTGTTTGGGTTGAACTTTAGTTGCTGTTTTGTATTAACTGGCTGAATCTTGTGTTGTTTTCTCTGATCTCTATGTCTAAATATTATGCAACTAAGGTAGCTGACATTGATGGCAAATGCTGAAAGATAAAAACTACTAACTTTCCGCATAAAAATCAGCTGCAAGTGCTTCATAACTACAAAAAAGCTCCATATTCATGCTTCTTTTGGTTTTTAAAAAGTTTTATCAAATAATTAAGTTAGAATCTAAACAATCAGTGTGCCATCCCATTAACTCAGCTTTCCATACACTTTTTCCATGATCTTTAACTTCTGTATTTTTAGTTTTAATGTGCATGTTTTGATGAAAACTGTATCACACATAACTCGCAGAGAGCTTCTTCTACTCTTCACAGGTACTGGAGTGGATTTTCTAGCATATTGAAAATGAACAGCGGTGATAAATATTGTGGCTGTCCAGTGTGACCCCATCCTTCTTTTTAACAGGCAGCAGTCAATAGACCAAGGCCAGCTGCATTAATTACAGCTAGTGCAGTGAGCAATGTGGCTCAGCAAAGATCAGATACTCAACTGGAAAGTTCACACTCGAGCGGGCAGAAACATAAAGCAGATCCTGATTTTCAAAAATGTGAATTTAAGACGAAGAAACTCCATCCATGCCTTTAAAAACAAGGCAGGCAGGTACGGGCCAAAAATCCTATCTCAGTGTTTTCAGACTGAATAGGGAACAGCATATATACCTTGAATTTTCCATTAAATGGGCTACATAGTTTTGAGTGAAAGCCACAGTTCAGATTTTACAAACTGAAGAAAATGATAATATTAAAGTGTACAAACAGCCGTGCAAACTGAGTGAATATGAAGTTTTGTGAGCAGTGAAATTAAGGTCAACTTAGTGTTTAAAACCTCAAACATCCAACCAGTGAGACACTACAGGTTCTCTCAAAGATCTGAATTGAATAGTAATGAGAAGTGGTTGGCTGATGGAAATGAGCTGCAAGGTTACTCATCCAATCAAATCAGTCCATCTCTATTTATATGTCTATGTGTGTACTTGGACATATGTGTGTGTGTGTGTGTGTGTTTGTGATAGAGATGGGCAATAACTCTGCTGGACAGGCTATAAGACTTGTGGTTGTGATCTTTTGCCCTGCTTCGTAATGAACTGCTGTGGAAGGATTACTCACTCGCACAAGAACACACACACACATGTTCAAGCACACACACACACACACATATAAACAGAGCTTGGCCATGAAATGTGACATGCAACACATTTACTGCTTCACCCGGCTGTGCTGATAGGCCGACACTTGGCAGCGGGGACGACACAGGTGGACATGGACTCTCAGACACATGCAGAGCTCAAATTATCTCAGGTCCACAGAGTGTTGGGTGCAGCGAAAGGAGGTCGAAACTGTAATCATGCTACTGTAGCTGCTGAGAAAAAACTAGGTCCAGAGCGTCCAGGTGACTGCTCGGTCAAATTAGGAGTGAATACATTTTTAATGCCAGCTGGATTTTTAAAATTAACTACTAAGAATGAACCAAATAAAACTGTAACTGCTCTCTTAGGAGCACTAAGTGGATTTAAGATTTAAAAAGAAAAGCACAAAAAAAAAAATATGCGCAGTTGATTCAAAGGTGACGAAGGACTTTCCATATAAGAGTTAGAAAAAGAAAAATGGGAAGAAAAGAAAGAGGAAAAATGTTAAATGAATCTGGAAAACCTCATATCACTTCCATTTATATGACCTTTACAACTTTCTATGTGTGTTTACTTTTCTTCAGATAAGGCTCCAAGCTCCTTTCCATTAACAATCTAATAACCCCCTTTCACACATAAGCCTTTCCCACTAATATGAAACTGGATTTGATCCCGTCAGTGCCCCTAATTATGAACTGTTTGGAGCATTTCAAGCTGAAATAAATTGGTTTGGAACATTAAAAGTTGGCTTCCAGCTGGAACAAAAACACTAGAAGAGTTTCTTTGACTTGAAAAAGGAACTAAAGTGGGAAAGTCATATTATAGGCGGTTATGTTTTATGCAATACCTTCTGTTGATGACCTCTGATAGCTGTTAGCTAGCTAGCGAGCAAAACTCCTGTTGCTTTAAATAAACTGCCAAATTGCAGAAGTTCTCCTGATAGTTTAGTCAGTTGCTAAAGTCCTTTTGTTGCATTACCACCACCCTCTGGACTGGAGCGGGGCCAAGCCTGCATTGAATGCAGCGTGGGAAAAACCAAGAGGGACTGCAATTATGCACAAACGCAGATATGTGGCTAAGTAGAGATGAAAGTGTTTTAATCCTGTGTGGTTTTTATCTGGATGGAAGACGCTTGAAAGGACGAGTGTAAATGTGGCCTTGGCTTTAATGGGGATCTTCCACATACCTATGGAATTACCACATCTATGAACTGCGACGTCTTGACAAGATGCATACCTCAGCCACAGTAAACACACCCACCTCTTACTCCAAGTGCAGCAAAGTGAGAAGATGATTGAATCTGATCACTTCAGGTCCACAGCTGCATCACAATAAATCCAGAGAAGGTGCAGACTTTGACCTGTTTTTTAAAAAAACCTTCAACCAAACTATCGACTCTGCTGCAGAATAAAAATCATTTCTTTAACAAGCCTGTCAACTTCCATGTATTTGTGTTTGTGTGCATTAGAGAGAGAGAGGCCTCTCGTGCGGCGCTGCTGTAGTCTGAGTTCATCACAGCTACAGCGTTACCATGGTGACGCAGCGAGCTAGTGGCCACATGACACGATGAGAGAGAGAGAGACAAAAAGAGGGAGGGAGGGCACGGCCGATGAACATACATCGGGACAATGCAGACGGAGGCAAATGCACAGAGCGGTCAGCCACTCTGTGTCTGTGTGTGTGTGTGTGTTTGTGCATGTGTGTGTCTGTTTATGTGTGTGTATTCATGGTATTGTAGTTGTGGCTGAGGCCAGCAAATTTGTTGGCCATGTCTCTATTGTGCATGCTGCCAAACATGCTGCTACTATCAACAGCTGCAACAAAAAACAGGTACACACAAAGCAGACCCTGACCTTTTCAGTCAAAGTCAGACACCAGCCAGTCAACAACATTTTCACCCTCATAGCAATGCAGTTATTTCTTAGTTTAAACATTATTTCTTGTCACTGAGCATTTTGACCTTCCATAGACTAAAGCTGGGCATTTTCCTTAATTTAAATATAATTTAACTGCACAGTGGTGATTACTTTGTTCCTTGGCATATTAAATAAAAAGTTATCTTTGTATATAGACAGGCATGTGGGAGAATAAATAAGATAAAAAGGGAATGAGCAATATGATGATAGAGAGCCATGAAAATACCCCATAAATTAGAACTGAAACAAATTAGTCTTTAGACAGAAACTTTGCTCCTATTTTCTGTTATGTAGTAGACACAACAACTAATTCACTCAAAGGAAGAAATTACTAACAGGTTAATTAAAAATCAATATATTGGCATACGCAGCCAAACTATAAATCTGTCTTCACTCAAAGGTTTTGCTGTGACATTTCTGAGCATCGAGCCTCTTGCCCTTGTGAGCAATGTTGCAAATCAATGTGCAGGTTGACATTAAATCAGTACTTCTTTTGCATTAATGTGGTTTGAGTATTTTGATTTTCCTGCATCGTGCAAAAACTAAAACTGTAATTTTACAGTATTACAATATACAATACCATAATTTCCCATTTATCCTGATACAGGATTGGATTAATAATACTGACTCCGAATAAACATTAAAAACATTGATGCCACTGGTAAAAAGAGTCATTCTGGATTGTTGGAAACTGGAAGTGGCTGGTAAAATAAAAATAAAATAAAAAAAATCTGATCAAACATCACTCTGAAAAAACAACCTCGTTGTTCCATCTGGACCAAAGGAAACACACTATCTCCACACAACACACACTTCCTCCCGGCTTCCTTCTTCCTGTTCAGCGGTGAAAAAGCAGGGAGTGGCCACTGATGTCAGAGCAAGTCTGCTTACACGCTGCATTCAGGTCATACAGGAAATAAGGTGGATATGAGCTTCCTGGTAGTAAATACTTTTCACATTGAGTTCAGCCAGTCCATGCTAACAGAATACACTGAGCTAAGTCATTTTGTTACAAAGGAAATTGCTGTGTTTTTGATTTTCCGTTCAGCATATCATGACTAGAGTGAAAAGAGGGGAAACTTAAGTGCACAAATAACTTCTAGCATGACATATTTGCTGTGTAAAGAAAACAAATAACTGCTTTCAATGTCAGTCATCCCACTGGCTTTTTCCCACAAGTGGAGCTAAAGCAACAATCAAATACTGCTGCTCTAACAGGTTATGAACCATCTGTTTTTCAATCTTTCCACCTCCTTGGGCCTAGATTAGTAAAGATGCTAAACTGAAAACATCACAATATATCAGCACATTGTCATCATGTACAACCATGCAAAATAAAATGCATCTAAGGAACAAATAGCGACATACTGATTTTATTTTCAGTCATCCACCTTTAACAGTTTGGCTGTTAAAAACTACATCCTGTCAAAAAAAAGAATGCATTCTTGTGTTTCCCTTGTATTCAGCCTTCCCAGTGTCGGGATAGTCTATTACAGTAAGGCCAAAAGTATGCAAGCTCTTCCTCTACACCCATTCATTTTGTCGTGTGGCACAGTCGTGTGCATGAAGATTACATGAGCTGCTACCATGACTTGTAAAAAAAACAATGGACAAAGCAACCATGACTACACCAAATACCTTATGGACTATCATTTTCAAGGCCCTGAAGTTTGGATTTATAGCCATTTTCATCTTTTTTTGGAGTCAGAATTGTCTTCTTTGTATGGCAGAGTGAAGCTGGAGATGATATACATTGCTACTAATGACTGTGTGATGCCTAGCAGGCAGTAAGCAGCTGCTGTCACTCACTGTAAACATGCTCTTAATTATCTAACTTAATGCTTTAATGTAACTTTAACAAGTGGGTTATATTGAAGTGCAACCCCCTGACAGCTGGCATGAAAGGGGATTTAGCTTTAGAGACAAAAAAGGGATTTGTACAGGGCTGTAAATATGTTTATTTCAGCCAGAAAGTTTGGCAAATTTTTGGAATTGACTCTCTTTGGAGTCACCTTGAACCAGCTAATTGACAAACTGTAGTTTTTGCCCCTTCTGCAAAGATTTAATTCTTAACACACAGGTTGTCGTTTAGCTGTTGCACTTCACTCTCATGTGTTACTTGTCCTTTTTGTCACGCTGTGTAGTTACAGGCGAAGCTGCTACTCACTGTTATTGCTTTGTCATCTGCAGGTTTCACTCAGACAAAAACAAGACAGTTTGAGACACAGAGGGGAAAGCTGCTGGCATTCAGTTTCAACAAACACAAAAACCAGACTAAGTAATGAAAACAGACACCAGCACATGACTGACAATCAAATGCTGTGAATCTATAAATAAGCAGCTCAAACAAAAGGGGAATTATATCAGAGCCGTGTACATTTAAAGACAAGTGGTTTGCATCTGTTCAGCTGAGCAGCACATGTAATAAAAAGAAAATAACCAGCATTCAATGTTCACCGTGCTCTGTCATCACAGCATAAGCCCAACTAATGCCAACTGGAAGTAAAGCTATGTAACAGGACTTAACATTTGCTTTATTTCCAGCTGTGCAGCAACTTCAAAGCTCTATAAAGTCTATTTGAGGCATTTATTTTTTAAAAAACTCTTATATTTAGATCCAATACTTCTTCTGTTATTTTCAGCTCCTGCAGAAATCTTGCCATGTGATCAGCAATCAACATGCTGACAAGTAATCAAGCCAAATATAATATAATATACTAATATTTGGTGGCTTAAAAAGATTTTGAGAGGTCAGTGTTGAATGGGATTGTTCGTAGTTAAAGGGGCCTTGTTTGCTGGATCAATCAAGAGCTGGACAGACAAAAAAGCTGCTGTTCCTGTTTTATACCATAAGCTTCTTTAGTTGCTTAGAAAAAATGTAATAAAACTGCTTAGGTTAACACTGAGAACTAGTAAAGGGGCTTTAAAACTTACTTTCATCACACAAATAAGGTACAGCTCAACGGATTCAACCCAAGCCCAAACCCTAACTTCTCCCTGATAAGAGACGCAGTCAGGTTTACATGATTCAGCATCCAACCAAGGAAAATCACATGTATACAGGAAGTGACCTCAGCATATAAATACAACTTCAAAATGCCCCAGCCAAGGCAAATGTTAACACAAGTCAGATCTGCCTGTTTAATGACAATGCTACATGTAATTACTGGCTTAAATGGTCCTACCTGCTAATTACATCACTGTAACAACCACCTTCTTCTGCCTGATTGTATCTCTGCATACATACGGCTGCACAGTGAGTAAGGTGATATGAATCATCTACTCTCCATCATTTATTTGCACTGCAAACAGGGTCTGCATGTCGTGTACATTGTGTGTCAGTATGTAATGTCGTTATGTAATGTATGTTTATGTTTAAGATGTGTGCCCTTCACAGTCTTGTTTATAGCTTGTTTACACTCATGCTGCCTGTTTACCAGAGCTTATAATATAATATGCAAACTCACCTACAGGGTTGAGAATCAAAAATAAGGTTTACTTCAGAAACTTGCCCTAAAATTGTGCCAGTCAGTTCAAGAAATGTTACTTTACATCTAATGTGCTCTATGTCAAATTCTGTATTGTAGACAATGTTTAAGGAGCTTCTCTATTATGCACAATAGTTTGCTGGATATCAGCTGTCAAATTTAAAAGTCTTACATAAATGAAACCTTGAATTCCAGTAGATGCTGCAGACTCTGCTCACAATCCTAAAAACACTCAGAGTACATGTTTTTGAAGTAAACACAGCTCTATCCCACTATACCACCCACCCACTAACACACACACACACACACACACTAACACCAGCACAACCTGAAGGGAATAAACACTATTTAATCTCTGTCTAATAATCTTTTCTGCCCATTTTTTGGCCAGTGTGAACCGAGGTACCTAAGTACAAAAGCGTAGCAAAATAAACTTTCCCAAAACTGTTTTATCCCAATAAAACAAACTCTTGCGTCCAAAAGCCAGTACATCTATTGTGCTACGTCTTTCAAGCCAAGTGTTTATTGAATTCTGCAAAAATAGTCTCCACATCTCTGCCTACAGCGAATCCCCACGTGACTCGAGTACCTGTTATGTTATAATGAGCTCCAGTCCCACAGCAGGACTTGTTCAGTTTGGGTTGCAAGATTAAAAAGTTTGAGAACCTTTGCTCCAGACTAATCAGCCATCCACGGCTAATCTAATCACACGAATGATCTCACCCCTCTCTGTGGCTGTTTGGTCCGAAATTCAGAAATTGAATGTAGCCAATGATCAGATATGCTGATTGTGATTGGTAGATCAAATCAAGGCTCAGAGCACACTGTAAATTTTGATTACAAAAATGCAGCATGCTTCATGTACAGCTACACTCTGGAGCAGTCTAGACAGTGTGAAGGACACTTGTTCAGCTTGGGGGCTCTACCAGCTGACATATGGGGAGGGTGTGGCGTGGCAAGGAAGGCCATGCATCTGCTTAAATTTAATCATGATCTACTGGACGAAACTGAGCAGTCTTCGGCAGCAATGCTTCTCGTACAGTGTAAGAATTACAGCCTTGAGAACTTCAGGAGTGGGTTAATCATTCCTCAAAGAATGGAGAGGTCGAGTGTGCAGTACACAAGCCTGTCCAACGGCTGGCCAGCTTCAATCCTGATAAATTAATCGGCTCAAGGGGAGAAGAGGGGACCCTGTGGCCCCCCTACACCCTTATCCTGGGGAAGAAGTGGGGATGGGCTGCCCGCCTAAAAAACACTGCAGCTGATGCAATCACAGTCATGGCTATAAATCAAAACTAATTAGCCATGAGATGCACCAGTTAGGGGGCAAAGTTAGATGGTTATTGACTAGCTCCTTAAAGACTAGAGACATCATCAAGCCCTTGCTGCTCTCTGGTAGCTAGCTAGCCGAAGCCTGCAGGGAGGAGTTACTTATCCTGTCATGTTGTTAGTAAACAACTACAACCTCAGTCCAGACGGGCGATTTAATTACAGCAGGGCTCCTCAATATGTTGCAGGGTTAAATTATTGCTGGTCAAACAAGCAGCTCGCATCAAGCTAGCTAATGTAAGGACAATGCAGGGCGACATGACATGGTCTCTTATGTTTGCAACTGACTGGGAGGCTGTGTTATGGTTTTGTAGGCTGTTGACATCCGTGTTTTGAGCGCCCTACCTGGTGTAATCATTTACAGCCAGCTTGTTGCTAATACTTTAAGCTTTCATCTATTTGCCCTGCGTATCAAACAATCTAAACGTGCTACTGGTTTTGTCAGCCATTGCAGGCACTGCTGCAAGCCCGCTTCACGATCAATACACACAGCTAACACTGGTATGTCCCATTAAAATAACAATGATGTGTGTGATATATGAGGATGCCACTCGTTAGGCTTGCCAGCTTCTTCTGTTCAACACAATAGTAGGGTTTGTGCTTGATCTACAGGTAATGTGCTTGCTAACTAGCTAGCTAGTCCCAGTACGTGCCATTCCCTCTTGTATTGGACAGAGCACGCCAAACTCCATTCAAAATCTGGCAATTCAGTGTTGCCTCTGTTATCGCACACGTACACATTTCCGAGAATATGCCGTTAAGATATAAAATAAATCGTTAGTATTCGCTTAAAATTCGGCGTACATTTTATTGACAAAGGGCAATTTAGTCCAGCAAAGTGTCAGCTTTGAGAAATATTTTATTTAAATTGCTAGCTTACTTCCCAACTACAGTGTCGGGCGGTAGCCAGCTAGCTAACGTAACGTCTGCGGTCATAATAGAAGGATTTTTCCTCGACATGGTGCTGATTTATAGACAAATGTTTAACTTGCCAATTTAGCTGAAATAAATCCCCAAAGATTTATTTAAAGTTTTATGTCGCACGTTGTATAATTTGTGTATACTGCGACATAGTAAATCCACGGATTTTTCAATGGAGTTTGGCATACATTCTCTCCATGCACGTACGGGGGACTTACCACCGAGTAAACCAAGTAAACCACGCTACCCACAACAGCTTGGCTTTCAACATTTCCGAGCCAAGTGTCAGCCCGTGGTAGCTTTACGGTCTCTCATTACACCAGGAGAGGCCCTGCGGGTCCGCGGCCTCTCCTGCTACTCCGGGGTGGTCTCCTACCTCTGTGGGCCGGCTGATCTCGAACAGGTCGAGCCGGTTGGCGTTCCAGTGGTTGATGATGTCGGCCAGTTTCCTCCTCTCCTCCTCCCTGCTCCCCGACATGGTGGACAGGCTTTTTGACCCTCTCCGTCCGCCCGGTGCTGTTGAATAAAACTTCCCGTAACGTTAGTCCACAGGGGGGGGGGAGAAACCGCCGTCACGGAAACCGAAGGTTCAGGTCTGCTGTTTCGTCGCCAGTACTTCGCGCGGTCCGTCTCTTCGCTGCTCACCGACCGACCTGCTGTCTGTCTGATCGGTTTCTGCCTCGCGCTCGCGGTGCGCCTCTGCGCGCCCCCGGTGCACTTTGGATTGATGTCCGTGCACGCGCAAACGCTTTAACCGTTTGAGGTCCAATAAACGTGATTCATGACGCTGCTTTTCCTGGATGCACTCCGGTAAATAGGGTTAAGAAATAAGTACATTAGCTTAAAAACTGTATTACGTCACTGTATGTTAATTTACTCTCCCGTTTTTTTGCGAAATTCAGGAATAAATCCGACAAATAGTAATATTTTTAATGTAGTATTTTATGGGGAAACGAATTAATTTAAATAAAAACACAAGAGTCGTAGACCAACTAACAAACAAACAAACACGGTAGCATCTGAGTTTCATTGTACTGTTTGGTAAACTATATTTATTGAGCAGTTATTCTAGATAAGATAATATATTCCTTTATTAGTCCCACAATGGGGAAATTTGTTAATTATATTAAATTATATTGCTGTATTTTTAATAGCTTGAAATAAATTTAGAGCATGAAAAACAAAAGTCAGGGCATATTAACTTGGTTTGGTCTAAAGCCTCTTAAAATTTACAGTTTATTCTCCCTTCAAGTTTACTGTTTTTATAACTTTATACTGTTTTATAATAAACATCCCACTGACAAGTTATACATTTTCAAATTTTTTAAGAAGAACCATATTTTTGCAGGTTGATACAAATAAATCATGCCACCTTAAATGTGTATTTAAAAAAGAAAAACATTTAAACACATTGTAATGAATATTTAAGGAACTATTTAAGAGGAAACATGTACTTATATACATATATATATATAAGAACATATATATTCTTATATACATGCAGTGGCATTCATTAGCTTCATAAATCTGAATGTCTTTTGCATTTCCAGCTTTTACAGATTTTTCTCTCTTGAACAGTGAGAGAGGGGCTTTTGTGGTTTCTGTTGTCACATAGTCTGCTAATTCAGTCCTGGTCAGCAGGTGCTGAATGCCACACATCACTGCCAAGTCCCTGCAACCACACACACAAACAAACACACACACACACACACAAATGCACAAATCTTATCTAAAAGCACAGGATGGATGAGCTATTGTCTGCAGTTCTAAGTGACTGATAACACGTCCTTCCTGTGGACACACCAAGCAACAAATTACAGTTTCCTTTCTGTATGTATCTGTGTTTTGACACCGTTGTTGGAATTAATGATGTATGCGTGTGTGTAAATGAGCTGAAGAGCGCTCCATCTCTGTAAACACCATCTCTTTATTAACGCACAACTGCCACCGACTCCGAAAGGTCACCAAATATCAGGCAGATGCGTGTGAATGTCAGGAATAAGCCTGTGATCACATCTACAGAAATAGCAATGATACAGCGGTGAAGTTAGTCACGTCGCCTCCCACCTACTCTTCCTGACAGAGAGCAGGACAGTCGCCTTTCCTCCTTACAAACACATTAGTCACCGAGACTAAATCTGTGAGTGTGAGCGCTGACATCATGCGTGAGTAATGAATGAAAAGAGGCTTTTTATGGAACCAGCTGATCTTACAACACACAGAGGATTAAGCAAACAAGCAAATAAGTTTCTATATGAGTATTTGAGGCATTTGTACACTTACAAGTTTAATTTAATACTATTTTATAATTCTATTCTACTACATTTTGAATGGAAATCACACTTTTCCTCTGCTATTTTCTACACAGGTGTCCTTTTTATAAATTAAGAGTTTTTATTAAACAAATACAAACAATAAAACAGTCATTTTAAACCTTTTTTGGCTTTTTATTCCTTTAAAAAATCATTTGGGGCTTGTTTTCATGTTTCATATCAGTGTGATGTTAAGACTTTCCTCTAAATGTCTGACATGATATCATTTAAATAATTATTCAATTGTTTAATTTGCACAGAAATGAAGATTTAAGAAAACTTCTAACACTTAAATGCCACATTTACATAATGCTTTAGTCACATTTCTTACTCTTATGTACAATAAATTTAAAAAAGCACTTATACTTTTATTAATTAAGAATATTTTGCAGCTGCTGCCTCTGCACTTCTATTAATGTATGCTTGTGAATGCAGTACCTTTACCTGTAATGGAGTATTTTTCTCTCATTGTAGTATTTGTACTCTTACTTAAATAGAAATGGGGGTTTTTTTTCACTACGGATGTGAAGATGTGTGACTTTTTGCAGAACACTTCTGAAATTAATGGCAGAAGTGAGTAACCACAACAGGAAACCAACTTCACCAGATAGCTCTGCCACTTCCTACATCTGTGATATTATCACCGCTTCAGACACTACACACACACACACACACACACACACACCACACACACACACACACACACACACACACACACACACACACACACACACACACAGGTCAAAGACAGAAGCCACATTGATCGTTTCAAATCTGTGCTGACAATAAATACATCAATATTCCTGCTACAAGTGTCACTATTCAGACGTTTTTATTTACTGGTTAACTGGAGGAGTAAATTTTTTTCTGCCAAGTTTTGATAAACAGCCACTGAGATCATCTGCTTTCATCATTTGCTTCTTTGCATTTCACACAGTCAGTGATGAGAATCGCTTGCCGAGTTTGATGTCCTCGTCCGCCCACAGACTGTTTGGTGTCTCACTGCGACCACAACAACCCGCTCTCTTATCCGTCAGTTTTTTAAAATAAATGATGATATCGTTGAGGAATGCAGTGTTTTTTACTCCTTATCTCACTCACAGTAACAGTTCCAGGCAGATTACCGAATCGTTCTGGTTGTAAAAAGAACAAAGGTCGGTCAGATTGAAGATGATGTAAAGTAAGCGTGAAAAGCACAACTGTAAACGCTTCAAACACAAGAAAACATGTGATAAAGGACATCTGAAGAGGCAGCTATGTACACTCAGGACTTGATGACAGAGACAACAAACAATACGATCATGAGCCGTGGTTTGAATTCCTGCAAACCTGCAATATGTGAAACAAAGAGGAAGTTGGCTTCATGAAATTCATGACTTGTGCTCAAAGTGAAATGACAACAACAGTAGAGATTTTTATGCAATTTGCTACAGACGTTCATGTTTCTCAAAGGATGAAATGACATAACTTTTGGGAATTTTAATTAATCATCTAGCGTCATCATAAGGTCAAAAAGTCAACATGTCCATTGTCATTTTGACCAAATAACTGCAGAGCTAATCACATTATCTTCATCTGTACTTTGTGTTTATAATTAGCAATGTTAGCATGCTAACACACTTAACTAAGATAGTTAAAGTGGTCACAATTAAACCAGCTAAACATCCATATGTTAGCATTATGAGCTAATTATCATGCTAACAGAACCAACTAAGATAGTTAAAACAGTCAACATTAAACCTGCCAAACATCAACATGTTAGCATTTCCTTTGTGAGCTAATTAGCATGCTTATGTTAGCATCTTGTTCAAAGCACCACTGTGCTTTAAATACTGATTTTGTAGTCTTTTACTAGCTTAGCATTCGAGTCTGTTCTGATAGTCTGCTGCTTCATCTGTTGTATTTTTCTACAAAGAAACTTAAAAAATTTCACGAATAAGCCAATGTTAGTATGCTAACACACCAGACTAAGATAGTTAAAACGGTCAACATTAAACCTGGCAAACATCAACATGTCAGCATTTCTTTTGTGAGCTAATTAGCATGCTAACATTGGCATCTTGGCATCACCACTGTGCTTTAAATACTGATTTTGTAGACTTTTACTAGCTTAGCATTCGAGTCCGTTCTGATAGTCTGCTGCTTCATCTGTTGTATTTTTCTACAAAGAAACTTGAACTTTTGCACAAACAAGCCAGTAAAATGAGTTTTGACCTCTTGACTTTGTATTTTATCATGTGTTCATGAGCAACACGTCAGCTCAGATTCATGCTATTTACTGTAATTTATCATCATCATGTGTGTGTGTGTATACACAGTGATGTCAAAAGGGTGTTTAAATGTATTGGTTTTTTTGGTGAATGGCCTCCAGTTTTAATCATCAAACTCATTCTCTGCTGTGGAGCCGGCATTAAAAATAGTCTGGTCAAGAGACGGAAATACATGCAGACTGAGAGAAACAGAGAGCAGAGACGGAGGCGGCGGAAAGCAATCATGAAAGGAAATGCATTGTGGGTGTGATGATAATGGAAAAGGACGGATCAAGATTGAGAAGAAGCAAAGTAGAGGTATAAAAAGCTCACAAGAAAAGATAGAAAGCTTAGAAAAAAAGGGGAGAAAGGAGGCAGAGGAGCTGAAGGAGTGAAGAGGATCAGGCAGACTGTGACCTTATAAGATGTTTTTGTTCATGATCAAATGTATTTTTGACCTTTAGTTCGAGGTCGGCACCTGCTTCTCCGTCTGGATTCACTAACTGTTAATCTTAAACACCAAAAGACAGATTATTCTCCCAATTTTTCAGACTAAAAACATTCCCTTTATCACGCCTTCCTAATCTTTATCCCACTGATTTCTGAGAGAAGTGAGAATATCTTCGAGCGAGGAGGATTTAAGTGTCCCAGATTATCATCAGCAGACGACGCGTCTTAAAAAAGATAAAAGAGGAAAATGTCAAACTTTAACGTCGCCAGAGTTCTGATTTAAATGAAAAATCAGCCTTTTCTCTCTGAGACACCTGTGACTTACTGAGCCATCCAGGAGAGGATCAAGTTAACTACACCAGGGACCAGAATGGATAGTTATAGAAACAGATATACCATCCAGAAAAAAGCAACAACTACATTGAAAATGCTTCTTTTATCTTAGTTTAAGACTTACATTTTGTTGTATCCATGTAAAGAAATGTAATTTGTTTTGTTCACAACAGAAACATTATAACTATTATACATCAGTGTCTCTTTTGAGAAATAATATCCCGGTTATTTTGGCTAATCCATGCTCAAAACTTATATTTTTGGAGCTAAATTTGAAGTAAAATCTATATAAAAACATATTAAAATTCTAATTTTGTGACTTGTAAGTCAAAATAGCTAAAAAAACAAGTTTGACATTTGGGATATTTGCTGATATGTTTAAATTCAGATAATTAGATTCATACCTGATGGTCAAGTTGAGGCTACAGCTAGCAGCTAATTAGCTTAGATTAGCTTAGCATAAAGCGTGGAAGCATCTTTTTAAATAACTCAAACAAGAAGCTAAATGGTTTATTTCTTAAAATGTGGAACTTTTCCTTCAAGTAACAGTGAAACTACAAACACAAACAGCTTCTCCTTCATGATAAAGACACTTTTGTTTTTGAGACTCTTCCTGAGTGCAGAAGATTCTCTATATTTAGCTTCTTGTTTTACTTTCTTGAGGACAATTGTTCACTGCAAAGAAAGAAAGAAAGAAATGTATTTTTGCAGACATTGTTTTTGCTTTCTTTGGAGCAAACAGAGCTGAGTGTTGAAAGCATGAGAGGTGGTGATTATCACGGAGAGCAGACAAAGGAAGGCTGCGCATGATGATGACTGGAAACTGTAAAATTTATTGTAGCAATATGAGGCTGAAATATAAAGGAAGCATTATAAGATAAGAGTTATTATAAAAAGTAAACAGATCTTATCATTTTATTCTCTGTTAGATTATAGGATTTGTTTACATGGACTCAGGTTTTCTAGTTATTAAGAAAAAAACACAAAATGTGCATTTAAACCCTATAAATTTTGTGGTTTTAATACTCGGTTGCACATTTTCACTCAGAGTCTCGTCTCTGTGCTTGAGTAACAAAGACGTGCGATCAGACAGGCGGCTAAAAAATGTGCCTCTCTCTGCGTGGCGGCATGATTCAGTGTGTTATCTATCAACACACCTTCCCTTCTTTTTTTTTTTTTCCCTGCTCCGTTCTCACCATCTGCTGCTCATATTCCAAGAGAAACATGTATTTCTCCCACAGTGCAACAGGAAACATCTGCTGCAGTGTGAAATGTGGCCCTACAGGATACATGCAGAGGTGGAGAGGGAGAGAGTACTGTAGGAATTTAAAGGTGTGAACAAATGACTGCAGGCTCTTTATGACAGAAATAACACAGTGGATGTGTGTACAGTGTGTTGGATCACTTCAATACATCCGTCTCTCCAAGTTTATGCAAACTGCTTGTTTCTATAAGAGGTGACGGCCTCATGTGACATAAATACTGTGGATAAATACCAAGTCAGCTCAGGGAGACGTCATGTAACGTTAGCACAAGCACCGATATGATGTTTAATTCATCTCGTTTGTCATAATGAGACACTCACATGTGTTTTAATGGATGTCCTCATGTGTTTTCCTGTGTGTCGTCTCATAAATCAATGCAATCAAGGTTTAAATAATAGCAGAACTGGCCTGAATTCAAATTCTAGCTTTACAAAAACAATATCAGGCTGATTACATGTGAGGAAGATATAAAACATCTCAGACTGTTTATGTTGGAATATTTCTTATTCTAATGTTAAAGTGTTAAATGAAGCAGAGCAGGTTTTTGCCAATTTTGGAATTAAAGGGAGATACAAAATTTTACTTTGTTAAGCTGTAAATGTCTAAAATATTCTCCAACAATCATCAAAAATATCTAATTTACAAGAAGTTTCAGAGAAATTAAAACTTTTAATGTCAAATTCAATGTGCTTTGAATTTAATTTAAAGCTCTTCACTCTGTCTGCTTCATCTGCAGTTATTTCTCTTCCACTGGAAAAGCATTTTTGAGCAAACTCGCTCCTGAAATGTTCCTTTCTTACCTTCAGACTTTAGATCTGCAGAGTGAAAAGCACAGGTGTTGCTAATGACATTATAAGCTCGGTCACAGCAGCTCCTGAAATGGCTCGTGGGGGAAAAAAGTACATTTTTCTTATCTTTTATGTTAAATTAACTTTTGGTTAAATCTGATCTGTCTTTAATAAGAAACACCTGATATCTGTGGACCATTTTATGTCACATATGAAGGTAGATAAATCACATTTTCCACATTATTTTCTCCATTATACCGATGTAAAAAGCATTTACACGTATGCCTAACATATCAAACTCTTGTGCAAACTGTGCAGAAAGCAGAATTCAAACCTTCACTGTGTCTTCATCAGTCTTCTGTCTTTCTAATGACCCAGATTTCCTGTCGGTGCTGCTCTCACATGAGAACGAAGCGTTGATTAAACCACACTAACATGCAACAACAGGACCAGCAGCATGCGAGCGTGCAGCACAACACCAGCACGACTCACACACACTCTGTGAGGTTAAATGGAGGTTGTTGTGTTTGCAGAAGTCCACCAGAAACATGCATCTACACACATTTCTGCATTTATGGTTTAAACAAACTGCTGTCGCTTCCTGTTCAAAGCTTTGACACCAGAACATGAAAAGTTAGTTTCTAACAGATTATTTAAGGTGAAATTCATCCACTTTTTCATGTCATGTAGTGTTTTTTTTCTACTGCTTTCCTTTCTTTCTCGTCTTTATATTATTTTTTTCATTCTTGCTTCACACTAAACCAAACACACACACACCACAAACACACACCACGCGTGTGAGAGCCTGTCTGAAACTGTCCTCATTAGCTGCCTGAATCACTTCATGGTTTCTCTCAGTGAGCAGCAGCTTGATAATGAAGTCCTCTTGAATAACTGAACTCCTCCGAGAAAACACTTTTTTTCTGATTACATTAATGAGCTCAGCTTTTTTAAAAAACTAGACTAGACTCGGTGCTAAATATGAATTTTAGCCAAGTGCATCACATCCTCATAATCTCACAGGATGGAAACAGATGAGAGCAGAATAAAGCAGAGCCTCCAGTGCTTTACATTCAGTGTCAAACTGATGCTAAAGCTGAAAATTCATTATTTTTTCTGTCTGTCATTAGAAAAAAAGAGCACAATGACTGTGCATAACTCATTATTATATCAAATTAATTTAAATGTGTTCATTTCAGCAGTGTGTTGTCCATCATATCTGTCTGCATGTCCCTCAGTGAGGTGCAGAAGGAGCCAGAAGAGTAAAGAAATGAGGATTTAACAGGCTTCATGAGCACATCCTGCCTGTGTGGTTGGATATTATGTGCAGTGCAGCTTCGCAGGCGTCCATATGTGCAGAGCTGCATGTATATGTGCTACAGGGGCTTTGCAGCATCTGTTGGTCTGTCCTGTTGACTGAGCATCTACGAATCATGAAACAGTGGAAGTCACTTCACACACGCACACACACACGCACACGCAGTTTAACTCACATGTGACCAAACGTGAGTTTAACACAGCAGGTCAGTGA
>JAQMCX010000024.1:1129106-1167938 GCA_029814765.1 Acanthurus leucopareius
TTTCGATTAATTAATTACAGACCCTATAATTAACGCGATTAAAAATTTTAATCGAGTCCCACCACTAATTAAAACCTGTGAGTGAGGATGACGAGGCAGCGACCTTCCTCTGATTAATACATGACACAAACATAAAATACCATATTTCAGTCATGTTTTCTACAGTGTTTTTCTACCTTTTGAGCTTCAACTGGTGCACTTGTAGCTTCTGGTTGCATCTTCTTCTTCTTCTGCAGCTGTTTAATGTCACCTGATTGCAGAATCATCTCCACCTACTGGTCATACTGATAAACCAACCAGCTCCTGATATTGGTGGATCAAAAATGCATATATGTGCATTTTCTTTTGCAGATTTTCTGAACATCAACTTATTAAAAAATAATTGACAGAATAAAATTGAATAACTTAAAGACATGAAATTACACACAGAATCAACAAGCATTGTTTTCCTCCAAGTTGACAAAAATCCAGCTCATACTCAGACATTCATTCATGACAGAAGCAGCTCTGAAGCAAACAGCAGCGACAGAGAAGAAGCTCATCTTTGGTTAAACTGGAGAAAAACACTGACACCGCTGATGACGGCTAACTGCTGAAATACCCACACGTGTCTCCACAGCTGGCGGAGGACTGACACCTAAACGCAGCGTGAGACTCTGGGAGCTAAAAGTGAAGCTTCGCCACAGACACGAGCTGCTAAAAGCAAAATGCAGGAGCGGCGGCCTGCTGCGGTGTTTGGGCCCGAGGCAGAGGCTGAGAGCAGCTGCTGTGTGGTTAACACACATCTCATTCAGACTGATACGTGTGTGTGTGTGTGTGTGTGTTTTCAACCCCTGCTGATATTTATAAAGGCTTTGTTTATGCCAGTGTTGAGTTTCTTTAAATAAGTCATGCAGGCGGTTTGGTATTTCCCGTGCAGGAAAGAAAAAAAATCTGGCAAAATGCTTTTAAAACAAACCCATGATGCTCCTGCAGAAGCTGCTCTCATTGATAACCGTTTAACTGTTTTGCACAGATGTGAGCTTGCGAGTGCTTCACACAGAGATCCAGCCTGTTATTGATCATGTTGAGTGAGTATTTAATTAATCAAACAGGAGCATCGGATCAGAGGGGGGTCATAAAGACTGGAGCAGATCTATACTTCCTGTCGAGCACAAACAAACATCCACATGGAGGAAACCTTCTCAGAAACTGTCCCTTAAACCTTCGACTGCTCCAGAAGAGTCCAGCCGGCTACAAACTCAGCTGCTCTCGTAAAACTTGCATCCCAGGCAAGACGTGAGCGGTGAGCATGGACTTAGAGACGTATGAGATAGATGAATATTATGAAAATGTGGTTATTTACTTTCTGTAAGAGGGTTTTATGAGAAGACTGATACCAAACTAGTGCCTCTTTGTTGAGCATGGAGTGTTAGCTTGGAGGCAGTTAGCTTAGCTTAGCATAAAAGACCTCAAGTAGAGGAACCAGCTAGCTTAACTTTGTTAGATGTTCAACCAATATAACACCTTCCAGACCAGTTAAATAAGCAGCAAACCACTGAAACAGGTGATGAGTTTCACTGATTTAAGCAGCAGGACGCAGACAGACATCAGAGTGAGATGTGCAGAGGATCAGTTTGTGTTTTACTGCGTCTGCAGCATCTTGAAGTTCAAGCGTTTCAGTAATGAGTCTCTAAACTTGTCAACATAAAAGTCTGGTACATGCATGTGATATGAGAAGAGCATCCACAAGAGTGAGAGGATTTCTGTTCCACATGCACAAATGCAACCCTGTGAGGAAGACCCTCCCTAATTTACTCAACTTTAGAGACTCTGATGGAACAGAAAAGATCCTGATTGAACAACAAAGTCATCTCAGAATCAAAGCAGAGACGACTGTGATGTCTGAACCACATGCAGATCCAGATCCACTGAGATGGACTCACCTGGAAAACAGGAAGGAAACCTTGAAGATGAAGCTGAGCTGATGCAGAGCTCTGATTGATGAGCTGCTCATTAATAACAAGAAAATCAAGACGAGATGATCAGAAAAGATGTTTTTGTGTAACAGAACCACATAATTTTTATTTGGGACATTTTGAGGGAAAGTTTGGTGTTAAAACAGCATAAAAACACTCAGGATTCTCCCATCATGCACTGCTCAGTGTCCATAAACAGAATATTTCTACTCAACAACGTCTGAACAAAACAAATGTTGTCATATTTTCTTAAAAATGTCTGTTTTCTTTCGACTAAAGAGGAAAGACTGTTATTGTGTTATTGTGTTCACTCATATGTTCTTTCTTCCCTGGAAACTGCTGCATTGTTTTAGTAGGAAGGAAACTGGTGACGTCCAAACGTCTCCTCCACCCTGAACTACGACCTTTCACCTCCACCTTCGCCTGCACTTCAGAAGATGATGAGCTGTAAACAGAGTCTTTCATGCAGGTAACGTTAGTTAGCTCAACCTGGTCGTCTTCAGCACGTTTCTATTTCAAACTAAACATCACTTCTGACCAAAAACACATGCATTGTGTTATTTCACATCTTTTTAAAAGCTTAATAGAAGCTTAATAGAAATAATGAAGTTCCACTAAAGAAAAATTCAGGAAATTTCAAGTCCTGGTTTTTGGCCAAAATGACTAAATTCACTCTCAAATAATTGGATCTGTTTTCCCTCCTGATGCTCGACGTGACAGTCAGAGTCAGTCACATCTGTGTCACTTCACTGGCTGCTGGGATTTCTAGTTTTTATGAACTTCACACTGACGAACTCACATTCACTTTGCTTTTGGTCCAGTTTCTCTAAAGTGAGAGATTTTCTGTTTAGAAAGAAACTAAATTAGAGTCACAAACTACTCACAAAGGACTGAAAAGACATTTGTTGATCATGTAAGTTCAGAATGAAGAGGTACCAGCTCTCTTTGCTCAGGTTTCATGCTGCTTACTCACAGGAAAAGAAACAGGACTGTGTTGTTGCAAACTTCACTCATGTGGCAAAAACAATTTAGCAAAAATGTGACTTCAGTATCCAGAAAATTCAATAATTAATTGGTGATTAGATGGAGCAGTTTAGTCTGTCTGCTCAGCTGGATCTCTTTATTCATGACTGAGAAAAATGTGGGATTAATATTTGTTTTATTAAAAATCAGATGTGGCCTTGTGTGTGTGTGTGTGTGTGTGTGTGTGTGTGTGTGTGTGTGTGTGTGTGTGTGTGTGTGTGCTCCACACCCTGCTATGATTCATATGTTTGTTTTTGAGTCTGTAACGTTTCCTGATGCTGATGAGAAACTTTCAGCAGATTAAAGAGAAGAAATATGTTGTTTTTTTAATAAAAAGTAAGAAAAAACATGAAAATTCCTGTTTGATGTTTGAGGTTAAAATGTTCTGAACCTTTTTAAATTCAGATCACTGGATCTTTAAACTCGTTTGTCATAAAAAAAAAGGTCAGATTTAAATATCTGTTGGCTTTCTGACGTTTTTTTTTCAATCCGAAAGGATCAAGACGGCTGTCTGGTTCACACACAGGTCTGAGATTCCAGGAGGGATTTGGGGGAAAGAGCCGGAGGATTGGGTGAGAAAAAGAGTCTGCAGGAGGAAGAAAGTGTGTGTGTTTCAGTGTGTGTGTGTGTCGGTGTGTGTGTGTGAGAAAGAAACAAAGTGAGTGCATGTGAGAGTGTTTTTTCCCATGACTCTGCTGCAGTCAAACAGGTAGAAAACCCGGGATTAGAAAGTGCGACCCAGCTCAATCTGGAGTAATAAATCCTTCCTTCACAGTTTTTTCACAGATTATCAACAGAAAGTTAAAAAACTCACAATATTTCTCTTAGTTTTAAATTAAATGCAGAATTTTAAGTCATAATCTGCAGTGTTTTTAGAATAAATGTATGTTTTGATCTCAATCTGCCGGCTGTAACACATTAAACACACTGTGTCCGGTTCATTTAAACACTCTGTTTCATCACATTTCCAGTTTGTTCACAATAAACTATAAAAAAAACTGTCACCAGCAGGGAAATTCCTCGGAAAAATGAGTCACAAACAACACAAAGTCTGATTGGCAGGTTTGAAATGTTTTACACAATCACCACAAACGCACCAGACGCTGAAGGAAGCTCTCACTCCTTCACTCCTGGATTTAAATATGAAACCAAAAGTAACATAATCTTGAATTTAAACAAAACTGAGAATCTACATCAACTCAGGTGGCTCTGTTAGCTTCATGCTAACATCACAAGCTAACAGTGAGAAGTTACAGCAGCTCATCGTGTTGTTTATTATTATGGTGTTTATATTCAATCAATCAACCTCATGGTGACACAAGATGATCACTTCATCATTAGGATTCATCCTCTACCAAGAATGTGTGTGATATGTTTTATAATGATGCATCTACAAGTGTAGATGTTTCATAAAAGCTTAAAAACCTCCAGATTTTTAAAGACTGTTTCAGCTTTTCAGGAGATTTCTGCTTAATATGAGCAGATATAATAACTGTGTATCAGTCAGAGATGGATGAACCATTCAGATCTTTAACTAATGATGCTATAAGACAAAAATCCTCCACCACAAGTACTTTTTTTTACATAAAAATATGCATTAAAAACATAGAAAAACAGAAGTCTTAGCAGCTAAATTGCTGTTATGTCGCCTCAATCTTTCTGGGTTTCAGAGGAGATTAAAAGAAAAAGACTGTTTCCACCAAAATGCTGCGAAAGAATTTAACTACAACATAACAAAATATGAATTCTTTCCAGCTGAGGTGAGAATTTAGTAAAAATATTAGCTTTTACATGCTAAAACATAAAACTTCACACCTGTTACTCTCTCTGTTTAAACCAACATGAACGAAATGAAACAGAAAAACACCTTTTGATGAAAACTTTTGGATTTAACAATGAAAAAATATTCTGACAGCACATGAATCAATGTATAATTTATTGTTTGGAAAAAAAACATATTTCTTGTTCACTGACTGATGAAACTTTAGATCACACACACACACACACACACACACACACACACACTCTTCCTCCTACAAATGTGTTATAGTATCAACTTGGACACAGTTAATGATTAACAGCAACACAATTTTATGTGAAACTGAGCCTTCCAGTGGCTTACACACACACACACCCTCTCTCTCTCTCTCTCTCTCTCACACACACACACACGCACACGCACACACACACACACTCACTCACTCACACACACACACACACACACACACACACAAACAAGTGTATTATTAAAGTGCCCTAAGCCGGTCTGCTCTCAGAGCTCTCAGCTCATATCTGAAGCAGAGCAGACATACCTGTCTGTCTGCCGCTCTAATACCTGTAATTCTCTACCTCAGGGTCTGTCTTAGTGTGTGTGTGTGTGTGTGTGTGTGTGTGTAGAGAGAAGTTTTCTCATACTTTCCATAGGTCCATTTATTCATCCAATGAGGCGTCAGTAAACTCAAACCGACCAATGAGACGCCTGCTGGGCTTTATGACTTCATAACAGCAGTAATTTAAAAGGAATGTTAATCATTTATTCATTGAATCATCGAACTGTGTTTCCTCTGTTCAGTCTGCAGTGTGTGTGTGTGTGTGTGTGTGTGTCTGTATTCATGCTTTACTTTTTTATTTATCAGTGATTAAGTATCAAAACGCTCTATATTTGTTAATCATACCGTTATATTTACTTATAAAGATGCTTTAAGTCAAAGTTGTGTCTGATTCCTTCACTCATCATGTAATTTTATCTTTTTATTAAGAATCTGACAGTTTCTTTGCAAAGATCTTCACCTGAGACACTTTGATCAGCTTGTAAGTGGAGAGGAACTTAAATAATTTCAAGGCAGGTCAGTGAACTCATCATGAGGAGGATAAGTCGGTGTAGTTTTACCTTCCAGGCATGTTGGAGAAGCTGTGAAACCAGCAAAAATGCTCCATAAAGAGCTCCATCTGAGAGCTGGTGTTTGATTTGTCCTTTCTGGGCTCCTGTAGAAACATGACAGGCTCCATGAAAGAGGACCTGCTCCCTCTGCAGACAAAAAAGATCATTTTAAGGCTCTGAAAACACAAAGTTGCTTATTTTCAGATGATTATCCACTAAGAAAAACATACTTATGAGTACTGTAATAAATTTTTTAACATATTCTCCCTCTTAATCTCACACACTGGAACTTTAAATCTGGTTTAATGATCTTGAATGACGGACTTTTGTCACTGTGAGGAATCCATGTTTGTTTGCTTTGTCTCAGCATTGAGTCATAGGTTCAAACTTATGCAATAACCTGCTCTCCCTTGTTGTAATTGTTGATGTGAATGTTATTTAGGCGTCACAAACTGGTTATTACAGCAACTGTCATATGAGCATGCATGAGATTAAATTATTTTTAGACAGCCAGCGGGTTAAACTTAGCACAGACACACAAAACGGAGGCTTTTTCTGTTCAAAGGTGACAAATTCTACCAACCAGCACCTCTAAGATCAACATGCCATAACTTATTTTAACAATTTTAATCCCTAAAATGTACATTTATAGAGTTTTATAACCTAAAAGAGGAATTTCTGATACTTCAGACCCAACTTAATGGCCTTGTTACCTCAAAAACACAAGCACATCGTCAGAAAGTGTAAGTTTTTTATTCAGAAAGTTGCTGCAAACAGTCAAGAAACAGTTCAGTTTATAACAAACTCATTAAAACAGAACATGATGCTTCTACTCTTCAGTTTTTACTCTGATTACAAAAACAAGATCGATGACATGAAGACTTTTAGAGGTAACTTAAGTTAGAACCAGGCTAGTTTTTTCTCTTGTTTCCAGATGTTGTGCTAAGCTAAGCTAAGCTAACTGACAGCTGGATGCAGCCTTCATTAATGGACAGATATCTGAGACGTATTGATCTTTTATCGCTGTATGTCGTCCCTGTGGCACTTTATTCTGCCTTCATATTTTCTCCCAACTTCCTGTCGACTCTTTTGTTTGTTTGTTTGTTTAGTTATTTTTTTAAAATCCTGGTTTGTTTGTTGAGAAACCACCAAACTGGAAATACTGGGGTGTGGCAGCCTAGAGAAAGAGGGAGTTTCACACGTAGCATGACACGACATGAAAAACCAAGGATTAAAACACAGAGGAGAGTGTGTGAGATGGAGACAAGAGGGCAGAGTGTGTGAGGAAAGGCAGATGGTAAAAAAAATAAATAAATATAAATATATGTATAAAGGGAATCTTTAAATGCAGCTTGGCTTTTTTTCTGCAGAGGATTTAGAAAAAGCAGTTGGGGATTGGAGGGGAAGCTGGAAAAGACTCCCGGTGAGGTGAGAAGTGTGTGTTTGTGTGTGTGTGAGAGATGCTACTCTTTGAAAAACAGGCATATTTAAATCCTCTGCATGTGTGTGTGTGTGTGTGTGTGTGCAGGTTCTTTGCATTATGGCAGAACGTTTCTTAAACAAACTGAACTGATGGGGATTTTTGCAGGATGACGTCGAAGAAGCTGCAGAGTTTCACCACTTAAGAGTCAAAGAGAATCACAGCAGCTGTTATCTGTTACCTCAAGTTCTCCAGCTTCATGTTACTCACGTTATTTAACTTTCAGCAGGAGGAGGAGGGACACACTTTCCTTCTGTAAAAGATGCTTTAAAGCAATATTTAAAACTTTCTACTCGACTCATCTTGGATGTGAATTGGACTAAAATATGACCAGACAGACTGTGTCTCTCTTTCATCAGAAAGGTCCTTTGAAAGACAAAGTATCTGGCAAGAACATCCAAACATTTAGACGAGGACTCGAGGAGGACACGAGGAACATCATCAGCTCAAAGTCACTTCAATTACACCTGTGCAACCTGTTAAAGTGGCAGAGGAGCAGAAGATAAACTTCACAAAGGTCAGAATAAACCAACGAAGCTGCAACATCTTCATCTTTAGAAGTAAAATAACAAAATAGCAAAAAGAAAGTTACAAATGAACCAGTTTAAGTGAATTTTCCTCCACACATTGTTCTCTTTAGAGTCTGAGAGCCTGCAGAGCTGCAAAACTCAAGACAGGAAGGTTTGTCCTCTCTGGGCCACTGTAGAGTAGATATATGTCGATGCAACAGAGTGGAGTTTGTGCAAAAAGGGACCTGCTGCATCTGCAGAATGAAATAAAAACACAACAATTCATGTTTTTTTAATGGTTATAAACAATATTAAAACATTATTAATATTCTGTCAATAAGTAACTGTCATTTTTTTTACACACTGGACCTTTAAATAAGCCATATGTTGTTCAATCAGCCATCTGCATGTCAATGTTAACTATGCATGTACACCTGCATGATGAAATAAATGAGGAGGTTAAAGCCTCTTAAGTGTTCAAACTTGTGCACTTGTGTGTTTTAATCCATTTATGATATTTATTGATCATGCATACCTCTGAAAGGTGTCATGGAATATCTTCAGCATGATGTGGACTGGATCTGTTTGAGTCTTTTGAAGCCTTATTGTTGGACTCTGACGCCCTCTGGTGGTCAAATAAAAAAAGCATGTTAAGTTAAAGATGAATGCAGCTCAGAAACACAGATTTAGATCCATGTTTATTTTCAGGAGGAACAAACTTCATGTTCAAATGAATTCTTAAGAAAAATTTGACCTGACTGAACTGAACTGTGTGTTTCTTTATAACATCCTCCTCTTATGTTGCAGCACATTCCTGCAGACAGCAAAAACACCTGATAAAACATGATAAGCTGGTATCACACTGGGTTCGCTCTGCTTATTTATTTAATCAGTTTCTGAAGTTTCTGTGTGTGCAGAAATGAAAAACCATATCAGGGCCAATCATTGATAAAAGGGAGAGTCGAGGGAGGAAAACTGCTCGCTCTAAAGCTTTTTTTACTGTCCTAACTAGTTTGTTTTAGAAAATATATACAGAAAATCACTATAATTTTATGTGTAAAAAGGTCAAAATTCATTAAGATTTGCACAATTATTCTATAATTACGGTAGATTATGACTCTCAGTGACAGCAAAGCACTCGCCATAAATTTGTCTCAAATTATTGATCTGGTATCTGAAATTACCCAATTAAGTCGTAAAACAGTTAACTAATTTCAGTGGCATCAGCTCCACATGCTTGAACATTAACTTTGCATTTAGCTCTAAAGAAAAACAGCAGAAAGATAAGACAGAACTGAACTGACACGGTTGAGGTTAAGATGCATTAAACCAAGTTAAATGTTCCAAATGATGCAAAACTCAGCACTTCTGCAGGAATAAACCTTTAAAAATGAAAAAACGGACTCGACTGCAGTGCTGAGAATTAGACCGCAGTGTCTGTTTTTTAAAAAGAAGTAAAACACACGAGCCAACACATCAGCCTGAAGCTGTTTTGTTTCATTAAGAAGGCAGCTGAGACAACAGAGAGGCGACTGCAGCGTCCCTGCGATTCTGTCATGTTTCTCAAATAACAACAAGCAGCCATGTTGTAAGAATTAAAGAGCTGATGGCGTCGTAAAGAAAAGGATGGGACACACCATCCCATAAACCTTTGCTCCTGAATGTATGCAACATGTGACTGTAAACCTGAGACAGTGAAGAAGATGAACAGATAAACACTGAAAAAAACAAAGATTTATGATGTTTAGAGTCAAAACATCTGGATGTTTCCAAAGAGAGAGAGACAGAAAGAGAAGGAAGCAAACAAACAAGCTGATATCTGAACGAAAATATATCAATACTCAACATGAGGGCAACATTCAGGGGACCCTCTGAGTGTGTGTTCGTGTGTGTGTGTGTGTTAGTGTGTGTGTGTGTGTGTGTGTGTGTGTTTGGGTGTGTGTTTGTGTGTGTGTGTGTGGGGCTGGACTTCGGTCTCAGCTAATCACACAAAAACATTTTCAGCACAGAAAAGCTCGTCTGACTCTGAGCTCAGCAGCTGTTGCATGAAGCCTTTAAATCGTAATTATTCCTCTTAATTTCTTTTTTACAGGCAAAAGTTCTGCAGACGTCTTCCTTCTTTATTGTTTTTATTTTTTATTTTTTGGAGGCAGCCATGATCAGCCGCAACTTCAAGAACGTGTTGGTGGTGTCTGTCGGTTTTCTGTTCCTGTTCACAGCTTATGGAGGCCTGCAGAGTTTACAGGTTGGAGGAAATATTCATTTATCATATAAAAGAGTTTATTAAAAACATTTAAACTTAAAGACTTTTTTAATATCGTGGTGATATAATGAATTTATTAAAAAAACTAATTAATGTGCATTGAAAGGCTGTTAACCTTTATGATTAAAGTATTTTCTTTTTACCAAAACAAAACAAAACATTTTATAAAGAGATTAAGTAGCTGTTTTTAAAATGATGGTTATTTTTAAAAATAAATTGCTTTTGAGCCCCATCGTCTGCATGACTCACTGATTTTTCACAGTGCAGACTAATTAATCTAAACTAATTTAATGCACTTTTTCTTTTGGGTTAGTTGTTTTTTCTCTTTTAATATCATATAGATGCATTTTTGCACTTTTAAAATGAAAAATAAATGGATTGTTTATAAGTTTAAAGAAAGTTTCCTGTCAAATTACTTTTTTGTTACATTAAAACATTAGAAAAAGGCTGAGAAACTGTAAAAACAAACAGTGAGCCTCATAAAAAACCACTGAGTGAGCAAAATAAATATATTGAAGTTGTTCCTGCATGAGGCCTGTTGATGGCGCCGTCTGTGTGTGTGTGTCTGTGTGTGTGTGTGTGCAGAGCAGTCTGAATGCAGAGCAGGGGATGGGCGTCGTGTCCCTGAGCATCATCTACGCCTCCATCATCGTCTCCTCCATGTTCCTGCCCCCCCTCATGATCAAGAACCTGGGCTGTAAATGGACCATCGTGGTCAGCATGGCCTGCTACGTGTCCTACTCCTTTGGAAACCTCTTCCCCGGATGGTAATCAATCAATCAATTGATCAATTGAGTCATGCTGAACCAGACTCGGTCAATATTCGGTCATTATTTAAACATATTTCTGCATTCTGAATGAGTTTGTCATTAAGACTTTAATATGAAGCGCCTGAGAAATTAATACTAAATAAATCATAATTTAACATGATATGATATCAGATTATCAAACTACTTGTGCAGGGTTGAGTTATTTTCATTTTTGATAGTGTTTCAATATTTGTAATGACCATGTTTGAGAGAAATTTCACTCAAATTACAAAAACAATCCAGTATTTTTTAATTTTTAAACAAATTTAATGAGGTATGTGTGATTTTTTTAAAAATCTGGATTTATAGTCTCTGAGATTTTTGTTTCCACTTCAATGCTGTAAATATTAAAAACATTATTTTTAAGTAATTTCATTGCCACAAATGTAATTTCTTTTAACCTTGTTTTTTTTAAGAGAAACATTTCCAAACTTGAGCAAATCTGCCTCAATATGTGGAGCTAGACAACATTTTTACTCATGTAAATTGAATAAAATTAACCTTTAAAATTAAGCAAAAATATTAGTATAAATGTCCCAAAATTAAGGTCCAAATAGGATTTCAGTTTTTAAAGATGTGCAGTTCACAGCTGTTGTAATACAGAGAGAAGCAGTAAACCCTCACATTCCTTAATTCCTTAGCTTAAAATAGCACTTTTATTGACATTTTCAATAATAAATTGGCCAAATTGATTCTTATCTGTTATTAAAACTGCTCATGTGTAACTGAAAATTCATTTTAATATAGTTTCTGCACTAAATCAGAGCTTTTTGTAAACTAAAACTGCACAAACGCATCGGAAGTCTTGTATAGTCTTATATATCACCACGACTGCTTTGATTACTGTGATGTACTTGAAAAAAAACCATTGATTTCTGTTTCTCTATTTGATGAGAAAAAGATTAAAAAAAAACATCAGCAGATTGTTAAAAAACAAACTCTCACACAGGTACACCCTCATCCCCACCTCAGTGATCCTGGGTGTTGGTGGCTCCCCCTTGTGGGCGGCTAAATGCACCTACCTGACCATCTCTGGAAACCTGCAGGCTGCCAGGGAGGGCAAGAAGAGCTCGGACATCATCAACCGGTACTTTGGCCTCTTCTTCTTCGTCTTCCAGTCGGCTGGCGTTTGGGGAAACCTCATGTCGTCGCTCATCTTCGGGCAGGACACAGATATCAGTACGAAGACAACTGAAACTGAATAATGTTCAGGAAATGTCAGAAGGAAGTGACAAATCCTTTCACTTTAGTGCAAAAACAAAGAGTTATTCAAGATTTTTAATTAAAATTAAGGAGTAAATACCTGTTTTAGTGTTATAGTCGCCATCTTGTGGTGATCAGAGGAAGCAGCACTGATGTAAATTAGATTTTTTTCTTTTATAATCATTAAATTTATTACTAAAGTTGAAGTGATTGGATGCAGATACAGACTGAGTCAGTTCTTAAATTTAAAAAGGTAAACAGACAGCTTGACTGGAACTACACAGATGTTCATTTTCAGGATTTGACTGACAACCTGCAGCCAATCAGAATCAAGTATTCATATTAAACATGGTATTATAGTTTTTACAATCATCACATGCAAAGTAACTAGTAACTAATAAATGCTGGAATAAAAGGATAAAGCTGCATAAACAAAAAACACTCAGGAACAAATAAATCAGAGCAGTGACTTTCCATTTAAAGTAGTAATATTGAAGACAGGTGTGTGTTGTTTTGTCTGACAGGTGAAATCTCAGAGGAGCAGCTTCAGTCCTGTGGAGCAGCTGATTGCGGCCTCAACATCAGCACCAACAGCACCATCAGCAAACCT
This sequence comes from Acanthurus leucopareius, assembly GCA_029814765.1. Taxonomy (NCBI): domain Eukaryota; kingdom Metazoa; phylum Chordata; class Actinopteri; order Acanthuriformes; family Acanthuridae; genus Acanthurus; species Acanthurus leucopareius. Next base: position 1,141,843 of record JAQMCX010000024.1, read on the forward strand.
GCTCAGAGACTCGTGTGGATGCTTGTCGGATGCTACATCGGTAACATCAGCATTCACTTCTGCATCTCAACCAAGTCTGAAAGAATGAATGGAAGCATTACAGAGTGATAACATTTTATATAAAGTCCAATGAATATTCAGTCAGGATGGACGGCAAGTGGCTCTAAAACAGAGCACATCGCCATCAAAGAGAGAGTTCAGAGCTTCCATACAGACAAAATATCAACTATAGTGAATTAAATAGAGTTTACTGAAACTATTATTTTTATTTTAATGTACTAAAACTGGAGATTTATTTGTCAAACTACTGTATTGAGGCGTCAAATTTGGCATTGTGGTTGCTGCTATTGTGGCATTTTGGAGTCAGGAGCCACCATATAAACTGGTGACGAAACTACAAAAGTATAAGTCCAGCATTCAAAATGTCTTGCACTGATCTAATCTGTAATCTGTAATCTAATCTGCTGTGTTGTGTGGTAGGTGTGGGTGTGCTGGCCATGCTCATCGTGGCTGTGTTCCTGGACAACATTGACCGGGAGCAGGCCAGCCAGTTTCGTGGGAACCGGGATCCGTTCTGCCAGACGTTCCTGGCCACGTTCAGACTGCTGAAGGACTGGAGGCTGGTGACCCTCATCCCCCTCACCATGTACAGTGGCTTTGAACAGAGCTTCCTCGCTGGGGAGTACACCAAGGTGAGGAGATACAACCATGAATCAGTCACCATGTTGTATTTATTTGTGAAAGTCTTTACTTGTTTACATGACACTTGATTTTGATGCATTCTCCATTTTATTATAAATTAATAAATCAAAGCAACTTGAAACACACTGCTCTCACAATAAAGTTACTCTTAATACTTTTATGTGCTTGTTTTTGAAACAGATTTTCACAGAACGATTCTTTTAGAGCTGCATTATCTTTGTCACCACTAAGGGGTACCTAAACTCTCACATAAATGTTTGTGTCACATTCATTTCAAATTTCTGGCCCCTTAGGCTCAATACAATTGTTCCTTTGACTCAGCAGAGATCTATGAGATATGACATATTTTTTTGTATGTGTATTTATATTTAATCTATAATTAATTTGCTGTGTAAATCCATGTTGTGCTTCTTCGCAGAACTATGTAACTTGTGCTTTAGGGATCCACTTTGTCGGCTTTGCGATGATGGCTTTTGGAGCTGCGAATTCACTTTGCTCCTTTCTCTTTGGGAGACTCACTAAGTACACCGGCAGACCTGCACTCTTCCTTCTGGGTAAAATCTGTTTTATAGCTGCACAGATACAAGATACAGCACATGTGATTACTGCAAAATAAAACAAAATGTTGCAAGTTAGATTTTACCTTTAAGTTTAGGATTTATCACTTTTTTTTTAGAGGATTTCCTGCCAAAATTTGATTTAGACAGTCAGCTCATATCTGTGTGATTAAAGAGAAATTAAATGTTTTTTTCTGTTTCAGACCTGTTTATCTTTTTAGGAACATCAGTTGGCTGTTTTACATACGTTATGAAAATTCAGAATAAAGCTGTCAGCCTGTCTTCAGAAATTCCCTGTGACTTGACCCTCACTTATCATAGGTTACTGAGTCGTAGGAGATGCTAAATATAATAAATGGAGACTAAATGATGAATGCATGTGATCAAAAAACTGATCTAAATGAATTCCTAACATCTGCAAATTGATCCATTTCCAGCTGCATTGGCCAACTTTTCCTGTATCATTGCTCTCTTGTACTGGAGGCCTCATCCTGATCGGCTGGCCATCTTTTTCATATTTCCTATCCTGTGGGGTATAGCTGACGCCATCTGGCAAACTCAGACCAATGGTAAGAAACTGGTACATGATAACCACACATTGTCCTTTATCAATAACAGTGGAGAGGCTGCCATCATGTGCTTTTGCACCTATAAACCAGACTGCTATGAAATTTGGCAGCAATATTTGTGAATCCCAGAGGAAAATTCTTGGTGATTTTTTGGTGAATTTTTTTTGCTTGAGTTGTCTAAAGCTAAACTCCACACAGGTATGGTTGTTCTTTCAGTAAATGCTAACACCAGCAGGCTAACTGGCTAAAAATTAAAATGTTTACCAAAGTGGCTCACTTAGTTTAGCATGTTAGCATACTGAAACTTCCAATTCTATTTAAGAAATGAGTGGCACACAAGCATTCTGCTCACAAGATGTTGAGTGATTTTTGATCACTCAAGAAGTTTCCTTCTAGCGCCACCCTCTGGACATTTTTAGTCTTAACATTAGAAAAACGGTTATTATTTTCCTACACTTAAGTAAATATGTAATTTGCACCTTTTTTTTGGGACTTTTCTTAAGAGATTTTTGGACCATACCGAATAGATTCTTCTTCAAATATTATTCTTATTCTTATTATTGTATAATCACACATTTCTAGTTAATACACTTGTAAATATGTTATGTTGTTTGCATCCTGTCCTGCAGGTCTTTATGGCATCTTGTTTTCTCGACACAAAGAGGCGGCGTTTGCAAACTACCGTATGTGGGAGTCACTGGGCTTTGTCATCGCCTTTGCCTACAGCAACTTGTTGTGTCTGGAGTATAAACTGTACATCCTGCTAGCTTTTCTGCTGATGACCGTTGTCACTTATCCCATAGTGGAGTATCACGAATACAAGAATCCCACACTGCCCATTACGGAGGAGACCAGTAAAAGTCCTAAGAAAACCACTGAACCAGATGATGGCAAGATGGTTTGCCAGACACTCATGTAAAGACTGAAATGTTTGTTTTATGGTTATTGTTTATGTCCTAGTCTGGCCACTAAGATGCAAACCAGGCAACTATTGGTGAAACCAAATAGCACAGTGGTATTAATTTTCTTTGGTCATATAAATTGTTTTATTTTGATGCTTTTTTTTCTTAATGCTGTTTTTCACTTAAGTTTTTAAAAATTCTGTATTTTGTCATCATAAAATGTGTATCATCATGTGGTGGATGAGTGAAAATTCAATATTTCAGGAAGAAAATAGTCAAAATTTGTGCAGTATTTCACTGTTTTATCAAACATTTTTGTGCAGAGGATCATAATTCGGTTCATCACACAGGTTAAGTTGATCTGTAAGAGGCAACTCTCATGTTTTTAAACAGCACTCCTCCATGTTTTAAAGGCTTGACCAGAAACACATGCAGCTTTTCCATATTCTGTACATAACCAGTTTTCAGTGATCTGCACACTGAATCTGTTGATGTGGCTGCACTACAGAGAGTTCAATGAAGTGATGAGCTATTGTCAACATGCTGCCTCTCTCCATCAAAGGGAATCTGCAACATGCAATGATGTGTGTGTACGTATGTGTGTGTGATGAAATGTCAGCATAGTCTTATCTGTTCATTCTGCTGTAGGAAAAACCTTGGATTTTATAAATTGAACCTACATGTTGGCAATTTTCACAATATATTGCACTTTATATTTGCTTTAGTTTTTATCATTTAATTCTGTGATTCCATCAGTGTTTTCTGCATCATTTAAAATCACAGGATGATTTATAACTGGCTAAAACAACTCCCCTTAAGGAATGTTACTTGAATGTTATGTCCCATTTCAAAATTTATAAAATTTAAGCTGAGATCCAAAAAAAGAGTATTGATAAGGAAAATTTTCACTGCACTTAAGGCTAGTATTAAAATGCTGGTTATATTCAGGCTAAATGCAGGTTAAGTACCGATTAAGTGCCAGAAAAAATTAAAACTAAACTTTTATGTACTACTGAAATTCTCATCCACTTAAATTTATTGCTCATTTTTCTGTTTAAACAGACATTTTTAGCTAAAGGTCTCTCCGTTTTGTAAGACTACAAAGCAATATTTAAGTGTTCTAGATTTTACTCTGCTCTAACTGATATTAAAATATCTACGTGAAATTGTACACAACCCAGATTCCAAATGACACGTGACACTGTGTAAATCACAAATAAAACAGAATGTGTTTGTTTTACAACCAGCAGGTGTTTTGTAAAATAAAACGATTATCTCCTTGGACTGGATCGGCTGTAAGGAGTTAAAATTAAATAACATTTAAGAAGACACAGAACAAAAGAACATAAAGGGACCACATATTGCATTTCAAATGGTGCTTTTATTGCAATGTGTTGCATTCCCACATTCATAGATGTTATAGATTTGTTAGTCAAAGCATCATTTCCTCAAGGTTGGCATCCTCACCTTGGAAAAAAAAAAAAAAAAGCAGAGGGATCAAATGCACGAGGTGTTTGTGTTTTGAGTGTAGTAGAGAAGTGTGTGTGTAAACTTGAGCAGCCACGAACATATGAATGAACAAAACCTCCAAATTTAGACTTCCAGTAGATGCAAATAAAGAGTTTTTATCTTTTTTTTTTCTTTTCTTTTTTTAAATTGTCAAACAAAATGAGTGTTTTGTTTGTCTTTCAGCCTGCAGGGCTCTCACTCCCTGCAGGGACTGGACCCGGCCTGAGACTGATTGTCTACAACATTCCAAAGAAAAGGTAGATTTCTTTATATTCACGGTACACACCTGAACAGGGGGGGATGGGGGGGTATTAAAAGAGACAGCGAGATAGAGAGAGAGAGAAAGAGAAAATATAACATGCATAAAATTCTCCCAGATGAACATTGTCACTCATATTGTCTTGTAATAGCTGCTCCGATGCCTCTTTAAAAACAAACTTTACATGAGTGTAATATACAAAACTGGACAAAAATGAGTAAAATGTATAATATATATTTATATATATTTATATATATATATTTATTTATATTAATTTGTACAAGGGAGAAAGTGGAACCTTGGTCATTTTTTTCTCAAATTCTCCAGAGAAAGCATTACCGTCCCCCGAAAAACAACACAAAGTGGTGAGTTAATAAGAAGCCTTCTTTTTTTTAAAGTCTCTGAACCAAATCCAACCTCTGTCCCCAAAAACGGCAGCACGTACAATACTTGACAACTGATACTGTAGTAACTTTCACAAAGAGTAGAGATTAGGTTTGAACACCTGCATTAGGAATGAGTGGGAGTTAAAGGACAATGGAGAGCCTTGGCGGTGCACAGAAACCATTTCAGGGCCAATGACGAGTTGGAATACTTCAAATTTTTGATTATTTTTGAGAAAAGAGACAAATTTAAAGGTATATCTTAAGAGTCAAAGTGGTGGTATTTCTTTATTTTTTTGCTATCGATTCCCCTAATTACCTTCATCACACATTAGCCAGATCATGCACTATCATTGGCCCGATCCTGGTATCAGCACACTGCAGAATTTTCTACAACAGGCAGCACAAGAAAAGCCAAAAACAGAGAAGACAAGCAACACAGTTAGTGTGTTGTCATTCATGTCAGTGCACAATTGTTGCTAGATAGCAGAGGTTTAAGTCTCACACAACCAGACTTTTTGACTTTTGCTAATAACAAAGCGAGTGTCCACCTTGGTTTAAGGAAAAACACGTTTGAAGCTGCAGGAAGGTGAGTGCCGAGCAGCAGCGGTGGCGGCGGCGGCATTGGCAGCTACAGAGCGAAGTGTTGACGGCTGCAGAAACTGTGTTGTGAGCAGGAATGTTCTGAGAGATTGAGCTAGAGGAGGTTTTTTCTTTAATAACAGTACGCCTAGTGTTAGCTAACAGCGCAGAGAGGAGGGGGAGGGGCTTCACCTGAAGAACATTGGCATAGTATTGATACTGAGGATCGGTTGGTGTAGGCAGAGAAAGACAAAGAGACAGAGAGAGGGATCTACATTACAAAGAAGGTACAATTTTTTAGTCGTCATTTGGATCATGGGTAACCACTACAGTCAAGTTCTTCATACAGAACCTGAGCAGCTTATTAATTTCATATTAAACTAGTAAAACTATCATTTTCTCGGTACATTCAGGGGACATTACTTATATCTATCTCTAAATACTGATCTGATTGAGACAGTTTCTGATGGCCTTTTCACTCCAAGTAAATCCGATATAAAGTGCAAAATTAGATTGTATTTGCAAATTCCTGGAATAATTTGATTAATCTTCTACGTGTGTAAAAAAGTCATTTAAAATACAGTAAACTTTTTTTTCATTTATTTATAAAGGTGAAAAAAGGTTTTAAAAAAACCCTGGTTAACAAGGTTATTATTGTTAAACAGTGAAGGAGCAACCTTCACTGCAGAAAATATATACACGAGGCACCTCAAGTTTGGTATAAAGTATTTAGTTAATGGAAAAAAAACAAAAAAAAATTTTCTTTTTCCAAGAAATGAGTTTAAAAGCTGAGAAAGGTCATCAGATGTTGGCTGAGAGGGAATCTCCCACTGAAGGGGCTTTTTTTGTCGTTAGCGTGGAGTAAATTAATGATTTTCTGTGTTTGCTCCAGTGTTAATTCTACATATCCAAGTCAACGTGAGGAAATGCTTGTTTTCAGTAAGGTGCATAGCTATCGGTTTGCAATGTTTTCTTCCTGTAAACGAGTGATAGCACTTCAGGCACAAAAAGACCTCATTGGCAAAGTGGAGACGTTTTTCTCTAGACATGGCCGAACTCTGCGACAGGGATGCCGCTGAGGCCACTTTTAAAGGACAAAGATATAGTGTCGAGAAAAGTAACGAGCGAGGAGAAGACGAACATGCGAAAAATGCCGTACGCGGAACGGCAGCACGAATGTCACGGTGTGAGAACGAGAGAACTCCGGATGAAACAGAACAGCCGCTACATTATGTCTTGTCCAGTGATGATGAGGTTTGCATATGATATCCATCAAACATCTTGAAGCTTTGGTCATTTACTATTGACAAATGCAAAAAAGGCTACATCAGTCAGACAGTTAGAAAATTAAAAACAAAAAAAAGAAAGAAGAAAAAAGCCCACTATAATATACACAACAACCAAGGCAATGCTTCTCCATAAAACCAAGGCTCCACTCTCCCAGATCTGCTTAAACTTTTGACAACAGAGAAAATTAAATAATATGGCCTTTTTTTTTTAAATTAACCCGTACAAAAAGCCAGTCCACACTGCTTCTCGCTCATTAAAATCACATTCAGCAGTCGCTTAAAAACCATTCTCTGGCATAGTTATCTGAAACACCCACAGGTACTGTGCAGGGTCTAAAGAGTAAAAGAAGCAAAGAATCAAACCAGGACATCTTCGACTTTTCCATCTTAGAGAACACCAGATATACAGTATTAATCACTTACACACATACGTACGCACTCACTGATAGTCATATACATACATACATCATCAGAAAAAATAAAAAAGTAGAAAATAAAAAAAAACATAAAATAAAAACATGACGGAGGCGAGTAGTTTTTTTTTTCTTTTTTTTTACCACAAACTCGGAGCACTACTTTTTTTTTGTTGATTCTGAACAAATACATATTCACATTTCTCTGTTATGTACATTATGTTAACAACTTGAAAACCAAATGTTACAAAAGAACCTATAACCTTGTACCTGTTAATCGTAGTGAGGAAGGAGGGACTGTCGTTTCCACTGAATGGCTGTTGCATAAAAATAAAAATAAAATAAAATAAAATAAAAAAATGAAAAAGATTACATATGCATTGGTTGTATTTGGCATGTTGGTTTTACATCGAAGGATAAGCTGAAGAGTTTCTGCAGTTAACAGGGTTGTAGAGGAAACCATTTCCATAGGAATGCCTATTCCACGCAGAAAAGTGAAAGGAAGGAAGAGGGGAGGAGGTTCAATACTGTATGTGTGAAATCATCAAAGCAGATAAACAAGAGGAGGCTGACATTGGCAGAATCCTTCCAAAATAAAATAAAAATAAAAATAAAAATAAAAAAATACATTCTTCCACTTTGTGCAGCTTCTGTCTCTTTGGAGTATTTTTTTAATGGACCAAACAGTGGCACAGGAGTGTTTGACCGTCTGTTTTCACACTATGAGAAACATGATTAAACTAAACAGGAAATCCACATTTCTCCTAAAAAATATAAAAACTGCAGCGACATGGACGTTGTGTGTTTAATGACGAGGCTGCAAATTAGAGCTTCCTCGTTTCCTGTCTGATGGTTTTCTTAATACAGTGCTACCTGGTAAGTGCGAAACGAATATGGAGGATTTTGGTGGCTACAAGTATTTATATAACTGTTGGAAAAGGTTGACACTCGAGGTGGAAAGTGGAATGGAAATTGTGTCTTAATTCAGACAAATTAGTTTGGAGGAGGGTGACTTATTTTGTTTTTAAATACTTCATTACTACACTAAACTGTTCATAGATATGAGTTATGGAAGGTCTCAGTTTGGAGGTAGAGATGAAGTTTTAATCTGAGACACGACCACGTTTTACACAATCTGAAGGTCAGAGGAGAGAAACTGGATGCAGTACAAGTTTTAAAAATTATTCTCTGATTCTCTCTGGGTTTGATTATCAATTAACTCTTAAAGTCATTTTTTGAACAAAAGACGATAATTTGCCAGTTAGAGCTTCACAACTGTGAAGATTTGCTGCTTTTCTCTAATTTAAAGTCTTTTTAAATGGAAAATATTTTGGTTTTTCAACTACTAATTGGACAAAACAAACTGTGGAAAAAGTGAACTTTTGATGGATTTTTTGATCATTTAAAGTGTTGGTTGCAGCCTTAAAGCTCAGAATACACATTTCCCTCTCTGTTAACACTAAACACTAAGTGCTTGGCAGCCAGCAATGTTGAATCAAACTTACATAACACTGCCGAAAGGTAACGCTGAGCAGGTAAAGCAGATCAACCTGGCTGATGTTGACCAGTCAAACCAGCTGCTCACAGTGTGAAAACACGGTCAACAGGAAAGATCATCAGACAAAACTCCAGTCTGATCAAACAATAATGAGGTAATAAACAGGTGCTTGAAAAAAAAAACCTACTGATGATTTATCCACACGCTTCCCTAATAAATATACACATACAGAAAAAATATAAAAAAATAAAAAGCCATCTCAGAGTGTCTTGGTAAATGATTTGCTCGACTCAAAAAGGCAGAGTTTCCTGCATTTTTTGAACTTAAATGAACCAAAAGAAATTAAAGATGGCGTCATGTTTTGTTTTGTTTTTTTCCCTTATCGTCCTGGGCCTCTGTTTGGATACACAGTGCACGGATCTGCACACAAACACACACACGGAGCATTTCAGCTGAGCACAAAGTGGTTTTTTTTTTCTTCTCACATCATACAACATTGGAGGAGTTGGTGGGTGGAATGTTGACCTTGCATACTATCCCTCTGGATCAGGCTAACATTGCATACGGTGAAGAGTAAAACAAACGGAAAAAAAAACAGTACACAGGTGAGCCCTATTCGACTGAAGTAGCATCAGACTGCATGTTGTTGACTTAAAGTGAGTCACGAGTTCGGCAGTTGTGAAAACTCATTAGCAGTGGGGTGATGAGCACTTTCCTAATGTCTGGATGTGAGGTCTGCGCTGGGATGCAGGACCCTCCCCAAAGATTCCACGACTGTCTCCAATTATCCAGGACAGAATGAGGATTTAAAATAAAAAAAAAAGAGAGAGAAACGATGAACCAAGAATTCACACAGGAATAGTTCGATCAGGGAATGTGTGGGTCTTTGTGCTGGAGGACAGACGAGGCAGATTTGACAGGAGTAAAATCACTGAGGACCTTTTGTGGTCGTTATGAATCTCTGTTTGTTCCCTAAAGAAATTATTCCTGTGTAATAAAAAAAAAATAATAAAAAGGCTTAAGAGACTCGACAAAATACATGTCAGTCCTTATAGCACCATACACTGCTGTCCTTTCGGTGTTAGTGAGGGCTGGGTTTCACCACTGCTTTTCTGAAAAGATGTGGTTCAGATTCACAAAGTCTTGATTCAATTTTGATTAAATGTCCATTCATTAAGAGATATTTTGATTTTGCTTGGCTATGAAAGAGAATCTGAGAAAACTCAACTGTATATTTGCATATCTTAATGAGCTTAGCATCTAATTATTCAAATTGTTGGAAAAGAAGATAAAAATAGAAACTGCATTGTTTTATATCACATTTTGGGGTCATTTCAGTATTAATTTCTAAATTTACGAGATGCACTAGAAAACAGCATGAAGCTCCTGCTGGCTCTCAGTTGCTGTGCAAAGGGATGTATATTTCAAAGTTTACGAGGTGCAGTGAATGCACCGTGAAGCTGTCTGTGTGTTTGAAACTCTGACGGGATCAATGCATCTGTAAATGACCCAAATAAAAATCAGGACAGAGAATCTCAGCGGTGTTTTTTTAATTGCGACTTTTTTGGTTAAAAAAATTCATTGTCGCCAAACAGAAAATCTACCTGGATTTGGCGCTTTGCAGATCATATTTCAGACCATGTCAGGCAGGAAAAGGCATATTAAAAAAGATCAATCAATATCTGATTTGAATTGGAAAATAATTTCTTTAAACCCAGCCCTTGTATTAGTGTATCAGACTCATGAGCCCTAAACAAACGTTAGATTTCATCCGTCTGATCTCAGGATCATGTGTGTATCTTTTTTTCTAAATTCCTGGTGAGGTATGAGCTATTTATAGCACATCTTTTATGGACTTTTATTTTGTTAACAGAGGTCTGTTATCGCTAAGAGAGACAGTGTCTGACTGAGCAACAGTAGTCAACAGAAAACTGCATAAATGTGTGTGTGTGTGTGTGTGTGTGTGTGTGTAGCCAGTGGAGTGAAGTCTTCATCAGGGAACCAGAGGAGGAGGGTTGAATCCCAAAAAAACAGGAGGGAAAAAAGGGGAACAACACTGATGAAACAGTCTGCAGGAGAAATTAAAAGTAAAATATTTTGTTTTTTAGTGACTCAACCCGAACTGTTTCGATTCAATTTCATGACAGTTTTCAATTAATTATCCATCACATCTTTGTTAGGAACTTCTAGTACTAAAGCCTCTACTTAAATGTCATTATATAGGAACAATATCCAAAAAGCGCGACATTTGCTGCGACTGCGGCCACGTAGATGATGCGGCTCAGTACCGTGAGCATCACCCCGAGGTCACGTGATCACGGCAAAGGACGCGGTTTGAGGTATCATTATGCTTTCTTTATACAATGGTGACAAACACATGTACTGTCTGAAAAAGTTTTTTTTTTCTTGAAAGTATTGTACATACACAAGAATAAAAAAACGAGGAAAAAGCAAGAAAAGACGGCTGACTAGCTCCCCGGTTACGGCAAGAGAAAAGCGAAGCAGGTTTTTTTTCCCAGGTAAGTGAGGCCTCTTGCAAAGCTGAATGGTGATGCTGAAGGGAGCGAGATCTAGCTGTCGTTTTCAAATTAAAAGCTTCAAATTTCTCTTCACATTTTTCAGAAGATGGACTAACATCCTCCTCCAACTGCAAAATGTAGCCGTGTGACAAGATTTCATGATGCTTAAATAATCTCAAAAAGAGCTTGACATTATCAGAATTGGGAAAAAAAAAAAGAAAGGAAACTAAAAAAAATTCAAAAAAACCCGAATCGAATCACATTATACATAGTTTTGCTGTTCTGAGTCATCAATTAATTACAACTTTCTTTTTTTTTTTAACTCTTTTAAAGGAAAGCAGTTACAAGAAAAAGAGTGAGCTCATCCCCAAGTCTTTGTCCTTCTGTACTGTACAATACTACCCGCCTGCATGGTGCACATGGCAAACAACACTGATAGGCCGAGAGATAGCATGAAAGATACACAGAGAGAGAGAGAGAGAGAGAGAGAGAGAATGAAAGAGAGATAAAAAAAGAGAGAGAGAGAACCCGACAGGGCTCTGTATTCACAGCTGTTGAGGTGAGGGGTAAAATGTGACGGACAGACAGTTAAATAATCATAACAGTCTTCTTTTTATACTTTGAAAAAATAATAAAAATAATAAAAACCGCCTCCCAGGGGAGAAAAAAGACACGTAAGTTCCAAACTGAGCAGCATCCCGTCTGTCTCCCATCCATCCATCAAACCATCCATCCATCCATCAAACCATCCTTCCATCCATCCATCCATCCATCCATCCATCAAACCGTCCATCCATCCATCCATCCGTCCTGGCTGTTGTCAAAGCTTGTTCTGATGATCGTGAAGACGATGACGATGATGATGATGATGATGTTGATGATGACGGTGAGAGCAGAAGATTTTTTTTTAAAACAAAAAAAATAAAACAAGTCAAAAAAAAAAATTAAATTTTTTTTAAAACAGAAGACGTAATAGAATAATATGTAGAAGAAGAAGCAGAGCTCGGGAAAAACTCAAACTTCCACCAGGCACTGTAGCTGATAGAGAGAGACAGTCACAGAACCAGCTGATACTGAGCTTCTATCCCACAATGCCACAGAGGTCTGAAACCTTAAACATTCCCACATCGCTGAGAGACAGGTAGAGGAAAAAACAACAACAAAAAAAAACTAACAAACAAACAAAAACAAAAGCCAGAGGTGCTGCTGTGCAGGATAATCCCACACTTTTAAAACGCTGAGCTCAGCTGTAAGTGCTGACGACTCATGCTCCCAAGATGCACTGCTGCCGCTGCTGCTGCTGTTGTTGTTGTTGTTGTTGTTGTTGTTGCGACGGCCCGACAGAAACCGTCTGATCAGGAAAACAAAAAAAACAAAAACAAAACAAAAAAACAAAGAAAAACAAAAGGAGGCCGGCCCTGATTTGACAGTGACGACAACTTGGCAAATCTACAATGATGTCGCAGTTGTTTTCTTGGGTCAGGAAGCAGGAAGTAGGTCACCAAGGAATGAGCAGCAAGACAACACTGCCTTTAATAGGCTGAGGCAGACAGACAGGTTGTCAGACAGATTAGACAGGCAGGTTTAAATACACTGCTGCTCCTTCTGACTTGAGTCTTTTTTTTTTTCTTAAAGTACTGGGCGGTAAAAAACAACCGGCCCCGGATCTCCCTCCCCCTCCCCCCCTGCACAGAAGTGGTTCGGCTGTTTTTTAAACTCCACCGACAGTCAAACCTCACAACGCTGCGGCCGTCCGAACATCCATCCATCCATCCATCCTTCCTTCCATCCATCCATCCATCCATCCGTCCGGAAAAGGTGAGACAGAGACAGCAATGGGTCTGGTGCACTGAACCTCCCGAGGAGGAGGCGTAGAAGTGAGAAGTAGAGGGCGTAGGAGAGCTGACGGGGGGGTGGGGTCGTCACTCGGTGAGCAGCTGCTGGAGGAGGCTCTTCTGCTGGGCCTGGTTGTTCTGGGAGCTCTGCGGTCCGGGGCCCTTCTGGGCGGCCGTCGCTCCGATGGAGCCCTGGTTCAGGTAGGAGTCACTGCCAACCAGGTTCACTGTGCACTGGACGTCCGCGAACACCTGAACCTGCTGCACCTGCAGAGGCAACAACGGTTACGAGGACCAAACAGCATCAGACAGAGTGTTTTATGGCTTTATCTTCATCAGAGCCTGAAAGACTCTGGGTTTGTTTTATTCACTGTTTCATTTAAGGACGTCAAGAAATATTTTTGTAAAGGATCTTTTAATTTTGTTGAGATTTTTGTTCTAAAAAAATGATTTCAAACTATGAGCAAACTATTTAATAGCTGCATTGTTTCTATTTTACCTCAAACATATAACATCAACATATCTAGAATTTCTCATCACTCATCAGCTGACACAGATTTCAATATAGCTTTAACAGTAATACAGGTATTAGCAATGCACTGATTAAGCATGAAATTGGGGTTTTACATGTAGTGCAAGTTGGTATCTGCAGGGTTCAAAACAAACTTTTAAGTCAAATCTAGTATAAATAATTCAAGAAACAATCTGGTAAAATCTGCCACGAATTAAGCTGTAAACAGTGTGATCAAAAATAAACTCTACAAATAAAAAAAGGTTATAATAACAAACAGTAATTTCAAACTTAAAATCCTGGACTGAATTGAAAACACACACACATGACACAGACATGATTGTCTTTCCTCTGAGGTCAGATTTAAAACAAATAAGCAACAGATGCCACGATTATGATATAGATGCTGTACATGAGAGCAGAATCTATAAGAACATCATTTATACTTTGCAGACAAACTTATATACAAGGACGAGAAAAGACGGACAACACGAGACAAAAACCAGCTGAGACCGTGAACGTCTTCAGTCACTCACCTGCTGGTCGCTGCACACTGAACCCACGCTGTTGAGGTTACTGTTGCTCATGCCAACCGGCTGTCCCATCGGAGGTAACGCGCCGACACCGCCTGAGCCTCCCGCCATGGACACGGTGATGCTCATGTTGTTGTAAACCCCCTGCTGGCCGAAAGCCTGCCCTGCACTCTGTCCTGACTGACTGAACAGGCTGCAGGACATAGAAAAAAACAAAACAATCAAAGATAATATCAAGAAAATATATTAAACATAATTAGATTATTCATTACAACAAGTTTTCATCCAATATTTGCATGATCTTTCCAGGTGTGTGCGCCTCCTCCTCACCTGTTGCTGCTCATGCCTGTCTGCTGCCAGCTCTTCATGTCTGGTGACTGGTAGCCAGGAGGTGGGGCTTGCTGAAGCAGAGGACTCTGGGAGGTGGAGTTTTGAGGTGACAACAACGGGCTCGTCGGGCTCAACTCAGGAGGGAAAGACGGGTCTTGCTGGACCATAGCTGTAAAAAAAAAAAAAAAAGGAAGGTAAAATAAATTTATCAACATTAAATAACAACAGAACAAAATTTTTTCTGATTTGGCAGGAAAAGCAGTGGGTTATAAGTGAGGCCGATAAAAGAGGTGGAGCCTGTTTCCTTGAACTCACCGGAGCCTCCAAACTGCTGAAACAGGCCCTGCTGCAATGAGGAGTTCACGGTGCTGCTGAACTGGCCCTGCATGCCGCCCATCAGCGTCTGGTTGTTAAGGGGGACTCTGACGGACAGTTTGCTGTCCAGGGGGCCCCCGGTCAGGGGGCTGAAGTGACTCGGTGAGGTAGGGGATTTTCCCGTCATCGGGTTGTACCCTGGTGGGAAATTGAACTGCTGCTGTTGCTGCTGCGGCGGCTGCGGCTGCTGCTGTTGTTGTTGTTGTTGAGGTGTTGTCGGGGGACCTTTAGGGACCCTGGCAGTTCCAATGGACCCAACGGCTCCGGTTGGAGCACCCGCCATGTTTTGCCTCATCAGCATGACCTTCTGCTGGAAAAGCTGGCGCTGGCGGTGCTGGATGCTGTAGAGCTCCCTCTGACGCTGGGCCAACATCTGGGCGTTCAGCGGAGGCTGCTGGCAGATGCAAAGTGAAGGAGGTTGTTACAGAGGAACCCTGTTATCAGACTTAATATACAGCTGGTTGTTCAGAAGGTCACCTGAGCAGGTTTCTGCAGACACAGAAAGACTGAAAACTGGATGTTTAACAGGAAAAGTTTAACATATTTCCTGAGAATCATTGTAATTATTCTGAATAATCACTGAAGATGCTTTTCTCTGTAATCGACCTGTAGGTATCAATAAAGTCACCTGAACCTGATGGTAAGACCAACCTGGCAGTAAAGAGGACAGATTTAACAAGATATTTATAAATATGAGTAAATATGTGATGAGGCGTGATGATCATGTCATTTTGTCAGTGTTTTAATGGGTAGCTAAATTAAACTCCTGATAAAAAAAAAGGTCATTTAAGGTTATATATTAAATACTACAATTCACAATAAATTACAGTGAAATTTACTTGCAATTTTAAAAAAAAGTAAGTATTTAAAATGATCAATTAAATACCTGTTAAATGTCAATCATAGTAATAGCTATTTTCTTTCCATTGAGCTACTTTCCTCTTAGAATAAGCTGAAAATCAGAGTTATTATTATAAATTAAAACTGAAACTTAAACAAAACAACCAGTGAAAAACTTTAAACTATATAAAAATTAAAACCTTTCAGACAAAAAACAAATCTAGATTGAAAAAAAATCAAACTTTCAGGTTGTAAAACCTAAAAGATGCTACAAGCTGAAAGAAGCTGATGATCATCACTGGTCTCATCACAGCGAGAGACCCTGAAAATATTGATTACAACAACTTGCAGTGAATATTACAGACAAAGAAGTTGAATCTATGCAAACAAAACATCTTGTGTGGTGCAGAAAAACAGCAGCAGGAGGTCAGAACGAGCCGAGCATTGCTCACTGTCGCTGCGACTCACTTGTGAGGGCATCTGAGGCTGCTGGACCCCCTGACGAATCCCCATGTTTACATGCTGGGCTCCTCCTGGAAACTGGTTCATGCCAGCCATCCTGTTCTGGAGCTGAAGAGGGAAACAAGCAGAAGTCAGGCAGGTTCACAGGGATTAAAGGATGATTAAGTCGAGGAACGACAGATAAATAGAAAATATACATTTGTATATTTTAAAGTGAGGGAGAGGAAATTAGTGATAATGGAGGAGGAAGAGATGAAGAGCTTTTAAGAGCGTTGCAATCAATGCTTTAAAAAAAACAGAAGATTCATTTATATTTCCAATAATTCAGGAAGCGACAAGTCAATACTCTTCATTACTCCGCTCAGCATTTCACAGTCAGGACTGATGAGGAAAGTGTGCAGATGCATTAAAACACTGAGAGCTCAGGCTGAGAAATTAACTCAAAGGAGTTTCTTTCTCTTTCTCCCTCTTTTGTTGATGAAATGTGTAATTCTGTTGTATTAGCAGGCTTTGAATCGTGGGAATAAATTACACCTAATAAGCTTTCCGAACATGTTTTTCGTTGCTCAGCTGTGATTCAACACTTAACCCACTTTGGGTCGAAGCAGAAATCTTAAAAACGTGTCGTAAAAGCATCACAAGCTGCAAAATATTAGTTTCTAAATGAAATAAATGAGGAAGAGAAACCAGCAGTTCTGCGTCCTCACCTGCTGGGGGCCCTGCAGCCTCTGTTGCAGCTGCAGGCGCAGTTGGTTGGGTGGCAGTCGGAGCTGGTTGCCGATCCCTTGAGGTCGCGTCATGCCGGGCCTCAGCCCCATGCTGGTGGTCCCACCGGGGAAAGCCCCTCTGGGAGCCCCAAACCCCAGACCCTGTGGCCCCACGGTGGCCAGCTCTGACGGAAACTGAGCTTGTGTCGCTGGTGTGAATTGGGAAGGGTAGGTGGGGAGCTTAGGGTCCATGGAAACTGGGCTGCCGGTGGGTTGCTGGGTTGGGAAGTTTTGGGGCAGAGGGTCGAAACAGCCGCCCTGAGAAGAAGAGGACAAAAATAAAGACATTTTAAGGATATATTCCTTAGTTGTATTTGATTTTTTGCATTTAAACTTAAGAATTCTGTCGCTAATTTTTAAACACGACATCCTCGTCCTTAAATGGGCATCAACCCATTTATTACAATGGACAAAATGAAACCAAAGTGCCAGTTAAAGCCGTCAAACAGACTTTAATCTGAAGCTAAAATAACTGTGCAGTCAGGTTGGCAGAACTGTGGTAAAGCGGGAGATTCATTGCAAAATAAAACCACCAGCAGTCCAAGCTGGAGTCGGCAAAATCCAGCTTGGTGGCAGTAATACTCAGAGCAGAGGGGCAGCAGAGTTTACTGACAATTCAACTGAGCAGCTGCTTTGTTTGTTATGACTAATTATAAAGACACTGTACAATTAACTGTGATTCACTGATTAAATTCAATGTGTGGAGCCTTTTTCTAGCAGCTCCTCATGTACCTGTGCATCGAACGCTCACCTGCACCAGTTTGTCGATGCCCAGTGCTTTATCCAGCTCGGCCAGCTCGCTCTCATCAGTCCCACTGAGGAAGGTGACGAGCTGCTCCAGCAGAGCTTTCTCATCGTTTCGGCCTTCAGGTGTGGTCGGAGGGCCGAGCACTTCATCCAGCGTACAGGGGACACACTGCCTGCTCACACACACACACATACGGCATCTTACAGCTCACATTATCACATTAGCATCAGCTGGTTGAGTTTTCTTTTTTCAAAGCATTTCTACTGCAGCTTTAAAACGAAATATTACAGATAAAACACAATAATTTTGGCACTGAGACCACAGTGGGACTCACTCTTGTGGTGACGCCAGCGGAGCTTGTAAAGGGGCTCCAAGACCATCGAAGGACAAGCTGTCGGACAGCGCCAGAGGCTGGAACTGGGAGTCTCCCACGTCCATCTTGGTTAGGCCTAAAAACAGATTTACACACAGATTTAAGGAAAGAATTTAACACTCTATAACAGTGAATTTATACAAGAAATAATCATATTTAACAGTAATAATTAAATTCTATAGACTCAATCAGTGTTTAGCACTTTGCGTTATGTAATCAGTAACTTAAAATTCTGCTTTAATTGCTAAACGTTCACCCTGCGTCAGTGTTGCAGCACTGTGTTCTGCAGAATAATGCAAATCCACATCAGTTTTTGGGGTCATATATGTAACAGAATACAGCCTGAACACACCCAGCGGCACTGTTAAGTATGTTAATTATGCAGGAGCGCTGAAACTTTTTACCTATCGAGGTCAGCTCAACAATGCTGCAGATTCAGTGTCAGGTTAACAACAAACAGGGTTCCCACAGCTGACCTGAGATCATTTTCCAGGACGTTTCTGCTGCGTTTCCAATGATTAACTGTGACACTTCTGCTGTGTTGTGTCTTTTTGTTTTTCGCTCACCAGTGCTTGAACTGAACGGGTTGATAACTTCTGCCTCTGGAAAGGGGCTGCTGTCTTTGGGGGTCTGAAAGAGGTCTCCCTGTCCCTGGGCTTGTGTCTGGCTTGGAGTGGGGGGGCTGCAGAAATCGAAAGATGACTGACTCTGGAGGCTGCAGCCAGAGGGCGGTCCGCCATCACTGAGCCCTGAGAAACACACACACGAAGAGAAAATGAGAAAAAACAAATAAAACTGTTTCACAAAGCTCAGTTTATAAAACTGATACACAGACTCACACTGTGAGAGTTTTATGGACACATGACATTGCACATGCACTGTTCTGCAGAATGTCAGAGGAGTAAACTATTCTGCTTCCATGTGTGGTCTGTCAGCGCTGCAGTACCTCCTCACAGCCACAGGGGGGCAAACAGACACACGATGTGCAGGTAAATGAATGAGTAAATAAAGAAACCTGTCTGGGTCATTCCCCTTTACTACTACCACTACTACTATTACAACTAATAATACTTATTATCGTAATAATGATAATAATTATGTCATAATTTATAGTTTTTACTGGATTTAAACTACTATTATTAGAACGCAGCTTATCTATAATTTCTTGACAGAAATGGTAAAAAAAGAGAAGTTTAAATTTAAATAATATTGCTTCTGTGTCTTTAAAAAACGTTAAAGTTTATAGAAGACAGATTATGTTTCACTCCTCTCTCCTCCCCGCTCAGCTGAAACTGTACCTCTGTTCGGAGTGCCTGGAGGCTCTCTCTTCACATTTACGTTGCGGGGAGTGCTGGCTTCGCTGGGCTGCAGCTGAGTGGGCGACTGCAGTTTGAGCTGAGGGGAAGGAGAGTGAAGCTGGGGCGACGGCGACTGCAACTGGGGGAGGGACTGCGGCTGGGACAGCGGGGACTGGAGCTGAGGGACGGGGGACTGGAGTTGTCCTTGGGGCTGAGGGGCTGGAGACTGGAGCTGGGGGCCTCCTCCAGGGGTTGTCGAGTCCTCAGCGCCCTGTTTCGCCCCGGTCGGGCCCCTCAGGCCAGGCAGCAGCTGGGTGAGAGGGTCCATGTCAACAGGGCCACCGGACATCTGAGGGCGGGAAATGGAGAGCAAAGCAGAAATAAATGAAGGGGAATAGTGATGAGGAAGTTTTTTAGAGGAGGAGGAGTGGGGGAGGCAGGATGGAAGAATGAACAGTGCAACGGTGTGAAAGAGTGAAGAATTAAAGAATAATGGGTGACAGAGGAGGAGGGGGGCAGAGGATCAGTGACAGAGAGATTGGGAGAGACAAAAGGTCAAAGGCCAGTGAGCTTCAAAGGCTGCAGCTGGTAGCTGAGCCCACGGTGGAGACAAAGTCCAAGAAAATAAACATTCAACATGATTTACAACGGCTGTCAGGCGGCTGCCAATGCGGACGCACAGCTCGATGACGAGCACAATCCCAGCGCTTAATTGTGGAGTAATTTTTCCTCACTGAGTGAAAAATAAAAGCAGCAGTTCGTACATGCATGAGCGCCATACCTGAAGGAGGATGCACCACTTTAATTATGGGGTTATTAAAGTTAGGATTTGGGTGTTTTAACTGTCTGATTGGACCAAGTTGGACAGAGTTTGGTTGGTTTGAATCAGCTACTGAAGCACAGGTCTGCTGAGCTCACGATCATCCCGGTTTGATTAATCTAACACTGCTGTTACAGGGTTAATTGCTTGTCATGTTGGGTCTGAATGACGTATTGGCTCCACTGGCCAAAAGTCATTCTGCTCTATAGGCCGGTCTTCCTGCTGCTGCTGCTGCTGCTGCGACGTGTTCAGGCTCCTTAAGATGAAACTCAGTCAGTCGCTCTGTTCTTAATCACTTTGGTCCAGGTTGCTGTAAAGATCAGCCTCTTTAATTCGTCTGATGAAGCTTTTAAACTCAGTCTAAACTTGCAATCTGCAGCCCAACCGGAGCTTCACTTTGGAGGCAGATAGCTTTAGATATTAGATTTTATCTAAAAGAAATCCACAGATGAGGATGGATGCAGTTATCCGTTATGCTAACAGGAGAGTCCAGGAGATGTCGAATCAAACACAGTCTGTTTCCACACACACAGTGTTGGACATTATGATCTTACAGGGTTTAAAAGAAATGCTGGAAATGGTGAAACAGTTTCAAAATCACCTCATAAATCACTACAGGATCAAACCTTTGGACCAGTTCGTGTTTTGACAGATCACCACAACAACAGTGAAAGCAGTCGTACCGTGGAGTCTCGGCTGTCCCTCCGGCTGTCTCTGCGGTTTTCCCCGACGGGGCTCGATTTGGGACTGATGCAGGCCGAGCTGCTGGAGACTCCTGCAGGTTTGGATGCTCCTCCTGCTGCAACGGCAGACCCGGTGCATGCAACTCCCTCCACGCTGGCTCTCTTCTCCACTTTCACCCTGACCGTCTGCAGGCTGA
The DNA here is from genome assembly GCA_029814765.1 of Acanthurus leucopareius. NCBI lineage: Eukaryota > Metazoa > Chordata > Actinopteri > Acanthuriformes > Acanthuridae > Acanthurus > Acanthurus leucopareius. Next base: position 1,162,797 of record JAQMCX010000024.1, read on the forward strand.
GAGCAGATGGAGGCGGCAGGTCCCCCAAGTCCTTCGAATACAAAATATGTTTCAGTCAGTACTTTTTCCCATCCAAAGATGACATGAAATAAAGATTTTACATGGTGCATACCAATGCTGACGTATTATTCAGCAGAAATTTATGAAACAAGTCAACATTTCTACATTTTTTTGAGATTTATCATGAACATCAATAACTTAAATATGTCTTAAATACATAAAAATTAAAATCTAAACATGATGAGACCAGATAAAACCTTATATATGAGGTTGTGATGAAATCTAAATGGTCACCTTTTCGTCCGTGTCCAGGAGGAAACGGAGGAGCTGGTGGTCCTGCGGCTCTCTGGAGCTGGACTTCTGAGCTGCCGTGGACAGTGCCGGACTGGAAGGCGGCTCCTTCTTGATCTCCACTTGGTGTTTGTTGATTCCTTCCTCCATGGAGGTAGAGGTGTCGTTGGGACTGCTGTCCTGGAGCAGCCGGTGCAGGATCTTATGTCGCTCTGTCAGAGTGCTGTGGGAGGCGGGGCACTGGGGGGCGGGGGGAGGGTTCGGAGGATGAGGTGATGCGGTGCGGTGGATGCTGTTGTTGGACTCAGCTCCCGGTCCGTTGCTGTCCAGGAGCTGATTGGGTCTGGGGTTTCCCAGCTGTGAGGCAGAAGGAAGAGGGGCTTTAACAGAGTCCTCTCCCCCTCCTTCTCCCCCCTCTGGGGGTTTCGCCGACGGGGGCCGAGTAGAGGAGCCGGTGGGCGTACTGGCTTGTCTCTGAGGGACAGGAGACGACAGGGAGAAGGACCCCGTCGACCCACTGCTGGCGCCGCTACTTCCATCACCACCGGACTGCTGCCTGTTGAGGCTGCCTCCGCTGCTCAGCGCCCCCGCTGGGGAATGGAGGCCCGGTGTGGAAGGAGAGAAGGGGTTCCCCGGTACTCGAGGGCTCCCCCCTAACCCAGGACTGGCCCGCGGCATCCTGGGCGACATAAAAGAGGTAGGGGTGGCTGTGAGTGGGCTGCTCAGAGGAGAGGGACTGTTGACCTGCTGGGAACAGGTCCGGTTGGGCGTCAGGTAGCCTGTGGGTGTGGCCGGGTTGTGTCCGTGGGAAGAGGCGTTGCTGTTGTTGGGGTGGAGGCCCGAGGAGGCGTGGCCTGAGCCTTGGGTCCAGTTGCTGCTGAGAGGAAGGGAAGGGGAGCGGGAGGGAGTCTGGGCAAGGCTGCCAAGGTTGGGTGGAAGGCTGGGGTTAGTGTTTTCCTGAGAGCTAGCAGTGTTGTGTTCCCTGTGGGGGGGGGGACAAAGGAGAACTTTCACCTGAAGAGCCCATGTGACGGCGTCCATCAGTTCAATACACCATGGTTATCTGTGTGTGTGTGTGAGTGTGTGTGTGTGTGTGTACCTGTCAATAGTGTGGATGCCCATGATGAAGGGCTGAACGTCAGGGTTGGGGGGGCAGCAGAACTTGCAGCGGGTCTGAGCGCTGAGCGGGGTGCCGTCACTTAACGTGAAATGGTACAGCGGGCTGATGGCGTTGCCGTGGGTCATCACTGTTGGTGTGACCAAAACACACACACACAAACACACACACATAAACACACACACACACAGGGAAAGAGAAAGAGACAAAAACAGAGTTTAGCTTTTGCTCTCATTGTTTGTTTTCTGTCGTTCTCCTTTTCTGGATGTATTCAGGATTAAAAGCTTCCCTTCAGGCTCGAACTGTAGTTTCGCAACAAAACATGATTCCAGTTTCTACTTTCTCTTCTGTTACTGACATTATTTCACTTCATAACAAAAGATTTTAAGCAGGTTTGCACTTAAAAACAGCTGACCTACTGCTGCGAAAGAAAACAACCGTCGCTGCCTCACCTAGACTCGACCAAACGGTTTAACTGGATTTACTGGATTCAAACTGACACGATGTCAAACATGTAATAAATTTCAAGTTTTCACCGCAAGGGACGAACAAATTTCAGAGCAGAGAGAGGGAGAGAGAGAGAGAGAGAGAGAGAGAGAGAGAGAGAGAGAGAGAGAGCGCTGCTGGTGGGTTGTAAACTTAAGTTTTGTTTTTAGTTTGATGTAGTTGCCCTGTTTCAGGAGCTGGAATATGATCTCGTGTTAGCTGGACTGAAGCAGAACTGAATCAATTAGTCGGCTAATCAATCAGTCAATCTGCAAAAAAAACACTGAGCAGTCATTGTGACTAATCTTTAATGAAAAACCAAACATGTTTCTGCTCGTGGTGATGATTTGTTGCCTTTGTCTTCTCTAAGAAAAACATCCAATAGATAAATCTTGGTGTTTTGGTGTGTTAGTCAGCTCAAAGAGAAACAATCTGAACAATTAAGGATAACATTTTAATAATTTTCTAATGCTCATGGATGAATCAATTATTCTGTACATTGGCACAGATATAGATACGAACTAAAACTCTGTATCTGATCTAGTTTCTTCCGATATTTCCTCCTCTCTCTCCCTTTGAGAAAGCTGCTTATACAGAGCACTGACTCGTAACCTGCTGCAGATTTTAAATGAATCGCTCGCATAAAAAGTTACTGAACTCTAATATTCAAGTCATTTTATTATAATAATGGTATTGAATTAGCCCTGAGACTCTGGTAACCATGACAAAGCTGGCACAAAGTGTGTCAATGATTTATAGGAGTGAAGCCGAACAATCAATCCGGACTGCTCACCCTCATGCAGCAGCTTCTTGGCGTGGGAGGGCTCTTTGCCCTGCGGCTGAAAGAAAGCGTAGATGCACTTCCTGACCAGGTCCTCCCAGCCAGGCCGCCCTGTTGCTCGCAAAGCACTTGTTTCTATGGAGATGATCTTCCCTGAAGCGGAGCAACACACACACACACACACACACACACACACAAAGATCAGTCTGCACAGATTTCAACATCTGTAGTTGCTTCCACACATTCAGGGGTCACAGTTTGACCTCTTCCCATGAAAAATTCAGTCGTTTTGGAGTTGGAACGTTTCCTAAAATGCTGCTTAATCCTGCTTGTTTCTTTTCTCTTGAATTTTCAGGTTTTCATAGATGCATAATATTAATACGACGCACTAAAATAAATGAGTAAAGCAGGATTTAAGCGTTATTTCAGCAATTTACCAACGTTTAGTGATGCTGGTTAGGATTATATATCTGTGTGTTAGTGTGTCTGCATTACCTGTCAGGTTATGTGAGTGTGTGTGTGTGTGTGTGTGTGTGTTACCTGTGGGGTCCTGCTTCGTGATGAAAGACTCAGTGCTGAACGGCTGGGTTCGAGGTATCCGACAGGCGATACAGATCAGACAGCTCTGCAGGTCTGAAGAGGGAAAAGACACACGGGATGAGGTTTGTTTTGGTTTTTGTGTGTGTGTGTGTGTGTGTGTGTGTGTGCGTATGCAGAAAGATACACAGTCTTAAAATTAGACAAAAGATAAACATCTCAGTCAATTGTTTCACTTGATCAACGTTTAAATTAAAGTCACAAAAAGCTAAATTTACATCTTTTTTAGAATCTCTGTCGAATAAAACAGACAAAACTCAAAATTCTCACCATCACTTTGAATAAAAAAAGTTAAAACAGCCGAAAAAATTTGGAAAATGTGCACACAACTCAACAAATCCACATGGGGCAGTTTTTTTAAATCAAAATGACTAAAAATAGGCAGAGCTCAACAGAACCGCTTCTACATCCCACAAAAAGCTCATCACATCTCTGGCTTTAAAATATAAAATGTCCTGCAAGAATCTGTTTTAAACTTTGTTTTAATACACTTTAACTTTTATTCTTTATCAGATTCAATTGTGAAAAATGGACAAAGAGAGAATTTAAACATTTGTCTAGCACATTTTTATGCACCAGACTAAATATTTCCTTTAATTGGATTTATTTCCAACATAAAACCAAAAATACTGTATGTTTTTGTTTTCTTTAACTTTTAACAGGCTGCTCACAGCTTTTACACGTTCACTTTTACTATATGAAAATATAGCAAACCAATAATAAAACTCACACTATAAAATTCATTCAGCATCAGAAATGTGTGTAACATTTTGAATGATTGAGTTTCAATAATTCCAACTTCCGATTTTCCACTCGAACAGAAATGTAATCACCTTTTTAAACTGTGATTTCAGCGGCGTGTATTGGCTCTACCTCGACTGTTTAACCACCCGATAAGCTCGATTTAGAAGCGAAGGGTGGTTAAAGCAGTTATAAGGATGATTTCAGCATTTTTATAGCATACACAGTGGTTTCACTTCCTGGTTTTTAGTAGCTTTAAGCTGCTGCAGGATTATAAAAACAAAACTAAAAGCCTCACAAAAAAAAAGGCTTCACACTAAGAAAATAAGGTCAGTGGTCATGAATCTTATGACTCCAGTTACACTGCTGGTTTAAAAACAAAAAAAACCAACAAATTTCTGATGAGGTTTAATAAATCTGCCACTTTAGGTTTGAGAAATAAGAAAACCATCAAAATAAAAGACGAGAGAGAGGCAGAGAAAACAGATACAGGTATGAAAACAGGACTCCTGTGCGTTGATGCTGGATTGTGAGTGCAGGAAATGCCTGCAGAGTGTGTGCACTCATTATATGTGTGTGTGTGTGTGTGTGTGTGTGTTTGCATGTACCATCTCCCTCCTCCTGCATGGTCCGTGGTTGGGACACAGTGAAACACTGCATGATCTCATATTGCTGCCGAGCCTCCGGGTTTTCTGAATCGACCTCGTCCGGCGGCCTCTTCAGCATGCGACAGTTAAAGGTGTGGCTGTTCCTTCGGCCGGGTTCCTGCGGCCACGGCACGCCGTTTACTGCACGGACACGACAGACAACAACGAGCACAGAGCCGATGAGTAAAAATATAATTAAGTATTGTTAACATGAAGAAACCTTGAGAGGGAAAATGTCACGGATGTCCTCTGGAGTTTTAGTTTTATGAGTATTTGCATTGTTTATTCTAATAAAAATGTGCTCAAGGTTTTACAATATTTACTGACAAATGATGGTAAATACAGTCATGGAAAAAATTATTAGACCACCCTTGTTTTCTTCAATTTCTTGTTCATTCTAATATCTGGTACCACTAAACGTATAATACAATGAACACAACAAAAAATGCAGCTGGTCACATAATACTTTATGTCCTATTTGA
>JAQMCX010000024.1:1172545-1185756 GCA_029814765.1 Acanthurus leucopareius
GCTCTTCCGATCTACCGAGGTAGGGAGGGGTGAGGAGGGGGAGGACGCCGCCGCTGCTGTGTGAATGCGCAGGTCAGTGTGTGTGCGTGTAGCTGCTGTAGAAACGCTAGCAGGGCTCTTACATCAGCTTACATCAGCTATTGGGCCTTATAGACACACACACACACACACACACACACACACACACACACACACACACACACACACACACAGAGGACACTGTGCACATTCATTCCTTAACCACCACATGACCCACCTCAAACCTAAAGACGTATCTAACCTGAGCCTCTGAATCAGGAACCAATTCTGCTCATTTAAACACTCTAGAAAATATACTAGATTTCACACACACACACACACACACACACACTCACACAGCTTTTTCAGCTCGGAGTACAAGTGAGTGATCCGCCTTCATGAGCCACAGGTTTTCCTGACTTTACATCTCCGCCGTGTCAACACTCATCGAGCGGCTCGCCTCGTGGTCTTCAGAGAGTCAGAGGCCACTGAAGAGGGCGGATCGTTGTGAGGAGCAACGGAGGTGAAAAGAGACGTGACGAGTCTGAACTCAGATCCACAAAAACACACTTCGATTACTAGAAGTAATGAGTCTCCAGCAGTAGTACGCTGTTTACACTGTTTGGTTATGTTTTTGTTTTGCTTTTTAAGTTTTCTTTCATAACTCAGGAGCTTCATTTTATTCAAGTGTTTAGGTTTCTGATGTGTGATGCTCTCTGACACGTTTATCAGCTTTTAAATGTGTCTTTTTTTATTAAAAATTAAATCTTATTATTAATTTTCTCTATAAAGTGTCAAAAAAGTGAACTTATAAGGTGATGCTGTTAAATCTTTGTTTCGTCTGATCATAACTGCAGAAGATATTTGCATTAATGATGATTTCAAACACAGAAAAAGCAGAAAATCCTCACATGTAATCAGATTTAACATGGAGACATTTGCTTGAGATTTAATAGCTTGTTGTTTTTATTACAAATGACCAACTGATTAATCAACTAATCAGCTATAATGTCCTAAATATGAACTAGATGTTTTAATATTTCGACTTAAATACTTCGATAAATGTTCCTACATTGTGTTTTGGGTGAGTTCTTGTTTCTTATTGGCTTCATTGTGTCCATTAATTCCTGACTGAGGACGTTTCACCGGCTTAACTTAATGTGCCAGCTTTTTTATCAGCCTGTATCCAAAACGAGTAACCATGGCAACAGGGAGGCAGGCGAAGCCTTCGCTTGCAGTTTATTGCGACATGTTAACAAGCCGACTTCTGGTCATGCAAAGTGAGAGACTTTAATGTTTCTTTTTTAACCAGATTTTGGAGAACGTGAAAAGTTTCACCGTGGATGCAGCAGAAGAAACGGGAGAAGCTGAGAAAGAAAAAAAGGGAGAAACGGCACGAAGGCAAACAAAAGGCTGCAGACACCTTGACATCTGCAGGAAACTGAATGGGAAAAAAAAGTCCTCCAGCACCTTCAGTGTCTCATCCTGTGAACAGTGCAGGATGGAGACTGCAGGAGGAGAACTGCTGCTGTGAACTTACTGACTTCATGTTATTGTGTCAGTGATCAGCCATCATCAGCTTACACTTTATACAGCCTGTTATTCCTCTGTGAAATACTCTAAACTGATTCAGGGACAGTTGTTTGACTGGAAAGCTATTTGATCTTGTAGATAAATCACATTTACATTTTATTAATCACACTTGAAGCTTCTGGCTTTGAGCTGCAGCGTAGCGTTTAGCCTTCTGGCTCATAATTGTGCTGGAAATCCTTCCAATTACCAGGTTTGTATCTGAGGTTCATTCTGTTCACTGAAGTCGTGAACAATGACTTCATAACAGGAGAACTTTACAGGATGGTTGTTAGTCAAACCTTCAGGTGTATTCAGGTAAACTGAGTTATGACTTGTAGAAAAAAATCCCATTTTTAATTGCAAAATGCCTGAAAATATAAAGTAACTTCCTCAATTTTTTACTACTATAGCAGAAACAAAACAATGACTCTCTGAGGCGTCTGTAATCAGGAATTAATGTCCCTTTCTGTCCTCAGTTTCTAATAAAAGATGCCTCTTTTCTGATAGTTTCACTGAGATGATTATTGACAGAAAAATAATTTATTTGATTATTGGTTTATGAACTTTACAGACTCACTCTTTGATCTTTTCTGAGTCCTAAAGGCGCAAAAAGAAATTTCAAATCGAAGCAAAGATGAGACTCTTGTCCCAGTTTTCCTCTAAATCCAAATGTGAGAACTGAATTTCTACTTCTATAGTATCTTTCCCCCTTGTATTATAATGTTTTTGAAATAATGTAACTAAAAAAACATGTAGTTACCTTTGCCCTGATGTGTCACATGGTGAGCCCTTCCTCTTGCGGGACTCTGGCGTGGCAGGGTCCAGGGGGTTTTCCCCTACTGCACTCATTTTCAGCTTTAACTGACCTGTGAAGGACAAAAACAAGGAAAAGTCACCAACAGAATTTGTGCAGAAACTAATCCACATCTTGAGCTTTCAGTCTGATTTATTTTCTCATGATATCAGAGCGGGCAGCAGTGCAGTTTCGTCAAAACCCTGAAAACACAAGCAGCTACTTGAAGCGTCGCTGACAAATTCAAGTGACACTCAGTCATTTTTTTCTCTGGATACCTTTCAGAGACACAAGCATCAGTTACGTAACAGCTTTTATTCCCATAAACTTCTTATTATTTCTACTCCATCATACAGCACAATGCTGGTGGTGAAGCTCACAACATTCACAGCTCATCTGAAGAACAAAAGTTCAAAATGTCAAAGCCAAAAAGCAAATAAATAAGACAAAACACAACAAACAGTTTTGTCAGAGTGGCTGAAAAACAGTGTAATTTTTAAAGATGTCCTCCAAATTCACTTGAAAAACTCTCAATGTATAGCCGTCACAATATTGCATCTGTTCAATATCTACTTGGCAAAAACACACAGAGTTAGACTTCGGGATGCAGCGTTGAACACAATAAAAAAAAAAAAGTGAATAAAGTTCATGGACGAATGTTTGAATTCTGTTTGTTTTTTTTGTTGTTTCACAGATGCAAAACTTTCAAATATTCAGGTTTGTGTATTAAAAAACATTCCTAATGCTTGATATCACTGTTTGTCTCTGATATTCCTCATCAGTCTCCCTTAACAGACTTCGCTTGGTGCATCAGGGGGGTAACCATGGTAACAGGAAACGCCAAAAACACTCGACAAAGTGCAAACTTCTTCTGGCATTCAGGTTTTTCAGATGCCGTCAAGAGTTCAGACCTCCTGAACAAATCAATCATTAACAATTAGACGTGCAGCATTAAGGTGGAATTTTCCAAATATAAATAGAATATAAGAGAAATAAAGTTTAGCATTATAGCATCAGAAAAGTCTTGTTTGTTTTGCTTAGCTTAAGTTTCACTCCATGTCTTTCTCCTGGTCACAGTCTGAAACTGCTGCATTAATCCAAATATCACAGTTAAACCCTTTAATAGTGTCAGAAATTGAACTTAAGCTTATTAATCAGCAACATATTAATCCAAATCCACATACAAGACTCCATACGGCAGCAGAGGAGACACATTTCTGCTGTGTCAACAAAGTTTAGAGACAGATGGGGGTTATTATATTTCCCCTCTAAGCATTGTTTTGTCTGTTAACATAAATCAAGATTGCAAAAAAATGTTTAAGAGATTGGTAACACATTAAGGCTCCGAGGCAAAGATGCACGCACGACAAGAGTCTCTTAATCTGCAAAACCCCACACTTAGGATGCAGCATCTGAATGAAATCACACACACAAACAAACAAACAAACAAACAAACTACAGACAAACACAAAACCTTTTTAAATCCATGAGCTACCCCCCGAAAAGGAAAAAAAAAAGAAAAGGGAAAAATAGCTGCCATTGTCCAAGTGTTCGGTGCCGCTGCAGGGCCACGCCGCTCAGAGGACGCTAATCCTTCCTGACTAGCCTCGTTTACATTTCACCTCAGATCACCCCTTCTCCTCCCCGGCCCTCCTTGTGTTGCAGCACTTAAAAAAGATCCATCCACCACAGTGAGAAATGAGAACACTGCTGCACGTTAGCACTCAAAGAAAATACAAATTAGCCCAGTTTCCGAGAGACCGACTCCACCGATGTGCTTAAATAACATCTGAGACTGTGAGTATGATTGAACCTTAAACAACAGATTCATCACATCGAGCGCTGCAGCAAAGGACACACATTCCAAAACGGGACCAGGATGTACTTTGTAGGTGTGTGTGTGTGTGTCTGTGTTAATCAATTGCAGTCTGAACTTGTGTTAAGTCCTGAAATAAGGTAATAATCAGCAACATTTAAACAAATGTCTGTTTTGCATGTGAAGAACAAAACATCTCGCTGCACTTCAGTCAGTCATGCAGGTCTTTTAATTGTTTTGCTACCAATAACACATCACTTCTTCTTCTGGTGCATCATTTTCCTGAGTGCTAACACGCTATAAAAAGTGATGCAACAGCTGATAATTTCTTATCATCAAGCAGCAAATTAGCAAACTATGCTTCAATTACCTTTGTGTTTAATCAATTGCTTGTTTTATCTATAAAATTTGAGAAAATAGTATCAAAAAAGTCACTTATCTGGAGAACTGTTGGTATTTTAGCGTGATGACACCGTCTCAAATGAATAAAAGGACTTAATGCTGATGATTGACCAACAGTTACGAGTCTAATGTGAAGTGACAGCGGTTGTAAACAGAAAGGAGAGGCTCCATCTTTCCACAATGACCTTGTCATCGTAACGCCGTTTATTTATGATGGTGACAAGTCAAAGTTATTATTATTCTCCCAGCTCCTCTGTTGTCGAACAGCCTAAATCAGTGGTGCAAAAACTTCTTCCTGTTGACTAATATTGACCTCTGATGAAGAAGTCAGTCCATTAAAGGAGCTTTAAATGTTTCAACAATCCACTTTCTCTTTTTCTTCTTGCACATATTTCTTGAGAAAGATTCACATAACTTCCTCTTTTCTCTCAGGCTGAAACACACTGAACAAAAGACACACAGCTAAAAGCATTCATCTATGCATGCAGCCCATAAATGCACCTTAAAAACATGAAGCTCGATAAACTGATGCCCTTAAGTGATCCTCTTGCATGGACGTTCAAAAAAGACAGGTGCACAAACCACAGCAGGAATTTTAAAGGACATATGACAGCTTTTGCAGCTTGCACTCCCAACGTCAGGTCTCTGGTACATGTGACTGAAACAATCCTAATTAGAACAGTTACAGCTGCAGTGTGAGCACAGCCTCCTCGTCACACTTTTGCACATACCGGTCTTGCATTGAAGAAGCAATAAAAAAAAAAGAAAAAGAACAGGAGATATTGTGTCTAAAAACAGAGAAAACACAGAGTCTAATCCACACACCTGTAGACCAGGTCAGCCTCCTGCACCTCCTGCACCTTCTGACCTCACCCCCCACTCTATGTGACGGATGGTGGTGCCTTCAGTTGCCAAAGAGGAGGAAGAAGAAGAAAAAGCAGCAGCAGCAGCGGCGGCAGCAGCAGCGACAGCGCAGCAGAGCCAGACCGCTGAGAAATACAGTCCAATGCCTCCACAGGCTCTCCATTACAGCCGCCCGCCGCTTCACTGTCTTCACGTTTGTCTTTTTTTATTTTTTCCCCTCTCTCTCTCTCTCTCTCTCTCTCTCTCTCAAAGCCTCCTCCTCCTCCTCCTCCGGTCTCTCATTCCACCAGCTTTATTGATCACTTCGCAAAAACACACACTCACATATACGAACACACATGCTCTACAGTGGCAATGTATGGCTCGCAGGGGGGCAGTGAGGAAGAGACCACCAGGTGGAGAGTGGGGAGTAGAAGATGTGGATTAGTAGGAGAGAGGTGGAGGGAGGGGAAAAAGTCAAAAAGTAACCGAGGGGCTGAAAAAAATACACGTTCATAATCCTTATTAGTCCACCTGATGTGCATATCTGGGCTTCTTTCAGAGGACAGATCGTTTTTCAAACATCCTGGTTTGAATATGAAGCAAAACCTCAGAGAGCAACAGACTTGTGAGATGATAACTAGAGCTTCACTCCTCAGTTTATTTCCTGGTACTGACATAAACACTACAAATGAGAGAGAATAAACTATATGAACAAAGACGTAAGACAAAGGCTTATAAATTAAAGGGATTTTAAATGAATATTTATGCTGTATTCACTTGATATTTTGACCTCAAGTACAACAAAATGTATTTTCGACCAACACTGCTAGTACACAAGTTATTCTAGTTGTCTAAACAAAATTAAAAACATTAAATTTAACTGAAATAAACTAATAAAGTAAAGTAAATTTATGCATGATATGACTTAATCTTTGGTCTTGTCCTTGTCAGTTTGGGCAGATTTGTCACTATAACAAGCATGAGGAGGCATTGGAGCAACACTCGCATGTTTACACGACCTTGTCTTCACAAAGTGTTGTGTTTGTATCGTAACACAAACACTGGACTTTTTAAATCTAACCCCTGACAAATAACTCACACATAATAAATGCCAAAAAAAACCTCTAAACTAATACTGAAACTGTGACAAACTAAACAAAAACAAAACATTTTCAAACTCTAAAAACTAAACAGAGAAAAAAAAGAGCAAAACTCATCTGGAAACAAAGTGAAATGAAACTAAAACTGATAATAATATTAATTAAAAAAAGACTTTAAAACAAAAACCAGTGAAAGATAAAAAACTGCACTGACTGTCATCCACACAGCGTGGTCACCCCTCTGTGCTGCACCGACTTGGTACAGCCCATGAAAAGCTGCTCAGTCACTGTTGCTAAGGCCCACCCTCTCGAATATAGGACATGACCAGAGAATGTATACAGCCTCGCTCGCTCTGAGACACTGTGCCCCCCCCCCACCGACTCCTGGACTGCATTTTCTCCAGGTTGACCTCCGGACGGCAGGAATCCTGGATCCCATCCTCACTGTCAGCGTGCAGCTTCACCACAAACCAGACTGCAGGTTTAAACGAGCTGCGTTTTCTCTGGTTTGTGTCTGCATGAGGTCAGATCCAGGGTCAGTTTACTCATCGATCGATCAATCAACAAACTGATCTGCCATTACTCTGCTATTGATGAACTACTACAACCACTTAGATCACTGAAGCCACCAGTTGTTTCTCCATAAAATCTAAAAGTCACAGCAACTTGTATTTTATTAAAAACTGTCTGATTATTAACGACATGTGATGTTTCTTCTCATATTTAATCAGGTGATTTGCAGCAATCTGACAATTCATAACCTTCGTTTTACGGTGATTTAATCTGCTTTATTTTAAAAAACGGCTGCAATATCACTTAAACAAACACGATATCAGCTTTTCTGCAGAATTTATCCAAACCAAAATAATCAAATTACCTTCGAGGCGGCTTTTCTAGGAGAGATAAACAGGTTTTATCGAGTATTTCAACAGATTTACAAGGTAAAACGACGTCTCGGTTATAAATTATTTAACTGCTTCATAGCTGTTTCATAGATAAATTAGGACAGCACAGATGGGGTTATGTTTCCCACCTCTATAAACCATCTTACCAGAGAAAAAACAACAAACCACCCACACTACTACAGCATACAGGTGCAGTCATGTGCTTCCAGCCAGTCTGAGGCACATTCAAGATGCATTTCTGCTGCATTTCCTCCATATGAATCAGAATGAGCTCCGCTGCTGTGAGTAAATCCCATGATGCTGAATGCAGATTTATGCAGAAAGGTGCTGAAAAAAAAATGTGATCTGGTCAACCAACACATCCACATTAGTGGCTCTTTTCCATTTCGAACAAAACAGGCAAATTATAACACAATTAGACCCAATTAAAAAACCTCAACAGCGTTTCAAACTCCTGCCAATCACCTCATTTGTTGCACATCTGCCTCACCTCAACGTATCCGTGTTATTGTTGCGTGTTTCGCTGCAATTTGACCAGAAAGTCTGCACGCAATTACAGGCAACTCTTGACAAAGATAAAAGCAAACGTGACTCCGGCTGCAAACCAACACTTTCATTATCAATTAATCTGCCAGTTGTTTTTGGAGTAATCCATTAGTGTTTTAGCTTGTAAAATAACAAAGTAGAGAAAAAAATTATTGTCATAATTGGGCTGGAACTAATTATTATCTCAATTATCGATGATTGTGCTAATTATCTTTTTGATTATTTGTCAGAAAACGATGAAAGGATCCATCACAATTCCCCAAAGCCCCGAGCTGATGTCGACAGAAATGCTCTTGAAGTCGAAGCAACAATCCAAAACTACGACATGTGAAATATTTCCATAAAGTTCTGACGTTTAAGAGGCTGGAAAATACAAATAACATGAACAAGAGTTTGGTTAAGTAAATTAACTTTAAAGATTAGAAAACAGCTTTAAAAGCCACCAGTGAATCAACTGATTAATCATTAAAGAGGACTGACCAAAACCTTAATACTTAATTAAATGTAGAAGGAAGTTAGTGATTATTTACAATTTAAAAACACTGAAATCAACTATTTTGTGCAGTTTTGCATGAAAGAATGTTTATAAATAACATCTTTACTTAAATTTATGTCTATTAACTAGCTAATCTATACATCTTAACACAATATCACTGACTTTACCGACTTAAAGGACTCTAAGTTGTTCATAATTTGTCTCTAGAAGCCAGCAGCAGTGAGAAAAATGCTAATAACACTATAGAATCTAATGGAAAACGGTGTTTGGGGGTCATGTATGGACGGATTTGTCATAAATGGTAATAAACATATAAAAAACAGCGGTGTGCTCCTTTAAGAGTCGCTGCTTCTCGACCGAATACCCTGTTAAGTCCCAGCCCATTGTTTTCCCACCATCTGTGTACACCCAGATTCAGGATGTTTACCAAGAGTAAGAAATAACCTCTGACTGCACGCAGCTCCACACACACTCCACCACAGTTAGCCAGACTCCGCGGGTGTGTGTGTGTGTGTGTGTGTGTGTGTGTGTGTATAGGATACATAGAGTCAAGCAGTGTGCAGTTTTGAGTTACAGCCAATGGACTTCTGCCCAGAGTCACTTTTCCTGTCTGTGTAGTAACGAGAGCAGAGATCTAGCGTGAGATACATGAGGAATATGTTACGTACAAATCATGCCATATGTCAGATACGTGTAGTTTAATCTATGGAAGTGTGACAGTTTCCTTTCCCCCCCTCCTCCTCCAACAGGGGACTCATACACTTCTGCTCCAAATCCTTAAACACAATGACATAATACTGTGCTTTCAGATTTGCCAGTTAAATGATGAGTTATATTAAAATCACATGAGCGCATGACGTCGTCTGTTTGGACAGGCGGCTCTGCGGATCTGCCGTCCTCGGCGCCTACACGTGTGTCAACGCTCACCTAATTTTTCACCGAGGCCGTTTTCCAATCTCAAACACGTTCACTGCCAGACTGATAATTCCACATGAATATTCATCATTTATTGAACTCCATTGGTCTCTGTTTAATTTGGAGTGCGAGAGTGGGAGTGTGTGTTAGTGTGTGTTAGTGTGTTAGTGTGTGTGCGTGTCCTCAGTTCACCTCCTGAAATGCTGAGGGAGGCCGAGTCAGACATGCTGGGATGTTCAGAGCCATGCAGCCGGTTTTAAGGCCACAAATCTCAGAGCTCGCAGCTCAGGGGAATAATGCAGAAAGGCCAGAGAGAGACGGAGAGGTAGTCCTTTTATCTTCCTCCCCTCTCTCTCTCTCTCTCTCTCTCTCTCCTGACTATTAATTTAGCCTGAACTAACTGGTCCTCTTCAACATTAATTTGACAGACTATTAAGTCTGTGTTGAGACGGCGAGGTATGAAGTCTTTTTGAATTTAGTCTTTTTTTTGTGTCCTGAATAAAAAAATCGTTCCTTCTTCAATTTATTTTCATTTTTTTCATCATTTTTGTATCGTTACAATTCATAGTTTCGCCATATTTTGCTGTAGATTGTGACACATAAAGGCTCAAATAATGACCAACAGTGTAACACACACGGCCATTAAAGCGAACTCAAAACACACTCCGCATTAACACCCTGGAAATAAACACAACTGAGCAGTAATTATGCCTTTTAAAGTATTATCACGCTTGAATTTTTGAGCCACTTCTCACACTTGTTTGCTGTTTTATGCCGTTTCATTCATCTTCATCATAGCGGCTGCGTTTGGCTGACAAACACAAACAAAAACAACATCACTCCTCTTCTCACTCTCGTGATTGTAAACTAAATATTTGAGGGTTTTGGATTGTTTGATTTTAAACAGCAATCACGGTAATTACGTTATCCTGAGCTCTCAGATTTTTTTTGTTTTGTTTTGTAATACTCACATATTTTGCAGACAAAATGATTCATAATAAAATAAGTGACAGAATTACAGATAATGAAAACACTCATTAGTTGCAGCCCTTCTAACCAACGAGCAGAAACCCGTCCAAGCACACGGGGGCCATGTATGCACATCAAGTCCATCACTTATGTTTTAGCTCAACACAGCAAAATAAGCAGCTCCAACGTCTGTCTTTGCTTCTCTTGATATAAAACGCTGACCTCTGTTCACCTCCACACGGCCTCAAACCTCAACTAGAAGCTCAGTTCACTCTATGATAATAAATGCATTTTCAGTCAATAAACAAATATGATCAAATTTATGAAATATTCAGCGAGAATTCAATGTTGAATAATAAACATCGTCGCATATGTTTTACAGAAATGCACACAGGCTGTGAGCTGCAGCGCTGCTCACCTGTGGCTTGAAACGGAGACACGGCGACGGCGGCAAAAAGCAGGAAACGCCGCACGTTACTTACTTGATCTAGGGCTCCAGTGGGTGAGTCATGTGGTGGCTGTGGTGGCCTTGTCCAGGGCTCAGAGCGACGAGAAAGGGAGGAAGGGGAGGACTGGGAGGCGGGTGAGATCAGCGGCAGGCGAGCAGCTTGGAGTCGAGGTGATGGAGCGGTGCTGGTGCTGGTGGTGGTGGTGGTGGGGTGACGGTGGGGTTATGGCTCCACAGCCGCTCTGTCACATGGCACCATCCCAGGTGCAGGGAGAAGCCTGCCGGCCTCCGACTGGGAAGCAGAACAAAGAGACGAGGAGATAAGAAACTGTTGGTTAAATTTTTTATCTCGTGTTGTTAAAATTATGAGGTGCTGATAACTTTTTCATTTGTCATAATATTTGTTATCGTTCTTCCTTTTTTCCTCTTTACAAAATGCTGTAAGAGAGAATAAAGTTTTCAGGACTTTATGCAGAAGACAGCTGAAGAACAACAAGGACCTACACAACCTGACAGCTGTCGTCGTTATTCACAAAATTCAACTTTGTGCAACTTTTCTCAACAAAAGAAGATCACAAACATCCACTTATATAACCAACACCTGTAAACTCAGAGCAGAATTTACACACTGTTCTGTCAACTTTCATAGTTTTACCTCTAAAACTCACAACACCACAAACAGAAACTTTAAAAAAAACGAATCAGTGTGCAAAAAGATTCATTTTAATGTTATAAACTGAGTCATGAAAGAGGAATATATTATGAATTTATTCTCATCAGACTTTATGCAGCTATCTTCACTCATACAACCAACTATCATCTGCAGTACTTTTTGACCTTTTTGTCCAAGTTGTAGTGACTCTGTTTCAGCTGTGCAGAGATTTCACGCTTAATTCAAACCACAAATATGGATTTATCAAATTAATTAAAAATATCACTCAGCCCATCAGTCACAGACTCATAATAAAGCATCTGAAACTACTGTTTACGAATGCACGGTGCATGAGAGATAAGAAAGAGCCGTAAATACACTGATAATGACTCTGAGCACCTGTCGTTGTCGGCCACACACACCCTCTCGGGTGGAAAGTGAATCTGGCTTCAGTCTAAACAACAATTAAGTCCAATCAAACAAAAAAAAAGTACCGTCCAGTTTTGTTCTGTGATTATGTCATGAAATTAACCTGCAAGTGACCTCAAGTCGCCACAGTGAAACTGATGATCAAAAGTGTCTAAACTTGCAAATGTAAACATAGAAACACGGCCCCTTTTCGGTCATCAACACCGTCATTAAGCTGCTGTCGTAAAGATTCTGAGGTCTGCTCGTTATCTGGTCGTAAATGACTTTCTGGGCCGACGTTCCTGGCTGATCCTGTTCCTCCACAGTCGACTCCCACAGCTTCTGTTTCCATCTGTTCAGCGGACGCATAGTTGACCCGAGCGACAGTCTATCAGTCACTCAATCCGGAGAAAGTGCAGCCATACAAGCAGTGCATGATGGGGATTTTACTGTGAATGAAGCCTGTACATGTCTGAATAAATCAGCAGCTCTGCATGAAGTTTAAAAGTGCATTTACACTTCAGAAGCTGCTTCCTGTCATACACCCAGAGTTGTGCCAGGGCACTTTAGTTTGGCTGTCGCCTCTGGTCACGAAATTAAAAAAATTAAATCAAAAACCAGCAGTTAAACGGTTTTGTGAGGAGGTTTCCCTGAGATGTGGCCTCTTTCTTCCAGATCTTTCAATGAATGACTGATGTTTCACTGGATTTCATCAGATCATTGAACCTGAAGACAAGTTAAGGTCGTCTTAGTGTCCGAACATGAACAGCTTTCAGTCTTCACTCTATTGTAGCTACTTGATTAATTTTTAAAAAGGCAGGTAGAACTTTTAGAAACATTCAAGTAGCAGACACATTGAGATTTTCAGATAACAGCAACACGCAACGCTCACAGTTCATTTACCGCAGAGAAAAAACAAAAATGAGCAAGCTTTTCCTTCACAAACATCAGATAAAGATAAGAATGAGACTGACTCCAGATGTGTGTGTGAGAAGAGACAGTCTCAACATCTGTATCCTGAAACATGAGTGTAGAAATGGGACCTAAGGTGGACGTCTGCCCTTTAACTCCACCTCTCTTTGAAGGTGAAAACCATTGACTGTATAAAACACTGGACAAACCCTCCGTGACGTCACCCATTGGTTTCTTATGAGCGAAAGTGAAGCCTCAGAAATCTCGTCCTGGGCGCCGCCATTAGCCTGCGCGTGACTCCGCCCAAAGCCCGCCTAAACGACGAAAAACCAAATTTGGGAAAAGAGGCGGGGTCGAAGGACTGACAGCGCACCCACTCAGCTAACAGCCCCCGGCTATACGTCAACAGGCTG
>JAQMCX010000024.1:1199997-1221791 GCA_029814765.1 Acanthurus leucopareius
TCAAGTGGTCAGTCGAGGAATTGCAAGTTTTTGTACTTCCTGGTTGGCTTCAATGTGGAAGTGGAGAGTTTGCCCCTTGGTGAGAGCATATAAAGAGGATCTTCTCATCTAGACACACTCATTTGTTCACGGTCAAAGCATGAGCAAGAAGAAGGTGGCGAATTATCATTTTACTTTCATGCACTTCAAATATCTGGTATTTCCTGAGATAATGGACTGTTTTCATCATACACAGTTTTATCAAGAGATGACTAAGTCTGCTGCATACGATCCTCCATTTCTTTATGTTTCAGAGGATGTTTAATCCGTCCTTCGACGAGTTTGGGCCGTTAGAAGAGCCGACTACTGAATAACACGACAGTCTTGATTCTTCATCTATCAATGCTGGTGGAAAAAAAAGCACAAGGACAACGTGACCATCGGTGCAGATGTGGAAAGGTCACATGGCTTATTTCAGCACGTGTTACGAGGCAGAAGGTCAGTCAGTGAGGAGAAACCAAATTCAGTCTTCTTTAATTCTAATGCGAGAGCGCTTCGGGCGATTAAGGAGTCAATGCATCACCTGTCATCACAAAACTGTAATGAGTCCTATTTTCACACCCTGTTATGTAACAACCAAACAATGCCAACATCTACAGTTAAAAAAAACCAACAAACGGCTGTTTACTCGTTGATTTCTGATGCTTACTGACTGTAATAAAAACTGAAACACCATTATTTAGTGCACAGTTTGAACAAATTAACATTGATTATCACATTTTCCTGTGGTTGTCTTCATTGAGATTATTACACGCTGAACTGAGTTTCCTCATTTCACGGATGCACATGTGAAAAACAAACAAATCCAAATAAAGATTGAAACGATTACAGAAAGTCAAACCCACAAAATCACCTCATTTCCACAGTTTAAATTAAAGATATGTATAAAAATCAAGCATATGCATACGTTTAAGTAAAAAATAACTTCAGATTCTCAAATTTTGTTTACGTTCATGTTGTTAAAGTATCAACCACATAATCTTATGACGCAAATTACAACAAGAACTTAATAAAAAAGGTCAAACTTGAGTGAGAAAATATGGAAGAAAGACACAAATTTCTTACCAGCTGCAGGTAAATAAGCAAACAGGTAAACAGAGAATCTTTTCCTGAAGCTGATTTCACAGTGAGGTGTTTTCTCATGTGCAGTCAGTGACATGATTTCCTCTGTGTGGACGCCGCTGACGGCAGTCACCACTCGCTTTGTCACCAAACCTGTTTTTCCTTTACGCTCACGGTATTTTGCTGTCAAGTGGAGCCAGAAAGTCATGGCACTGGCAGGTTGACCCGAGACGAAAATGACACCTGAGTGGCCTGAATTTTAGCTGAATGAAAGGAGGGACGGAGGAAGTAAAGGAGGGTGGATGCACTTTTCTTTGGGTTTTATCAGAAGGAAAACGAGCTGCTTTTGCCTCATAACTCTGGTAAAACACAGCAAATAACAAACACCTGATAAATATTTAAGATGTAATTACATATATGTGTTGCGGCAGTGTGTTGTGTGGGTTGGACGGGGCAGAGCAGTGGGACAGATGCTGGCCGGCAGCTGCTGATGCTGGGAAGCTCCTGGAGGAGAAAGCCGGGGGCCGACCGGAGCTTCTGGAGATTTGCATTGTGATGCAGCTCTGATCCAGAAACTTTCAGCAGTGGGAGGAGAGCTCAGAGCTAATTTTTTCTTTTTAAACTTTTGAGATTTAAAAAAGTGGATTGCTGTCAGCCTGCAGCAGCCGATGCAGCTGGTGCTGGTTAAGCCAGCTAAGCTGCATTGTTCTGACTGACTGGACCATCTTAGTTTAAGGTGTTTGCAGGCTAAGATTCGCTAATTAATACTTAAAACTTAATAAAGCCGAGGATGCTGGGATTGTGTTAATACTTGCAGCTGTTTGCTCATAAACCAAAGCACTGCACAAGTGATTACTGAGGGACCAATGTTACTATAATTCATCCTAACACCTTTTGCAGTAATCCATTCAATTATTTTCAAGAAATATCACTAAAAACAACAAATATCACATCATGGCGGCCTAGAAAACTCTGGAGAGCACAAAAGTCATTAAGATACATCTTCCAGGAACCAAGATTTAATGGAAATCTATCTGATCTATCAGATATTTCAGTAGGAAAGACAGGCCAACAAACAGCGCCATCCCTTGAGACGGCTCTCCTGGTTTAAGGCACCTTAACCCAACAACATGACCTCAGGCATCTATACTGCTCATTAAATAATCATGTCCACCAAGCAAGTCAGCCTCTTCACAGCAGAAGTCATAATCAATAATCATCAAAGCCAAGTTCTTCCTGTAAAGCAGCTGCACAATATGTTGAGTTTGCAGCATCTTAACGGCATACCAACATCAGAAAGGGTTGACCATTAAATTAAAATAGCCCTCACATGCTACTCTCGGCATGCACATGCTTTCTGACAACTGTTACTGACGACCACGACTCCCTTTTTTTCTTTCCTGCAGCTCTGAGCGTCTCAATGTGCCTTTGGGTTTTCTTTCAAGTTTCGGTTCAAGTTATGTATCCAAAATAAAAGAGCTGGCTGGTAAAACTGAAGACATGGATGAGCGTGAAGTGACTTAAATCAGTTGTGATTTGTACATTTTGTGCACTTGTTCAGTAAATACTCCATTAAGTTGCATACGGGTGCATGAGTACAGTAATAGGGACCAATAATACGGGTATGACAGCACTTGTAGCATCTAGAAGCCTGCAGCTGGTAGTTAAAACATCTCAAACACAAACAGTAATTATTTGCACAGTATTAAACTACAGACAAAATAAGAGTAGTTGCTTTTCTCTGAGTGCTCTGATTCCTTTCATCAATGAACCACAGTCTAGACATCAACATTGTGAAAGGTATTCTGCTCAATAATAAATTAATCAGGCAGCTTTCCCTGTGACTTCTAAGCAAGGAAAGGCCTTAATACACACACACACAGTGTTTACAAGCACTGAAGTTTTTCACGATGATAAAAAATGACTCGAGTCGTCTTAATCTGCAGCTTCAATTCACACCCTCTTTCTCAACTCTCTCACCTTGCATCATAAATCCCTCAGTCCTCCCGACGCTCCCTCCAACCTGAGTGTGTAACAGCTCTAAAGCTGGCATTACATACGTGATGAAACAGAAGTGAAATTGGCATGTTCTCAGAGGAGCTGCTGCACGTTAGTGACACTAAAAGCACTTGCATTGTGCTCGTTTAACCCCAGAGTGAGCAGGACTCGTGTCCGAACTTGTCAAAACTTTTCCTACAGTTGCCTTTCACGAACTGTGGTCATGTGATTAGTTGAGCCTTTTGTGTTTGAGCTCAAGGGTTGTGTTTCCAGTTTAGGTTTATATATATATTTTTTCCATTGTGGACTAAAAAAAGCCAATTATGCATCAAGTTGAGGCAATAATTCAAAGGTAATTCCTAAAAAGGCAACGCTGACAGGTGTTAAATGTGGTAAAAATGAAAACAAATACATTAAAAACCTGAAAAGTTTTTAATCAAACTGAGACTGAGATTCTTCAGCTCAAGCAGCAATACTCTGCACTGACAATAATACCACAAAAACAACAAAAAAAGTGTATTTGATGCCTTTAAGCAACTGCAGAAATACAATAAATGCAAAATAAATTCAAATACAACCTTCAGCATTAATCCTCATGAAATTTCAGAAGTATCTCACCACCTGCACATTTAAAATCCAAGCACACACACACATTTATGCTCCACTTCACAAAAGGTGTCAGCACCACCATATGTTCATTACACACCGTTCACCTCACATCTCAGGTGAGAGACTCACAACTGTTAAACTTCCTCTATTTCACTCGACAGTCTTCTCGGGGCAAAAGCACAAATCCAGTCCCATCAGCAGAGGATAACGTACCTGTGAGGAGAAATCTGTGCTTTTTTTCCCTCTGTGATGCTTTTATTATTCCCTGCATCATCATCATCATCTCTCTGGTTTCACTATGCTTCACCACAACACCAACCAAATCCAGCAGAACTGTTTTGAGACTTTTCTTATTGTGGTATTTTCAGAAAAATGGAGCCGTTGGGACTCGACTGTGAACTCGCTCGTAACGCCACGACAACCCTCTGCTTTCTTTGCTTTGCCCTATCAATTTCTTCCTGTATGCGCTCTTTTGTTTTCTCTCATTCTTCGCCTTTACCTTTCTACTTCCCTCCATTTCCTCCCAACCCTCACAAATTCTCACAGTCTGCTGCACAAGCCTTTTTTTTTTTTTTTTTTTTTTCCAGGCATGAATGTAGGCCATCGCTCTGACAGCAGGAAGGCAGCGAGGAGTCGAAGCAGCGCCGCTCTTCTCTTTTTCCTGCATTCTCCTCGCTCACAACAGCTGAAGACAGAACGCATATAAAACGTGTGTGTGAGTGTGTGTGAGTGTGTGTGAGTGTGTGTGTGTGTGTGTGAGTGTGTGTCGCTGCCTCACACTGACTCAGAAGTGCTAGAGTTGAGGGACAAACCACAGCATACAGCAGCACGTGCTGCACAGGCTTCACCCAGAGCCGATCTGTCTCAGCTTTTTGCACAAACGAGGGCTCTTGCACGTCTCATTGCATATTAACAAAGATGATTTAAAACACTCCGGAAAAATGTTTACTTTATCTACACGCTCTGATTTGTGATAACACTGATCTGCCAGGACTACATAAACCAATGCCCCCGCACTGCACACTGAAACTAGGCCAGAACTGAAGACATCGTCACCTTGATTAAAGGAAAGTTGCATCATGAGAAACAGTTTTTCTTCATGTGCTTTGAGTAAATCACCTGTTTGATTAGCTGTGAAATAAAGTGTACCTTGGTGGTCACAATGGCTAAATAAGCATATTTAATAAATTATTACCAAAGATTTGTTCATGATTATATTTAAAATTGAATATTGGCTGTTAAATTTCTATAAGATTTCTTTTAAAACCCAACAATAAATGCATGAATTGGCCTTCAAAAATGAACATAAGTCAGGTTCCAACATTGTTTTTATAGTAAAAACAGTGTTATTACAGTATTTTATGCAACAAAACCATCTTAACACTTTGGTCGTAACAAAAAAAGACACTGTCATGGTCAGAAATCAATGTCATAAGACTTTTGTTTTAATTTTAGTAACACCAAATCCTGTACTGGTTTGCATGAAATCAAACCAGTTTAACTGGTTTACTGGATCAGACTGGTAAAACTGGAAACAGGCCCAACCCCACTGACCATGTTCACCATCTTTGTTTGGCACGTTAGCACGCCGGCATCTCCAAATTACCACAAAACACACAGCACACCTGAGGCAGATCTTTTAATAATCTGATTACTTATGATCTTAAATAAAATTATCACCTAACGACAGAAATAAAAGAAAAGTCAGAAAGTGGTGCCCTTTCTCTCACCGCTTATTGTTTCATCATTTAGAAACCGAAACCAGTGAAAGTGAAGTGCTTTATGAGGCAACACTGAAACTTAACTAAGGCTTATTATAGTCACTGCTGCTTAAAAAAAAACTTTCCACATGACTTAGACTTCCTTTATTGTCATTTCTCAAATTACACAGCAGTGCATTTGGGGAACGAAACACAAACAGTTTGATCAATTTAAGTATTTGAGGTAATAATCCTCTTTTTACAATCAATAACTTAACAAACAGCATCTCATTTCCTCTGAATCCAGGGTTGTAATAACCATAAACACTACAAAAACTAAATATGTGTGTGAAAAACCTGATCTTCTGATCTATAATCGAAGTACAAATCCAAACTATGACGATGTGTTTGACTCTACGTGTTGAATCCCAAAGCTGACGACGATCTTAACTCGAACATCAAACAGAAGCAGCTTCAGCTTCGCTTCAAGCTTTAGAGCCTCACAAACAACTTTACAAACACTCTGATGCAAAGCAACGACACTGATAACTGCATGAATCATCTAAGGAGGCTGACATCCTTCACAGACGGAGCAAAGAACATTATTTCATTTAGAAAAATGATAAAGACAAATATTATCGACATAAAGGATCAGAGGGGGCTGAAAGAATAAAACATAAAGATGCTGGATTCAGGTTATGTCAGGTTTTGATGCTGAAGCAGCGCAGCATAAATATTAAACTTTGAGTCGCTATCAATGAAAAATTCATAATAACATGACAACATTAAACATACACTGAAAGAATCTGTGTGCTATCATCCCGAAGAGTTTCCAGCCAACACTCATCACTATTCAGTATTTGCCGGGTGTTTCTGACCCTCAGAGACACTTTCACAGGTTGGCTGCAGGTGTCCTGGGGGTTCAAAACAAACAGCATGCGAGTCTGCTGAAGCTCGGCAGAAGAATGCTGCTGTGACAGCGTCAGGCAGGCTGCAGCAGCGCAGCCGAGCGCTGAAATGGCTGCTCGTTCTCCATACAGACGTCGAGCTCAGCTGGAAGGAGGAGGGCTCCCACTCCCAACAATTTTGCCTCATACGTGGCTCATCCTTAACACAGCTCTGTGTGGAGAGCTAATAAAGGACGTGCCATGGTGGTGATTTAAATAGAATGAATGTTAAACGCACAGGTAGGTATTAAACACGTGGGATTATATTCTAAAGGGCACTTAAATAACATCAGGAAGCAACAATTTCCTTCCTCATATGCAACCACGTCCACATCAGTGACCGACAGAGCTGGACAACTGGACAAATATATCCGCAAGAGGCATGACGGCATCTTTTTAAAGCAATTTTTGTCTCTTTATTAGGCGAATTAACTGTCTTTCTTCTAAATTTCAGTGAGATGCTGCTGCAGATTCATAAAGTGAGCTAATCCAGTCAGAAAAAATCTGTTGAACTCGGACAAATTTATATTTCATAGGTCACAATGACCAGTAAAAAGATTCCTTATCGGTGTAATCTGGACTAGAATAGGCAACAAATTTAACTTTCACACATCAATTTAAGTTTGCAGACTGGATAAATATGTATATTGGCGATTGTCTGAGTCCACAGCTGTTTGTTTTTTGGAAATTTCGTCATTTTTGGCAGATTCCTGTCCACCGAATCAACCAATTATCACAACAGGCCAGCACCGGCACGGAGAGGTATCCTGGATAAACGACCTGTAGAGCCATAAATCTGTTTAAATATACTTTTTATGACCATAAGTTTAAAGATTAAACTGTGAGCTTCCCTCCCCGCCGTCAAATGATCTAGAAAAGCAGAATTTCGTTTTGCTAAAAAAGTTTCATTACTCTTCTCCACCAGTTCAACACTCAAGAAGCTCTAAAATATTTCCACATCTTACTGACTAAATAAAATAACTGTGAACAAACTAGAGACGGTCGGCATCAGACTGGACCGATCCACATGAACTAGAAGATTTAAATGTTGCAGACAAATAGGAGGTATTGTTTGTGTTTATTGAGATAAATAACTTCTGATGAACAAGTTATATGAAGAACAACATCAGAGGTTTAAGTGACTGAACTGTATCTTAGTAAACACTATTTTTGACATTTTTTAAGAAGGATCATTGATGATGCAAACTGAACATTTCTTCCTGCTGAACCTTCACGTTAGAAACATCTCACTGCAAAGACACGAGCTGACTTCAGTAATGAGACAAACACAGGAAATGCACTTAAACAAGTGAGTTTAGTGCTTAAGATTACTGTTCTTCATAAACATGCATTCAAAAAAGGTAAATACTCATTTAAAGTGTTAAGAGAGAGATCAAACGTGGCCAAACAAGCTAAATCTTAACTTGTATTTTGTGAAACTGAACAGATCTGATAAATAGTTTAGAAGTTTAATATAAATATATCCATTTAACTCATGAGACTGAGGCTGGGATTTTATTAGGACATGTGCAAAGACAAACTTTTAGGGAAACTCTGACAGAAACGGATCATTTCTAATTCTTTAAATTGATCAAGACAGATTAGATTTATGTTACATTGAGTCAGAATTAAGTGTTTTACAGTAAGTTAAAAAGGAAATTAATAAACTAGTCTTAGTTGGTCGAAGAGAGAATGTGTACGGTCGTATTTTCCTTTTACATTTTATTTTGTTTATTCAAATCGCTGTTTGCTGAGCTGGTTGTTTTCATGCATCACCCGAACCTTGTATGCAAAAACTCTTTACGACAGTGCTACTGCATGTTTTCTCTCCTCCAACACTCAGATATTTACTATTAGATTAAACTTCAGGTTTAGTTTGAGCTGTCGTACATATCACAAGATAAAACTAAGCAGGAAGAAGTGTTTTATTTGACGTCTGAAGGAGCAATAAAACAATTATGATTATGATTCAGTTTGTTATTACAGTGTTTTGATTTTACTAAATGCACTTCAGCTGCAATCAGAGAGTCAAATCAAACCTTAAACTTATTAATTGAGATTTACACCAAACTCTCGATCCCTTTGGTTTTAATCTTGACGTCTTATCTTTGCCTGGAGACGCACAGTTATAAAGCTTTCTCTCAGAACATCACAACATCAACGCCACACAAATAAACTACACGCTATCAGCAAGCAAACAAAGCAGTCCATTGCAACATGTATAACGATACTGACTTTAAAGAATTAAATCACCAATTTAAGAGCATACCTCGCTAATTGCCGCTGACGAGATTATAGTTTTATAGTTGTTGTGTCTGGGGAGTTTTTTAAAAAAGAACAGTCAAGACACAGAATTGTGATTTCAGGCTACATAAATAAAAGAGACCATACTTAACGTTCACATGAGTTCAAACAGCCTTGAGTTGTTGTTGTTGTACCAGTTGCTATGCACTTACTCGGGTCACAAGTCTGAACGCAGTAAATAAAGTGACTTTAAAGAAACTTTATCACATTAAGATGGGTTTGACTGAAATAACCCTCCAACCTCCTTTGGAGATGAATAAAAATGTATGTTTAAAGGAAACGAACCCTTTTCAACCTTAAAATCAGGGTTTTTATATTATTTTCCAGCTGTTTTCACACATTTCTCCATCACACTTCTATGACATAAACTCCAAACTCCATAGTAATACTGATGCTGTACACTTAAAAGGCATTTTAATTTTGAATAACAAATCTCTTAGTAAAACAGAGTAGTTACTAATTATTCTGTCATTCAAAGCGTCTCGTTCCAAACCTGTCAGTCAAGCTATGAATCACTTAAACTTGACAAGAGTTATCTAACTTTCCCTTATGCAATTTAACAAAAGTGTGAGATGCTGTTTTATTTAAAGCTTAAATCATCTTTTAGAGCAAATCTTTAAAAAGCAGCTATTAAAACTTGTTAAGATTTATTGACGGCATCAGGTTAGCACTGGGATTTCTTAAAATTAAATGCAAATTAGAGCGTAACATGCAGGTGTCTGTTCTTTAAACATAAAAGCTTAGTTTTAATTTCTCCAAAGGTGACACATTCGTACACTTGGTTGAAGCAACTGGCAAACAATATTTTGCATTTTAATTAATCGCTTTTATAGTCAAAAGGTTTTTATAATGAATCCTAGCTGTTATAAATAGATTTTTTCCCCTCATAATGTGTTAAACACCTTTAAAACAGCACATCACTGCTACAGGACGACAGAAAACGAGGTCAATTAAGGTGAATTTTTCGGTGTAACATTAAGTACAAATCTTATGCTAACATCTTCTTTACCTGTGAGTTTTTTAATCTACTTTTAAGCATCTTTTTAACACTTTAAATGCGAGTTTATCCAAAAAATAACCAGGGTTTTTTTTTGGCCGCACTCCAGCAGATCAAGATGCCCTTTAAGTTTTCGCGTTCAGGACGCAAGTTTGCAGGCAAATTAAACGAATTGCAGCGACACCTTCAGGCCATTTTGGCATCTACTCTTATATAAGAAAAAAAAAACAAAAAAAAACCTCCTCATATGTTTCTTTGCAGGAGCAAAATGTCCCAGCGAGCTCTGCACGTTTATGCATCGGGTCGGAGGAAGATGGTGTCGGATTGTAGCAACGTTGTGTGGAAAAATCAACAATGAGTCAGGCATGTTTGGAGGCCCTCTGCATGGGCTTCATGCGCTGCAGCGGGCTGGTGAGTCCTGGTTAGTGAGGATGACATGTTGTCACGTATTTACTTGTGTTTACTGTGGCGTTTTCACTCGGTTGACTTACCTGTTTTGTCGTCCGTTTCGGTAACGATCCTCCCAGCGGGCCTTGCAGCAAAGTTGTCACGCTGGATGATTAATTCCCATGTAAACGGCGGCTTAGATTGAGCGTAAAAACAAGCCAGTTAGCTAACTTAGCTAACCCTGCTTAACTTAACTCTCTGCGCCAAGAATAGTCAAATATCTGACTTTTTTTTTCTATCCACTGTTACTTCTGATTGATAATATTGCGGTCAGCTGTGAAGATCATGTTATTTTTAAAAAAACCCGTGTGGGTTAGCTTGGAAAGCGGGGGGAAAAAGTTGTACGCTTAGCTTGCTTGCTAGCAATTTAACGCCAGCTTATGTTGACAAACAAGGCTGCGTAGTTAAAATCACACACGACTTGAAGCTAGCTAACGCCAGGCTGCCAGCACGGTTAGCTCAGCTAGCTAACCAGCTTGCTAAATCCAAACCTTGTTCCGAAAATCCGTTTTTGCCGAGTCCGACTCGTATCCCATCGGCGGCTGCAAATCTTAAGTAACTCCCGGGATCACTTGCGGTTGGTTTCTGCGTATCAATGACGGCGCACTCGCGTTTGCAAACCCAAGTTATCGCTTTGGTCTCTGCTCTCCGCCATTTCCAATCTCTCAACACAAACAAACAGGGGCTGCTCGTGCGCACGGAGCGTCGAGGCGCGTTCACGGCGAAAGAGGGGGCAAGCGGGCGCACGGAGCGTCGGCGCCGCGTCGCTTCACGTCGCGTCGCGGCGGGTTGAGTCGCGTTGATGGACAGAGGAGCCGACTTTAAATTACACGCCATCAATGAGACGTTTGTGTTCACATGATAGGGAATATATTTAGACACGGTGTGTTTTGACGACAGCGGACGGAGTAAATGAACTCGCGGATGATTCATGTAACCTGCGCGGCCCCGCGGTGACCATCACCAGTCAGGCCTGGTTATGAACTTTGTCAACAGTGTGGGAATTTGTCTTTGACTATAATAAACACCATTAAAAAACATATATAATGCATTTATTTAAGACAGACATTTAAGAGAAATAATGTAAATACAGTAAGAGTTTGAGTTAGAGGTCACGTCCTCAGATTTTTCTTTATTTCTGAGAAAAAATGGGATTTCGAGCAACTTTTGTGTGGTTATTGTTTCTCAGAATAAAGAAATGTCTCATTTGCAAGACTGAGAGAGCTTTAAAAGATAATTCGGACCCTCTTAATAACAGAATTTTTAAAAATTCCCAACAATTTCCCAGGAAAAGCAACATTTTTTTTAAAGTTTGTTGTATTAAAATCTCATATGCGGCTTTTCTTTGTTGTTCGTCCCATTTAATTAAACGTCTTTATGAGCTTTGGACTCATGTGACACAAATTTGGGACGTTGCCTTCTCCAACAGTAATTTATAGTTTTACTTAATAGATAATCAATTAATCGTAGGAAAGTACAGAGGTTCTGAGTTTATGCAACGTGTCGCCCAAAGTTGTTTGTAATGAGGCCACACAGATGCATTTTGCATGAACAACTTGCAATATTAATTCTTAACTTATTGCTTTTATTTATGTTGTGCAGGACAGTTCTCACTGTTGCAGCTCCTATTGGTTGCACATGTAGGTGTTATATTGTAATAAACAGTAATAAGTCTTCAAAATGCCGCTTTAAAGCTGCATTAATCACTTTTTTAGCAAATCAGCTGCAGAACATTAGAAAAAAATCACAAATTTAACATAAAAGTTGTAAAAGTTGATATGTTTAATGTAATTAAAATCTATCCTGCTTAAACATCCAGCAAATAAAAACGGAATTTGCATTTATTTAAAGTCTTTTTTATGAATTTAGATCCAATGTTTACTCTCCTTTTGGCTCTGTTTTGGTCTCCACCAGCTTCTGAGAAAAACATCTCGCACATTCTTCACCATGTTCAGATATTTGCAAATTTTTCTGTTTGCTTCGGGTTTATTAGAGCTTTTTTTTACTAAAAATGTTGGAATTTTTAGCCTTAAACCCAAAACTATTAGCTTAAAAACCCTTTTGCTCCCTGCAGAGATGAAAAGACCCCACAGAATTGATTTTGCAGAATTCTTTGCAGGTTTTTTTTTAATGCAATCAACAACTTCTGCATCTCACAAAGTCTTTTCGTATAAAATATCGTTCAGTGCAGCTTAAAATGTCGGTATGAAACAATGTTTTGGAGACTTGCACGGACGGACTTTGCTCTATCAGAGTATAGAGATTGTAAACAGCACATTTCCTGTTGTTTGCTGTCCTTGTACTCTGTGTTACCCTATAGACTCACACAGCTGTTTTGACAAAAGAAAAGGTCAAACGTAGATGAAATCAGCGAGTCTCCTCGGCTGTGTGAGCGTTTGCACAGAGCACAGTTGCACTTGAACGCATCTTCGGTGTCTCTAGCTGCTCCTCGTGTACATTTCAACCTGAATTTTGTGATGAAATTACTCATGAGAATGAGAGGAGCGTTTGTTTGGGCGTGTCTTAGGGAGATATTCTGGGAAATACTCTAAGGGTAATTACATTGTGTGTAATATGTTAATTGGTCTCTTACATTCCTTCAGAGCTATGACTCATAAAAGCTGGCGTTCGGATTTATGGAAATTTTTACCCTTTTTTTCTAAGTTTTTTGTCTTCTTTGTTTAAAATTCAATAATTGCTGTTATGCTCCTTATTAAAACACATCTAATTAAGACTGAAAGGATGAATATAAGTCACATGACTTTCTAGTTTTTGTGTATTTAACAAAATGGGGACTTTTTACTTCACTGACTGTGGGACATTAATCAGCAGATTTTAAATAATCAATTGTCATTTTCTAAGCTTTTATATGCAGTTCAGTGACATCGCTTCGGGCTCTGAGGAATTGGTTCATAACTTTATGACATTTTATTGACTTAATGATCGATTATGAAACTCAAAATTGGTCACAGATTAAGAACAAAGGCACAGATTGTAATATGGATCCGCAGGGTTAATGGACTTGATCCCACTTCAGTTTATCTGCTTATGACTTTTTAACTCACTGCTGATTTATTCAGTAATGTGAGAACAATCAGCAGGTGTTGCTGAGCTTTAAATTACAAACAATTAGAGTAAAGTTTGTTTGGATTCATGCAAAGTATAAAACAGTTTGTAGATCTTTAAACTCGGCTGTTTTGCTTCTTTAATCGCGTTTTCTTTAAAAAAAAAAACCCTTAAATTTATCACTTTAGTGTTGTGAAAGTTTGTTTCTTTCACCTGCATTTTGGGATGTGAAACTAATTATATTTTGGGCTTTTTTTTTTGTTTTTGGACACAAAAAGCAATGACATTAATTAAATATAGCTTTGCTTATTTTATATGCATGTCCCCTAAACTTTTACGATAGCTTAGAAACTAATTAATTAAAATGATAATCATAAAGTAATTGAGATATTGATCTATGAAGGAAATAAATGTCAGCAGCAAAACAACTGACTGACATGTTGAACTTCTGCTCTGCCATGTTTGAAGCAAAGTGAAAACCATAATAGGATCTTAATATCTTACTAGTTTGTATAAAAACTAACACTTTATATTAAAAACATGATTTTAGTGATTTTCAGCCGCTGTATTGATCACAAATACAACTAATAGTTTCAGTTTAAATGCTGTTGTTAAGGTCTGAGGTCAGTAAATGCAACAGTTTCAAACAGTGAAAGAGGAGGATGTGTAGTTTGATGTTTATAGTTTACGTTTGTGCATATTTTCAGTGTATAAAGCATCATATTCACACAGAGATATAAACACACAGGTCATGCATGAGCACCGTAAATACTCTCTTATGTTTCCCCTAAATTTTCGCCTTGTGGACCGTTTTGCTTTGAAGGACTCTGAGTTGAAAGAGTTTAAAGTATATATGTTTTGCACCCTTTTACACAGAAGCGCAGAGGCGACAACAATACCACGAACTGCAGGATAATTTGGAGAGAGCCGATGAGCAGTTCTGAGAACACATCACAGGGATGGACGCTGTTGCATTCAATAAAAAAAACGGACGAGGACACAATTATCTGCCGGGGCCTCGGCGGAGGAGTGTTGGCCGTCTT
Source organism: Acanthurus leucopareius (assembly GCA_029814765.1). Lineage (NCBI taxonomy): Eukaryota > Metazoa > Chordata > Actinopteri > Acanthuriformes > Acanthuridae > Acanthurus > Acanthurus leucopareius. The sequence continues at coordinate 1,214,210 of JAQMCX010000024.1, forward strand.
TCATTTCAGTCGTTAATTAACAGACTTTTACATGTTGATTTGCTCTAAAATGGTGTTTTCCCTCCTAAAAATAAACCTCCTGCCTTCACAAACACAGAGCGTAACAGCGTGGGGAGTCACTTCGGTGACAGTTCACTGACTGTTTATCACCACGCCGCCCGCTCAGACCAGGCTGCAGCCAAAATGAGGTGAAATGACAAGGTCAGCTGTGAAACATACCATGCTGGGGCTGCAGGAGAGGTTAAAGACCTCGAGTTAGATTATACAAGAGGTGATTGATAAGTCCGTGGCCTGAAGGAGAAGGAGATGAGTTTTTGTTACAAGCTCGTGAAGTTCAATTTTTTGAGAGTTTGTGCAGAAAGTTTGGAGTTTCTGTTTCAAGTAATTGAAGATTACAAGCAAGCAGAGTTTGAGAAAATGGAAAATCATCTTTTATAGTTGAATTCAGCGTCTTCACCACGCTGTAAGAAGTGACAGCTTCCCTTTAAGTGTTGCATTGATGTGCTTGTGGACCTCCTCGGGTGAATCCTTGAGATGGAGGTGATGTTTCCTCAAAAACGAGGTCACAACTGTTGTTTCTACAACAGATTCACAATAATTCTTTACCACACAGAGAGAGTTTCTCTGCTATCTTCGTCCTGAAATGTAAATTGTGGTCAATGTTATGAAATCCTCATCATGTCGCTCCCCTGAAGGAAATATTCTCTGTTTCCAAACATAAAGCGCTGACTTACGAGCAAACAAAGACAACTCTTTGATGCATTTCACTTTTTCACGGTGAGGAGAAGCTCTGCTGAACAGATGTGACTGAGGAAAGAAAAGGTGGAGCTGAAGACGGATGAATCCTGCTGGAAGAAGATCACATAACAACCTCTTTACTGCTGTTGTTCATGCTAAAGATAATTGAAAAAAGAAAAAAGTGGACTGTGTCTTTTTTTTCTCTCTGTCTGTTTAATGTGCATGTGAGAGCGTCAGGCGCTGCGAATCAAGCGACTCAATGCAGCTTCTGTCAACGCTAATATGTTTAAACGTTCAATAATTACGGAGAAGAAACGGCAGATGACGTTTCACAGGCAGTGAAGTTTGAATCGACCGTAATAAAGACAATCAGAGTCAAAGTCTGTGCTTTAAAACAATTAAAAAAAGAAAAAAAGTTGATACTAAACAAGTTTGTCTTCATTACTGGAACATCTGAGTTCGTTTAAACAATCATAAACTCATACAGGGGATTTTTTTTTAATGGAAAAGACATTAAGACAATACAACCTCACACATTGTACGTGCATCACTGTGTGTGAACACGGAGTGATCGTCTGCATGACACAGATCTTCCCTTTCAACTGCACCGTGTTGCAGCTGCAGCCTCAGAACATCCCTAATTTAATAGTCCAATTTGGTCCTCTGACCTTCGTGATTTATGCAGTTCCTGTGCACAGCAAGCACGGAGATGCCATGATAAGATTACTGTATTCCTGTAGCGTTTGCATCCTTACATGTTAATAATGAAAGACAGACAGTGTTCGGAGGTCCTGCAGTAACAGGCCGGCTGAGGTTTAATGTGTCAGGATGTGACATCTGTGTAAGTTTGGAGTGTAAACGAGCTCACGTGAGTCATGTCGCAAGATAACGAGATAAATTAGATACTTTTAAATCTCGACTTGAGAGCTGACAACGTGATTTTTATTTACTGTGAATGTTGACAGCAGATTGGGACGGATAACTTTGAGATTTCGCTAATTTCTTTTTTATAGCTGCAAGTCAAACTCATAAATACCAACAATTCAGAACACATGGTGCAGTTTTATTTCAGAAAATCAAATTGCATTTGTTAGTGCAGCTCACCTGCTTAATTGCATTCGTTAACATGCTGCAGCAGAATGAATTGCCCACTTTTGTGTTTAACCAACGGAGATGAGAACATCACATTTTCAGGCTTTAATTTTAGGAAATCACAGGTGTTTGGATGCACTGAGAAGAAGAGCATTGCCCTCCTTTATGAGATGAAATGACAGCAGATACTGTGATGTTTCTGTGGCTTCCTGTTGTTGCTGTTTGTGTGAACACCGTCATGCACTGTGGTTCATATATAGACAGCGTCTTTCATGAGCGTCACTTGAAGAGTTTGAACTTGCGCAGCAGCGGCTGAACGGTCTCCTTTGGACACGGCTTCAGAGCCAAGCAGGTCGGGATGTTTTCTGGCTGTTCGATCCAAAGCTTGTGAGCCACCCCCGCCTGTGTCAGACTCTCTGATAAACCAGAGAGGGCGGCCTCGTCTGGAGCCTGGAGGACAAAATATACAAACATTTACCATAAGACTGTTAAAGAATTAAACATCCCAAAACTGAGCTGCACATCACTGCTCCATGTGAAAAACTACATATTTGTTGATAAGTTATTTAACCTGTGTTAAACCTGTTAAAACTACACCCAGTGCTGAAACTGAAACCTCTCTGTGGTGACAGGTGAAGTTTCTGACCTAATCTTCTACTGAATTGCATCATAATGAAATCCAGTTATTTTCTATTTGACTGGATTCTATCGAAGAGGCAGTTTCTTTCAATGACCCTGAACATTCATAAGGCATTTAAAAAAATCATTATGTTATCCCTTTTTAAAGTTAATTATTAAGCTGATCTACTATTAAAGTTTGATTAGTCCTGTGAATCTTATTTAGCGAAATAAACTCCATACTACATTCTGAATTCCGTCTTTTAATAATGTAGTTTAGTTATCAGCATAAAATAATGCCAACTTTAAAAGCAAACAAAGCCGATTTTATAAGTAGGGGGTCATTTTAAATTCGGCACTAAGCTTTCAAAGATAAAACGTTTTCCATAGTATAAAAGGAGGACTTTAAATTAGCAAAGTTATTGTATGTTCGCAGGTTTTGATAGCTAATGTTAGCTAAGCTAGCTAAACATCGTGGTTGCTATTGCATGCCAATTAAAAAATGTTTAAAATGTAATTTTATAAAACTATATTGAAGCCGAACAGTGCAGCTTATCAAACTATCTATCAAATTGTTTAAAGTAAACTCCTAAAAACTATTAAACTCCGCAGCACTAAAAATGATAAATATTTGAATGGAGTTTGGTGCGACGTGACGCTCTTACCCCGAGCACCACTTTATGCATGGAATCCAGCTCCGCCAGGTACCGCTGCGTGTCCGCGTCCCCGTAGTGGAGGTGAATGGCGGCGGTGGCAGCGTGACAGGCCTGAGTTATCACAGCTCCCAGGGGCCAGGATAACTTATGAACCAGATCCGACCGGACGACAACATACTGGACCAACCGGCTGGGAGACCCGGCTCCCGTAGCCGCCATGTTTAGCCTGTGCAGGAACGGAATCAGGGTTTGTTTATTTTCCGGTTCAAGCCGCTGTTTGGTTGTATGGACTCTACCGCCCTCTGCCGGCCACTCGTAGAACTTCATGGAACAGTCGACCTACTTACAAGCAAAGGAACAATCTGTACTCTTCTTTCCAGGACATTTACATATGAATTACGAGTAAATATTCTGTATAATCATTCAGGAAATCAAGAAAAGGTTGGTTTTATATAACTAATGTTGGTTTGTAATATTCATTTTTTTCTTTTCCCATCCTCTATCAAAATTGCTGTAGATGTAATGATGTATATTTACTAAAGTGCTGTGTTTGCATTGAACAAATTTGAGGTATATGTATATTTCAATCGCGTATTTCCATTTCATGACATATCTACTCACTACATTTAAGAGGACAATATTGTACTTTTTACTCCAATACAATTATTTTGTCTTAAATTAAAATAAACTGAATCATTTTGAGGTTTTGACTGCTGGCCAGACGAATGAAAAACATCTGAGGGTGTCATTTTGAGCTGCGTTTGATTGTGAATATAATATAGAATTAATAAAAATTATGATAATAATTTTATATTTCAAAACACAATTATAAGCCCTTTGTATATGACTTAAAAACTGAAATGTAAACCTCGGATCCATTCAAATAAGAGACAAACAAACACAGGTAAATGTCACAATAATTATTTATTAAGCATACACATTATAATATAAATATAAAATATGCTATTTTTGTTTTTAAAATTGGTGAGACATCATTATATCTGTGTTGAGACAGACAACCATACAAACAGGTTTTAATATTCTACCAAAATCTGCTTAAACTTCTATGCAGCTGTAACAAACTGGCCATGATGGTGCCGTCCTAAAATCAGAGCCTATATTCATGGAGCATATCAGAGCAGTGTGACTGATCTAGGATCAGGTCCATGTAAATGTCACCATAAATGAGGAGGCAAACTGGTCTTAGATCAGCGCTCCTAGTCTAAGATGCTGTTTGCAGTGGGCCCACGTACAGAGAGAGCACAATAACCTACCGTATAGTTCTTTATATATATATTTCTTACTGTAGTCCAACAATGGCAATTAGCAGCATGATAATGCACCACTCATTTTTTTTTTCTAGTTCCGAGAAACTGCAAAATAATCCAGGAAGTAAAGAAATGAAATAAACATCGAACATACTGATGATCATTGTCACTGTACTACGAGAGAAACTCATCCACAGTGAAACAATCAGAGATGATCAAACAATCAATCAAATCAGACCGGAGTGATGACGTTTTGACGGTCAGGGGTTCGGGTTCAATTCAGTTTCACCTCAGTCAACGACAGGAAGTGGATGATCATCACCTTTTTTTTTTTTTTTCTTCTTTAAAACCAAAGTGAAGCTGAATGACATCGAGTTCTGTGCGTTTTAATGGACAGATCAACGAGAGTTACTCCTCAGACCACAGGTTACAGTTTCAGTTGACTGAATCTAAAGTGAACTGATCCCCAAACCTACCAATGACAATAAAGAACAAATAGTTTTGAACATTTTTTCTCTTTTTTTTTTTTTTTTTTTTTACAGTTTTTTTTCTTTTTTCAAGTTTGGTTGACATGCTGAATCCTTGTGTTTTGCAGGTTTTGTGGTCAATCAAAAGGAAAAGTATTGAGCGAACCACTCCTGGCGCTGGGCGTCCGGGGAGTCGATGGCGGAGTCCTTTGTTTCAGGAGGGCTTCAGGGTCGGGAGGGCGAAAGTGAAATCAAAGACAGAGAAAGACAAGTCAGGGAGGAAGCCAGGGGAGGATTCACACAGAGTTACAGCCGAGTGAAAGGCAGGAGCGCAGTCAGCTTATCATTTATCCCCCTGGTGTTTTACAAAGGTTTGATAACCTTCTGCCATGTGAGTCGCTGTCGTTCGGCTGCAGAGCTCGTCTCTTTCTGCGCTGAGCGTCATTTCTCCACTGAATCAAACACAGAACTGAGCTGCAGTTTTTTTTTTTGCTGTGTTGCACAAAAAAAGCCGTTTATGTTTGGATTTGATTTATTTAACCTGGCAAAGAGCAGCAAAAACATCTTTCAGGTAAATCTAAAGCTTTAAAAAGGCTGTGATGATTTGAAAATTTTGTCCACAAGGGGGCAGCAAAGACATTGTCAGGATCCAGTGAGTCACAGCAGAGAAAAGACTCAAGATCCCACTTCAGTATCTGTATGTTTATCAATATGCACAAGTTTTTTCATATATTTTTCTGATCATCAACAAGTTTTATAAAATAACGACATTTTCCTTCTTTATCATGAATTTAAACAGTGTAGTTTGCTTTGACTAAATCAATCCTCTGCTGAAAATAGTCTCTTACTTAATAAAATCTTATTATTTTTTAATTCTCATTGAATCCAGCCTGAATTTTCTCTCAATACATTTCACTGTTTCCTCTTGTGTTCTGTGATCGGCCTCACAGTGTTTTAGCATGACAAAGCATCTCTGTGTGCTCATGTGTGTTATAGTCTCTGACTCTAAACCTTCATCTTTCCTCATAAACAGGAATAAATCCAATCACAGGTGGAATCTGTGACCAAACGAAGCCGTCGCTGCTTCCTGACTTTTCCTGGAGGGAAAACACGTCGTTCCCTTAAAGTTTGAACTAATCAAGATGAATGTTTGCATCCATCAAATCAAACACCTTTCGGAGTGACTCCTGCTTTCTTAATTGGCTTCTTCCCTCGGGGTAATGTTTACATTTTGAAGGGGAAATATTTTTGCTGTTTTTTAAGCTTGAAGACGTCATTTACTTCCCAAAGAGCTTCCGTTAAATCTACGCAGTCGGAAAACTCATGTTGAAAGGATTCTACAAGGCCATAAAATATTTACTGTTATAAATAATGTCATTTGCATTCAATATGACTATATTGAACACTATGGTGCTCTATAGTTTACATTATGATAACGAAATCTCCCTTCATGATCACTTCACGCTGTCGTGGACATTAATGAAAATCTCACTGATCCCTGAGGAGAAGTCGGGTCGTGACAAAATGACTAAATTGTTCATTTCTTTCAAATAACAAATCAATAATATCATCTTATGGATTTAAAAACCCTGAGTGCTGATGGGAAAACAGTCAATGGGGGAAAGAATATGAAGAATACATGAAGTTACAGATTATGAAGAGCAAATTTATCGCTGTTCATTAGCAGGTTCAAGGAGAGTTTCTGTAATCTGTGAATGGACTCAGTGTTATTATATAAGAGAATATTCACCTAATAAAGAGAGCGGAAAAGGAAGATTTTAACGACTAACAATGAGGAAAGAGACTGTGGGGGGATGAAAATGTGAGCTGAGATATAAGAAAGGAAACGTGATGGAGAGGAAAGAGTCTGACGGAGGATGAGAGGATGAATGGAGGTCAGAGGATGATGAGAGAAATGAAGAAAGAAGAAAATCAGAGAAATGAGGTGATGACATGACGTCTGCCGAGGTCAAAGTTTTAAATGTTTCCACTGGATGTTGCAGATGTTTGTCCGACCCAACAATCCCACAAAGATCAGTGAGGAAAAACGTGTTTTTACTTGCATCCACTGGTCTTATAAGTATGTAACTTTGGTGTTATTGTTTGCGCACTTTGAACAATCTTCTGCTAAGAACATGTAATAATAAATTTAAGAATTATCTGACTGAATTCATCACATTTTGGCTGAAACTGTGCATCACGTGTCCTGTGAGCTCCTGCAGGAAAAACTTAGATAAAATTTATATTTAATAATCTTCTGTTTCATGATATAAATTAACTCTGAGCTCCAAGACCATTAGTTCATAAAGACCAAATATGAGCTAAATTAGCTTTATAGTCATGCTTAAAATATTTATAAAGGAAAATACAAGACAGCTGCCTGGATTTATGTACTTTAGTGAGTGTATAATTGAATTAAATCTACATTTTTTTAACTTCTGTTTGAACAAAAACACAGTGAGAAGTTAACATTTGGATAAATTCTTTAGATCTAAAACAGGAGCTTTGTTAAAGCACCAGTTTGTAGTTTGTGTCCAGTTTCCTTCTGATGCAAAATACGATTAAAGTCAAAGAAAAACTGTTCTAATTTAACTCACTTTTTAGTTTTCATTAATCACTGTAACATTCTTGTTCTGATTCATGTTTTAAAGTCCTCTTGGATGAGGTTTGTCGTCTTGTAAAAGTCTCTTCAGGATATAAATACTTAAAGCAGCCGGTGATTTAAAGGGGTCAGCTTTACAAA
>JAQMCX010000024.1:1222351-1245582 GCA_029814765.1 Acanthurus leucopareius
CCCCCCCCCCCCCCCCCCCCCCCCCCCCCCCCCCCCCCCCCCCCCCCCCCCCCCCCCCCCCCCCCCCCCCCCAAAGGATCAGTCGACTACAAATGTTTGTCAAGAACAAAGAGAGTGCAGGGAGACGAGGGACAAATCGTTTAATGGAGTCTGAAAACATTTCAAGGCAGATCTATAATATCTGACCTCATACTGTCACTGCTTGGCTCTGTTGTGAGTGTGTGTGTGTGTGTGTGTGTGTGTGTGTGTGTGTGTGTGTACGAGTGTGTGTGTGTGTGTGAGCATTTTGTAACAGCTAGAGGTGGGTCCCATTATAACTCAGGTTCGTTCCGAGCTTTTTGCAAAGCAGCCATCAACATCTCATCTTTACATAAACAGCAGCAAAAACATGCAGCAAGAGAGATAAAAATAACCAAAACATGCTCACACACTCACACACACACACACAATCACACACACACACACACACACACACACGTTCGCACATGCTGTAAAACCTGAATACAACTGCCCTAAAAAACACACTTCTTGGCATGCGATACACAAACTGCATGTATTCATGTGAAAAGCATGTTACATTATTCATCATTAAACCGGTTCACACCACAGCCACCGCCGAGAGAACAGGAAGAGCATTGATCCGACCACAGGGTCGAGAAGTTAAAGCTGGATTTTCAAAATAAGACACCACCACACACAGAGGGGACAGTCCATGATAGCAAAAGACAATATCTACTTCATTATAGATTCACAGGACACGATAAGTTTATTCACTTTGTACAAAAAAATAGTCGTTTTTTGAGTTCAGGAGAAAAAAAAGTGCAGCGTGTGCAACATGCTGAAGTTTTAGATGAAGATGAGGATGAAGAACCACAGAAGGACACAACACACAACAACAAAAAAACAAAAAAAAACACAACAGATATTAACAGCAAGTTGTACAACTTCCTGAACAGAAAAGGGAGACGTGTCAGCATGCACACTGCTAACATGTTTGGACTGACGGACACACGGAAAGGAACGAATAAAAAAAGGAAAACATGCCCCTTTTGCATTCCAAGGCCATTCTTTGAAGCTTCAGTCGCATATGGGACTCTGGTGTTAAAGATCTGGTTATAATTAAATGAATAATTTTCATTTATCCCTTTTATTAAAACACCTGTGATGCTGCTGCTGTCTCAGTTCAGATGTGCTGCATGAACATGCAGTCGTGTCCTCTCCTCAGATGGAGATCAGTCGTTTTGTGACATGAACCTCAGGGGCTGACATCATCCACCCGTCTGCTTTGATTTAGTCAAATTAAAGCTTAGCAACCGTAAGTAGAATAAGTAAGTGGAAAAATACTCCAATTACGAAGAGTGGATGGTAGTTTTATTAATATAACTTCTAAAAGCAAAAAAAGAAATAGTTTAAGTGCAAAAAATGCATTAAATAGAGTGTTAATCTGCTTTAGCCTTAGCTGTAAACGTTAGCATATCCAGCTAACTAGCTTACAACCTACAGAAGTTATCCAGCATTACGTTGAAGGCTGGGGGATATTTCTTATTTTGTGAGGTTATAAGTTACATTAAAAAAGTTGTGTTCATGACTAACACATAATTTGTATAATACTTCCCTGCGTGTAGGAGCTCTTAACTAGCTAGCTAACTTGTATTTTGAGTTTTAGCTAACGTTAGCAGCTCCGCTCTGTGTTGGATTAGAGGAGTTTACACTGCAGCAGGCCAAGCTACGGCTAATAACAGAGACACATTATACACATTAAATAGTCCTCATCCAAAATCCTTTTTCTTAAGAAATTTAATAAAAAACAACTGTGCGAACTTATGAAAAATAAACATAAGTTTAGCCCGTTTCTTGCTAATCTGAGTGAGTAACTAAGCAGGTGAACAGGGATATATATATAAATATATATATAAAAATAACAGTCTAATCTTTTTTTAATCAAACTGTGGAGAATACTTAATTACAGACTTAACACTTATGGAGCCATCGAGCTCACTTATATGATCCCACTGAAAGTTTTGTTTTAATATCCTGTCAGCTGGAAACAACAGAGGACTCGTGTGGCTAATTTTAGCTTAGTAAGCTAGCCGGCTGCAGCTAATAAACTCTGCTCGTGACAGGTTTCATCTAAAGCAGCAAACATGAAGCTGCTTTTTTGCAAACCACTGAATAAAATCACTCAAAAATCATAAGAGTGTTTAAGAGTTAAATCTCTCATTGTTATCTTTGTAAAGTGCATTATATTGTGCAAGGACACAAAGCTTGACAGGCGTAGCGACATTAACTAAAGGAGGCAGGGATTAGCGAACGGTCAATTACCACACATTAGAGCGTCTGGAAGCTTTTATTTTACACTCTGCAGCTCCTGATAACAATGATTTCATGCTACTTATGGTTTATGAAAGAGCCAGACTTGGCAGGTAGGGATGGAAATGTGAAACACCAGTTATCATCACTGAGAAGTTTCTTTTGAAAGTCAGAAAGTTCTGGTGGATTTTCTTTTTTTTTTTTAAAGTCATTTTAAAGTCTTTTGTGAGAGAAAGTACAGTTTCTACATCGACTCAGGCTACGAGTCAAATCATTAAAAAAAAAGGTGCTTTAACCTCTTTAAACAGCAGGTTTTTTTTTTTTTTCCCCAATTAAAGTCAAAGTCTGTGATTGGATGACTGATGCATGGATTGACCAGCCGCTGCCCGTCGGGGGCTGAAAAGGGTCTCACCTCATGAATTTCTTGGGTTCGGTGGGAGGGGTCGGCGGGGGAAGAGGTTTGTTGGAGTTGAGTTCAAGGTGGTGGAGGGGGGAGTTGGGGATGGGCTCTAGGCGGCCGGGCTGGGCCGGGGGCGGGGGCGGTGGGGGCTGTGGGGGCTGCCCGCTCCCCGAACCCGCCACGCCCACGCCCACACCCGCTGCCTCCATGGCCCTGACATTAGGAGAGCTGCTGAATCTGCTGGCTGCTGTTTTCTCATTCTTTCTCTTTTGCTACACAGAAAACAAAAAAAAAGAAAAGAAAAGGAGGGGCATGGGGGGGTCAAAAAAGGAGGAAAAAGTGAGGATCGAAACAAAATGATAATAATAAAAGGTCAGAAAAGAAAAAGGAAAATGGAGTCCAGGGAGACAGGAGAGGAGCAGGGTTGCTAACTTGATCAGATGTTGATCGAAGCAGAATGAACGGATCGATCGGAGGACCGGCATCGATCGGACTCAGTCTGAAAGCAAACAGTCGCTCTGAGCAGAATGGAGGTTTCAGATGAGGAGAGAAAACATCTCACACTAACAAAATGGCTTGGAAAGCAAAGGAAAGCTGGAGGAAAAAAAAAAGTCAGGAAGAGCAATCGACTTGGGAGAAAGAATCACTCACATTTTTAAGACGCACAGACTTTGGCGTTTAATCAGTCTCAGAGGCCGTGCACGAGAAAACGAGGGCGTGCACGTGATGCTGGTGCATGGATCGGTGTCTGCCAGCAGAAAAACCATCTCTGACCTGCTTGTGATCATTGTGATTGACGAGATCGAGCTCAAACAATCACTTGTTCATCAAACTGACTCGAGAGACTTTGAAGGCCAGATGAAATAAACTGGCAGCGTTGTGCAACTCTGGTATTGATCGATGATAAATGTGATATTTAAAATTTAAAGCATTTATACTGCGTAAAAACTGCACATCTAGTATTCTGTAAATATTACAGCTCTTAAATATCTTAAATATTTCCAGTTTCTTTCAGTTCTCACTTTGTCTGCAGTAATAAACCTCAAGGCTCGTTTTGTTTTGTAAGCTTTTGTACAGTTATAGTTATAAACTCTCACACGTAACTTGAGCATAAATTATCTTCTAAAAAAAAAGACAAAATACACGACAAACAAATGTAAAGATTTTCCATATATACCACAATAATATTATCAGTTAGACCGCGATAACCATGTAGAGAAAATCAGATATCATGACAGTCCTGCAACAGATAGTGGCTCATGTTTTCACTTCTTTCATTGGTCACTCTTAATACTGACCGTGACCTCTGATTGGCTGTTTTTTGATTGGCAGCTGCTTGAGAAAACACACACTTACACAGATTTACATCATGTCAGAACAAATAAGTCTTACACTGCGTTATTATATTACTCCGTATATATGTGTAAATGTATATGTACAGTATATTACTCCAATTTCATCCGGGCAACTGAATATTACCACTTCATACAGTCACACTTGTAAATATTGTACAATTTCTTGTTCTTATTTTGTACTTATTATTTATTGTTCTTTATTCTTATTGCTGCTTCTTACATTTTGTCTTTTACTGTCCACTTGCTGCTGCAACTATGCAAATTTCCCCATTGTGGGACTAATAAAGGAACATCTTATCTTATCTTATCTTATCTTATCTTATCTTATCTTATTTTAATATTGTTGTGGCTTTTCAAAGTGGCAAAGGTGGAAAACTTCAACTACAATCTACCTAAACTAATCTAAACGCTTTAGTCTCAAAAGTCGTCATGGTGAGCGAGTGATTGTTAAGCAGCTGTGAGCGAGTGGAGACCATCGAGCTCACGCTTGTTAAAGCCGAGGACTCCAGATGTCCGAAACACTCCTCTGTGTGACGCCATCACGTGCACTTACCTGGTGTTCACGTGCACGAGTTATGAGACTGATTAAAACACCTTTGGAACAAACTACAAATAAAAACTGGCACACGCACATGAACAGACGACACATATACAAGAATATGTGGAAGAAATACATGTAACAGCAGGAACAGAAACACTGGAAGTTACAGGACCTGAGAGATGGTGTCAACAGTTATATCGTGATCATGCGGTGGGACCATCCGACTCACACACACGGTGAGAAATGAAATATCGTGTTTTCCTGAAGCGCCGGGAGCTTTAAAGACCCTGAAAACAGATTTCTGTGAACAGCTTCTCACCCTGAGCGACCGGATGTCACATGATCTCACTTAAAACAGTCATTTCATTCATGTTTTTTATGCGCTTCTCGTTTGTGTAAAGTAGGTGGGGCTTAGTTAGAAAATTAGAAAATGTGATGTCACTTCCCTTTAGTGCACCAATCAGGATTTAGTAACATTTGATTAAATTTGACGAGTGTTATTTGGTTAGTTTGCTCACTCATTAGAGAGTTTTTAAGAAGTTTCTCAAGTTTCTTTGGTTATTTAAATCATAAATATTTAACATTTTTTAATAAATCTATCATGTTTAAGCAATTAATCATTTAAATACATGTTTTCAAGGCTTTTAAAGCATGTTAATCAACAAAAAAAAATGCAATGAAATGGTTTAACTCCACCTAACAGCAAAAAAGGCATTAGTGTGTCTTTAGTTTTAGATAAAATGACATAATATCAGTGAACTGCATCAGTCTATGTATATTTTTTAGTCCTTTAAATTCTTTTCTGGCCATTTTAGTTTAAAGAAATAATAAAGACTAACATTAAAAATAAAAAAGAATCTTGAGATGTACTTTGCTGCATCAAAATGGAGATAATTTTCTGAACATTTTGGTTTAATTGCTGTTAAGAAATGAGACCTTGGTAAGAACAACTGCAGGCCTCCCTTTCATACCAGATCTGTTGATATTCAACCAATAAAAACACACAACTCCCCACTTTTCCCAGTAATTGTGTTGTTTCCTGACCTCTTCCACTGTCCTTGGAGACTTTGCACCAGAACAATAAACTTGTTAAAATGGATTTTTTGACATCGTCCCTTTATCATCTGCCATTTCTGTGAAACCCGACAGCTTTAACTGTTTTCACTGGAACATCGTAACCCCGTCGTTTGCTGTAAAACAACATCCCTTCGTGTTGTCGTGGCATTAAAACTGCAGCAGATTTACGGCTCAGTTCAACCTTGAAACGGCCCGGTGGAGACAAACAATCTGCTCAGAACGGTCTCATTTGTTAACAGCCATTAAAGTAATATTTAAAATTTACTACCGTCATGAATTATGGTCGTTACAAAGCAATTTCACCTTTTTAAGGGCTTCAGTGCTGATTGTTCCTGATCGATCAGCACTGACGGATGTGAAATGATGGAGATGGAGTGGATATCATCTTTGCTATGTAGTAAAAAGGAAGCGACAGGCTTATCAGAGGGCCCCTGTGTGTGGCGTGTTACAGGAGACCAGCGCCTACCTTAATGAGCGGGTTGATGACTCCTACGTTCGGACTGGCGTTGAACACTTTGTTGAAGTTGGTCTCCCTGTTGACGAGTTCCAGCTGGTAGAACTTCTTATCGTCCTGAAGGAGAAAGCGGTGTTAGCTGACGGCCGGATGGGCTGCTGGGAAACTCAAAGGACTGTGAAAGGACTGAAAATCACAAAATTTAATGAGTTCTGTCTGCAGACGTTTTTGTGGAGGCAAAACACTCGACGCTGCAGTTTCATGCCTTCATGACAACTGCTGCAAAACATTAAATTCTGACCATTTCAAAACGTCCTCTAGCTCCGAATTCTTCACTCTATTTTGAAAGTTACTTTTAGGGACTCTAGAGTCGACTCTTCACTCGAAAAGACTGTGAATCTCAGACAAAAGTCAATGACTCAGCAGCCTTAATGGCAACGGCACAACACTGTGACAAACTACATGCTGATTTATGGAGTCACCGTCGTGTCATTAGTGCAGTGGAACAGCAGGAGCCTTGAGTTATTGTTAACGGTGTAGCAGACAGACCCAGTGAAGCACAGTGTTAATGAGGTGAAGCTCACTGGATGAAAAACAGAGAGTCAGGTCGGCCATGTCGGGGGGGAAACAGTCAAACAGTCCTTAAATACAGCAAACTTCAACTTCTGTTTCCTTTTTCTAATAAGTAAACTAGGTTGTTGGAATCATCTTTTATCTAAAACTAAATAGGCATTTAATATTTCGTGTGTCACACATGCAGTTTATCCCTGGAATGTTTGGGATCACTTCCTGTGTGAGTTTGAGCTGCAATAATTCAACAATTCAGGGAAACTGCCTTCTCGGCCATGTGGTGAATAGAAGCAGTAACACCACAAAAACAAGCCTGTAAAGAGTTACGTCCAGCTGATGAAAGACGCTTCCACGCGGAGCAGGAAACCAATCACTGCGCTCCACACAAGTGTTTGGATTTGTGACTTTTTTTATGGTTTTCCTGCTGAGACTTTTGCAGGCGATTAAAAAGGAGGAAGTTAGAAAGAGCTTTTACAAACGATGCTAGTTCTTTTGTTTGCTAACAAGCTACTTTGATTGTGTTACATTATAGAAAAAGCATAAATCCGTCCTGAAAAATCAATGAACATCTCACACACATTTATTCAGGCCTGGAGGTAAAACACTCCGGATGTTTTAAACTTGCAGGGTCACGTTTAAGGGTCTTGTTGTCTCAAAAACAAAAGAGTAGTTTCTCTTCCACACTTCCTGCTGAGCTTTGCACACTTTTTACCTCATCTGCAGTCACCTACCACCAGTTTCTTGACTAGAGATTCTCTCTCAGACACCATGTCCTTCAGCTCGGCGATCATCTGCAGATCCTCAGGACGACTCTCCCTGTTTCTAAACTTCTCCTCTGTTCCTTCCAACCTGTGAGACCGGAGACAAAGAACATGCAAAACAGGAAAAATCCTGCATGAGAAAAACCACTGAGCGCCATTCAGGCTCAGCCATAGTATGTAAATACAACAATTAAGCAGTGAAAATGTTAAGACGACGCTCAGAGCTTCATCCTGAGGGGGAAGAGCTCATTAAGACGCTCAGCTTGAGATGTGATCCAACCAGGCTGCGTGTGCAGTTCCATCAGCGTAGAAACATGCGACATCAAACATCGATAACACGTCATAAAGAGCAGGAACGAGAGCCGGGTGAACCTGTGAGATCCTGTGTTTTACAGTGTGTGTGTGAGCTAAACGAAACCATCTAAGGGTAAAGAGAATTAAACACGTACAGTACAGGAAGCAGGAAAGGTGAGCGATTCATTGGCTTTCCTTTTTCATTAGCTTTCGATCAATAAAACAGTAATTTTTCTCCCCTGCCGTCGTCTCTTCTCACCACAAAAACCATTAAAAAAGGTTGAACGTTTGAATCAAAAACTGAGCTGCAAAGTTCCTCCGGAGGTTGTTGGGGTTTTTTTTTGTTTGTTCTGTGAGTTATGAGAACTTTCAAAAATGTTATAATGGATTTTTTTGTTATTTTCTCGCTGCCCTCAGAGAAACCGCCGCTTGTGTAAAAAACTCAGATTCATTTAAAATTCGGTGACATTTTCCCAAATGCAACACATGCTAAAGATCGCCGAGCAGAACCGGCTGAAATGTTCTTCAAGCGAAAAACAACCAATCATAAGTGACACTGCCGCCTGGAAAATGACTCATGGTTGGAAATTGTAATGAAATGAAACAAAAAAAGCCTTTGAAAGCCTCCATTCAACAACAGAGGCACCAAGTTTAGAGAAGTTATGTGCTTTGAAAAGTTTTTTCAGTTTCAGAAAATTGTTTTTTAAAATGTGACAAACACAAACACGTCAACTGCTTTATGTCTTACGATGTTTTAACTTTATAATTTGATAAAGATTAACTAACTGACTATAAAAGTGTGTTGTGGATACTTAGTTACAGGTATTTCCTGAAAAGTTTGCATATTTTTTATGTAATATTGTGATTGTTTTTTCTGTTTTAAGAATTTTTAAGAACATTTGAGATCAAAAATTCATGTTTAAGTTGAAAAAGAATGAATGAAAACTACATCTGAAGTTCAGTGGGTTCAACAAAACACCAAATGCTGTAAAAATTTAACATGAAACTGAGTTCTGTTGTGATATTTTTTGGCTGTGGAGAGAAACGAGTGGTTTTCAGGGAACATCAGTGGTCGTTTCTGATCAAAACAAGCCTCTCTCTGCATGTTCAGCTGTGAGCTCTTCTCTGGTTTTACCAACACTTTAGTGACACTGAGCTAAACAGCCTTTCACTTCCCACACTGCCGCGGTACAAATCACTGAGGGGTTTCTTTGTGACATTCATGCCACAGTGTGAAATCACACTTTCTTAAAGGCTGAGCACCAGGGCAGCTTGTCATCCCGATAAACCGCGGTTTCTCCGAGGAGCGCCGGCCGCCGTACAGGAGCAGCCACTGGAGCGCCGCTCGCTGATACTGATACATACTGATCAGCGGTTTCATCAGATATCCTGTCTGCTGCTGCGCTGGTCCCTCTGTGCACTTCTGACAGCCGATTCATCGTGTCGCCGCTGTTTGTCCCACATTTTTTCTGCAGCTCAAACCATCAGAATTGTTCTGTAACTCTTTGATTGTTTCACAACAAAGACGAGGGAACGTGTGAGTTTGAGAGACGAGATAAAAGCCGGTCAGTCAGTCAGATGTCCTTCGTAGTGATCTTTCTAAGGTCCACTGCATTTAATCTGATCCCTGCGTTTCCCTTTCAAACGTTCAAGTGTTTATTTTTGTCATATATTAACATGCTTCTTGAAATTCAGGCCCCAAAAAATTGCAAATTAAAACAAAAAATGTGGCAAAGTTTGAAGGAGCTGCTGGCTGATGTTTCTGCTATAAAGTGTGACATAAATATGGGTGCTAAGCTTCATGTGCAGTAATAATCATTATTTAACTCCTTGAAATAGTATTAAATGATTTTTTGGGTCACTTTAGCAAAAAAAAGTTGCCAATTTAGACATTTAGCAGCCAGAGAGAGATGTCAGCTGAGGTTTGATATTTTAATAATAATAATATTAATCTTATAAAGCTGCATTAACCAATTTTTTGGCCTCTTATACAAGAAAAGCAGAGTTACCATCTTGTTTCTGCTCTACACACGTCATTCACTGGTCGGGCTGCAACCAACCAGCAACCAGCAACCAGAGAGGAGGAGAGAGAATAAAAGATGAAAAAGGACAAAAGCTATTTTTATGTTGTAAATAGAGAAAATGTCTTTCATTCATTTTAGAGCCTTTTGCTTTTCTATAATTTGATTCCTGTCTCATCCTGTTCTCTGACTTTTTATCCTGTCCAAGTCATGTGATTAAAACTGAAAATTGACTCCCGTCTCATGAAAATCCTACAGGAATCATGTGTCCTACAGAATTACTAAAAAAATTCAGCCTCTACTCAACAACGAGCTACAAATCCAACTTTACCTGCCACGGCCTCGTTCAGCTGCCTGTTCAGAGCATCAAGCAAACATGGAAGCACATTAGCATTAATGTTCACCTGCCAGCCGCTGATGTTGAACCTGATGCTGTGCAGGCAGTGATGCAGGAGTTGTATCAAAACTTTTCGATCCAAGTTAGTTGGAAACAAGTTTTATGAAGCTAAAAGTGAACCAACACAGTAAATCTGATGACTGGAAAACTAAAACCATGAGCTGAAAGAAGCTACAACGCTCTGCAGAACTGCAATGATCCACCACTTGAACATTATATTCATCCTTAAACACATTTTTAACATAAAAAAAAATGACTAGAGCAGCTTTGAAGTGACTCATTATGAGTTTATGGTTCGAGTAATGTAAAGCAACAGTGTGTTTTCTGCCTGTAAGTGAGCTGTCGTCTCAAGTTTTCGTCTGATTGTACTTGATCACTTTTGCTCAGAATCATATTTGACAGCAACAGAAACCATCTGAGGCCAAAACTTCCAGAGGGAGCGTTTGTTTGGTAAAATCCTCGAGTGGAAGCTCAGTCTCTCCCTCTGAGGCCGGCGGGCAGCTCGTGATCCAAATATTCTCGGGGTGTTTTTCTGCTTCCAACCTGTATGTATAAATATATCTTTGCGCTGCTTGAGCTGAGGCTGAATTTCCTCTGGGCCAAATGTTTAGTGTCCAGCTATTTTACGCTCGACTGCATCGGCATCAGCGACCCTTTGCCGAGCGGGGAGACCCTGTGTGACACCCGGCTGGAGCGTCGGTGACACATGAAAGGAAAGGAGACCGGCGCCTCCTTCCACATTCATCATACTTCTGTGTTTTGTCTGAGATCGCATGGACAGAATATTTGAAAGGGTCGGACGGATGCACCTGATGTCGTCTGCTCATATACCAGATATCAAACCCAATTTCCTTCAGTGGGGAAAATCCACCGCATGTTGGAGCTGATAAATGATATTTGACAGACGCTTCTGCTCCAAACATAAGCAGAACAGCTACATCGAGGTGCTGATACGTTTTTTTTTGGGTGAAGACGGTGTCTGTTTTTCAAGTGCTGAAATTTATTATAACCCAAGCTGACAAAGACCGATGCTGGAGAGGAAATATTGGGTAAGTGCTCCTGTTATCATCGCCTCCTTCTGGTGGCGTTTTGTCATTTTGTGACATTACAGCAGCTGAAGTTCCTGGCAGCGTTGGAAAACTCACCGGACGATGAGTTATGTTTCTGTGTTACATAAAAGCTTCTCCCCTTTTTATCGACAGATCGATGATTTCAGAGAACACAAAGTCTGAAAAGGTGCTTTGTGGTTCGTGTTGCCCTCTTTGTTTCTGTCATAATGTCACTGATAAACTAAGTAAACTCGGTAGCCAAATATACAAGTTTTAGTTTAGTAATATGGCAATATTTCATGAAGAATAAGGCAAGTTTGGCCAACTAATTTAACAATCATTCGTTCTGAAACATCAGACTCTGAAGCTGATGTTAACTGATCTCGTCTCCACTGGTAAAAACAATATAAATCTGGTCAATCAAACAATAGAAATTATAGCTTCTTTATCACCGCTGGGAACAACCAAGTCAGCAGGAGCCACCACTCAGCTGTTTAGAAGTATCTTAATGCAAAATCGAGCCTGATCATGCAAAAACAATTTATCTTGCATCGCCAGCTCCATCTTCACAGCGCCGTGCAGACAGCAACGTGATGCGCCTGCTAATGTTTTCTCCTGCTTCTTCTTCTTCTCTGTGTTAACTACTGGACTGCAGATCTGTTGTAAAGATGCATATGAACACTGAATGCATCAGTACAGTGTGTGGATGCAAAAACAAAGAAAAAACAGAAAAAAACGCAATTTGGATCCATATTGTTAGTTGTTTTTATACTCAATAACAATAAATAGCTAATAACATCATTTTTTAGCCAATTATATACTGGCTCCATCTGATAAATAACTCTATCTGTCTTGTTTGCTGTTATTTAACCAATCACAGTCAGTTTCAAGGTTTCGAGCAAGTTGGGAAAGCGTAGACAAAAGCCTGGGAGAAGTTGTGGGATTCTCGGAGGGATTCGTCGACGGGAGGGAGGCTGTCGTCATTGTTGTGATTAATTGAGTGGGGAGGGACGAGGCTGGTGTTCGAGACGGATCTGTGTTTTAGTTAATTAGATGGAAGACAGCGGATCATCTCAGGGGACGGACCCAGAAATGCCTCTTTACTGGGTGAAGTGAGGAAACGGCTAGAAAATAAAAACTGCTGATTACGAAAGTAAATTCTGTCCCAGAAAACTGGTCAAAATAACACAAAGAGAGAGCAGACAGCTCGAGTTCACGTTCAGTCTGTGCTCTTACTTCACTGTACTGACTGTATTTTTAATGAGTAAACTGATGAGGATGCAGCTGTGTTGACAGTTTTCCAAAGTTTTGCCTCTTTGGTCTAAAAAAAGCTTCATAAACCAGAGTCTGGATTCATCCAAATATTGTGCTCTTGGTATTATTAGTCACACTGATGAGAAATTATACATAATATCTCAAACAATATCTCTCTCCTCAGTATATTCCTTAATTTTACTATAAAATAACCTTTCTCAGCCAAATTTAAATGAACTTTATTAAACTCCAGATATCAGCACAGCAGAGCTTTTAGTTAAAGCTAAAGATAGCATGCTAACATGTTAACAGTGACTATGCTTAAGCAGGTATTGTGTCTGCTGTCTTCATTCTCTTAGATTAGCACGTTAGCATGTTTATATGTGCTAATTTGTCCTGAACACAGCCGTGGCTGACTGAGATGATGTTTATTTTGCAGATTTTTCCAGTAAAAATTGAAGAACTGGACAAAACTAAATATTTTCCACAGTATTGACCTGCTGTCACATTATTTTTTAGAGTTTTAACAGTTTCCTCTGTTGTTATCCTGTTGGTTTTTGTGCAAATAAAACAGATAAAACAGAGAGTTTAGTTGCCTGTTCTGCATTTTACAACAGTAAAAATATATTGAAACTTTTCATCCTGATAAATTCTCTATCAGCTTTTGTCCAGTTGTCCTTGTACTGCACTGAAAGCTCTATTCGAGTGATATCTTGTGCAACACATGCTCTCCTTGGATGCACGTCCTCTGTGGTCCAGCTGGTGGCGCTTTGCTCTCAGTTCTCAGCCTGAAAGGAGGTCAGCTGTGAACAGGATGCTAGCTCGTCTCTGTGCTGCTCACTGTTTTCCATGCGGCTCTTCTTTCTTTACCTCCCTCTGTTGTTTCTCTTTATTTTTGTAACTTCCCTGTTATTTTTGTTTTTGCTCATTTCCCTCATGACTTTGCATCATCCGCTGCCCACCTGCACAAACTCACCTTTCAACTCCTGAAATCATTCATGTCACAGATCACACACACACACACACACACACACTCCTCAGTCTCTGTAGCTGTGATCTCAACACACTGCGTCTCCACTGTTTTATCTCATGTTTTTTTTAACTTCCCTCCATCATTTGCTTCCCCTGACACCCAGCGTGACCCGTCTCTCCTACAGCAGCTTCACTGTATGTCATCTGCATTAGATCAATAATGAATTTCTCCCTCTTCCACTATTATTAATGGAAGAAATGTCCCTTCATCAATTCGCTTCTCAGGCCTCAGCATCATCACTAGATGAGCTGAATGTCTCTGATCCTTATTTCATGTGAGTCTATACGTCACCTTTGATCTCTGCAAGTTCTGAACATGAATGCTGAAGTTGTTTCACGCTGCGCTTTTGGCGGTTTGATGATGTAAAGTTCATCTTATATGGATGTTTTATACTCGCAGGAGTCCGATGCATTCAATCCTCTGATCTCAAATCAGTGTCCTTCTTTACTGTTGAAGAGTCGAACAAACTCAGTGTTTGTTGAAGTTATTATTACATGATGTTGTTGTTTTTAAAGACTTTGGTTGGAACAAGCTGAAGTAGTTGAGTTTGATTTATTAAGGTGAGATGAAGATAAAATATTCAGGCTCCCATCAGACGGCAAATTTTATGTCTATTTTTTCCAATTTATAGTTTTGTTTTTCAAAAATATTTTCTCTGTTTCCTCAGTGGTTTATATTTCATATGGAAACAGTGAGATGGTTTGTTCCGACTCAACAGATGAACAAATCACAACAATGTTCAGATAAAGTCTTCAATTTCAGCCAAAGGCAAAATGTCCGTCAGGTTGGACAGTTTAACTTTATTTATTGCTGCCACGTCGACGCACAACAACAGCAAACAGGCATCCCGGCTGTGAATTCTGGGATTTTTCTTCACTCACAAACTGAAAGCTTTTGATATCAATCTTTCATTAAGTTAGAATCAGTTGTCTGTCGGAGAAAAACCTGCTTTAATCAAACACTCCAGTGGAGCACCAGACAGAGCTGGCATTTGTGCTTGTCTCTCTTTTTTTTTTTTTCCCATCCTCAATTTCACGGAGTAATTTATATCTTTTTGTGTTTTTCTTTGTTTTGAAAAATGGAAATACATTGTTTGCGGGAGAATGCGGCTCAGGGTGAAGCAGTAAATCTCTCTCGTCGCTGCCTTTCATGCTGTGCCAGTTTTTCGTCATGCACCGTCGTGCTCGCTGCAGCTGTTTATAACGTATGACACGAGCAATATGATTAGCTGGGAAGAAATCATTCTGCACTCTTCTATACTCCACGTCGACTGACGTAAACGAGGATAAAAATAGTCTGCATGGATGCGCCTGCTCCTGCATGACTAACAGCTGTAAAGTGTGTTTGGATGTGATTGTCAGCATGATGCAATGGTTTTTTTGGGTCACTGTATGAACAGAGAAAGAGAAGCAGCGTGTTTGACTTGTTTTCCTCATGTTTGACTCTTTGCAGGATCAGAGGAGACGACATGAGCGAGTGCATGAGACGAGTGGAAAGAGTTGAATCTGTAGAGGAGGGAGGAGGAGGCAGGAGTGTTCAGGCAGGTGTGCGTGCGTCATCTGTCTGTCTCCCCAGAGAAAAAACCTGTCTGCTGTTTAAAGTTCCCGCTGACGTCTGACGGCACGAAACTACACCGTGTGGGACGACCGGTGTGACCGGAGCAGCTGGCAAACATGAGTTAGAAATCAGAAAAGTTTCCTCTGCCTGTTGCACAGCACACAGAGTGTCTGCAGTGTGTACATACAGTATCTGCAGGGCGGAGATCTTGTCTTTGAGCACTTCCTGCGCCTTGTTGAAGTCGGACAGCATGTTCTGCGTCTCTCTGCTGTGGACGGCGCTCAGCTCGGCCAGCTCCCTCTCGTGCCTCTTCATCAGCTCTTGTTCGTGAGCCCTGTGGAGAGAGAGGAGAACGTTTCTGAGCAAGTTTCTGAGAGGAGATAGAAGCTTCGCCAAGGTCATGTTAGATTCATGATCAGCCTGCAGGTGACTGTTAACAAACATGGTAAAACAGACCTTGTATGACTGTTTCAGAAAGCAGAGGGTCTGATAATGAAGGTGTTAGAATAAAATCAGACCAGTAACATTACAGAAAGCTTTAGGACAGATTAAAGCACGTTTAAAACCGCAGGCTCGGGCACGAACGCAGGTTTTATTCATTTATTTTCAAACTGGCGACATTTCCCTTTAAGACTTAATCAGGACCTGCAGACTCTCTCCTCCATCCGTCTCTCCCAGGAGAAGCGAACATAATGGATTGCTCCACTGAGGAAACGGTGGCGAGATTAGAAAAAGGAGACAGATGCACAGAATAATTTCCTCGAACGCAGTTTCATGAAAACATACGATGAATGTGGTAATGGGAGGATGTGACTTTTGAGTTTGTGAGCAGCAGAACGCGGCGAGGTAACGAGAAAGAGCGGTGACACATGAAACACATGTGGTTTAAATGCAAAGTGTGACATGCAGAGGAAGTATAAACTCTTCTTATCAAACACGTTCAGTTTGCAAAAAGTAGAAGGTTTCTTCATGGGGGGAAAAGAGCTGAAGGAAGAGGAGGAGGATGGAAAATGAGAATGAAAGATGATGGTAATTAAATGAGGAGGAGAGGGGGGGGGAAAGAGCTGA
Source organism: Acanthurus leucopareius (assembly GCA_029814765.1). Classification (NCBI taxonomy): domain Eukaryota; kingdom Metazoa; phylum Chordata; class Actinopteri; order Acanthuriformes; family Acanthuridae; genus Acanthurus; species Acanthurus leucopareius. The sequence goes on from JAQMCX010000024.1 coordinate 1,238,493, forward strand.
TGAAAGGGATGTGAGGGAGAGAGGGAGGATGGAGGAGAAACATGGATGTCTGTCTGCCTCTCACTCTGACTGGGCCAACTCTCCCTGAGGGGGCGCACATCTTATCGCTCTCTGCTTCCTCTTTATTTATTTATCAGCCTATTTTTAGCCCTGTGACCAGGATTCAGACGGAGAGTTACGCAACAGAGGGAGGAATGTGCTGCGCATGGGCCTGCGAGCCAGCGGAGGGAGAGAGAGAGAGAGAGAGAGAGAGAGAGAGAGAGAGAGAGGAGGCGCATGCAGAAAGGCTAGCAGCGCATGAATTAACGGCAGAGAATAAAGCATCATGGGAGCAGTCATCAAAACGCACACACATGCAAGTGAAACCCCTGAAACACACACACACACACACATAAACCCGTAGCCGCTGATCGGCAGTAACGAGCAGCCGGACCACATCGTTCACACGGCACTTTGAAAAATTCATAACCTGGCTGCAGGAAACAACATGGTGATAGATGCTATTTTGCTTTTATCCAAATAACCTTCACATCTACTAATCAATGAGCTGCTGTCACAGGGCGAGAGACAGAGAGAGAGAGAGAGAGAGAGAGAGAGAGAGAGAGAGATTTGTCTCGTTTGTTCTTCCTCTCTTTCATCTGGTGTGTTTTCCTCAGGACTGGAGCAGGAGAAGTGTTGCAGAAACTATCGTCATCCGAGTAAAAGAAGAAAAAGCTCGAGTTCAGCATCGTGGACTGATGACAGCAGCCGTGCAGAGCAGAGAGGGTTGCGTGTGTGTTTTCAGAATAAAAAAACCGAAAACTGTGTGTGGATGTCGAGGCCACCCTGAAAATTCACCGATTGCATGTTTTTAATGTTTTTATGCTTCCTCTTTGTACTTACTTATCAAAAGATTCAACACTTTTGCAGTTATTTATACTCACATATACTCCCAAAAAGGTAGAGAGATTAATGTTACTCTCATATCTGGAAGTTAAAATACAGATCTGGAGTCTGCAGGTGATGAGTTAATGATGCACAAAGACTGATAGCAGGTAGAACAGCTCTGTCCATAGATCTATTATACATCTAGCAGCACCTCTGTGGTTAAATAACATGTTGTATCTCATTCGTTTAATCTAAAGGACGACTGTTATGCACAAAAACGTTACATATAATCTAATTAATTCACTTGAAGTTGCATTAAGACAGAAAGCAGAGTGAATTTTCAGTGAGCATCACTTGTTTCCAGCCAGTGACTCTGCAGGATCTGCAGTTCTGTCTGTCGTGTCTCTTCATTCACTCCTTCTTTCTCTCATCTCTCTGTGATTATGAAGCAGATGCATTGAGATTTGGGTTAAGCATGAATTTTTGGCTCAAGTTGAAACATTTTGAATTTCTGTCGTCACGTCTTTGTGGCATTTGAGGAGCTCAGGCTGAATTTGCATCTAATTTTTCCTCTTTTCAGGGACAAAACTGATCTTGTCCTCTGTTTGAACACACAGTCAGAGGTGACGGAGGGTCAAATCTTTATTTTAAAACACTGCAGAGCAAGTTTTTCTGCTCAACTTAGTCAGTGAAAAAACAACAAGAGGACTATTTCAAAAAATGTATTTATGAACTAAGTCTAAATTCTGAGTCTTTATCGATAGAAAATTCACCATAAAACCATATTTAACATAAAACATCATCAAATCAAATTCTTCCTGCCTGAAATGGAGGCAAAGAAAAAGAAATATGAGGAATTTCAAGGACCGCCACTCTGAATTCATGAAAAAAAAAAGAAAAGATCCGGTAGTTTGGTTGCCAGGTTACAGTGTGTTGAGATAAACTGCAGCGTGAACAGAACGGAGTCTGAGCTTCTCGGCTCTGATTGTGTGTGTGCATGTGTGTGTGCTGAGGCGAGGAGGCGAGTGTGTGTGTGTGTGTGTGTGGATGAAAACTTCAGATACGGACAGAAACTGAATGTGACAGACAGAGAAGAGGAGACGCAGCTCGAAGCAGACGTGGATGGAAAAGGATGACGTCTGTTTGACTTACAGAGTGAGAAGTCACAGATGATTGATCACCATTCAAATTGCAGTAATTTAACCGTATTATTGAACTAATTTAAGCCAATTAAACAGCTTAATTGATTGATTGAACCAGGAAGTGTTTGAACACTTTTTTAAAGACCAGTAAGAATAAACATCTTTCCTTTTTTAAAGCTAGTCAGGTGTGTCTGTACAAACTCCTGAAAGTGTTATAAAGTCAGCTGTGTGTCGTCGTGTGTGGTTGTGTGTCAGCTGAGTCGTACCTGATCTGCTGATTGGCTTCGCTGCGGATCTTCAGCACCTCCTTGCCCTTGAGCTCCAGCTCTTTGGTCAGAGTGCTGATGTTCTCGTTGAGCGTGTGGATCTGGTGGTCCAGCTGAGCGATGTGGTTCTTCCTCCTGGAGACCTCCTCCTGCAGCTCCGTGATCCGGCCCAACAGCTCACGCTCCTGGGATAAAAAAATCAGCGTTAACGTCCTGCTGCGGTTGTTATTTGTCCACTGATGATGTTTATTCTTTAATTACAGACACAAAACCCCAAAAACTTTTCAAGTAAACTGTCATTTACTTTCCACAATTCCACAATTTTCTGTTGTGCAACCATCAGTTTAAAAAAAACAGTCTGACTTGTCGTCTTTACATGAACTGAGAGTGTTTGTATGTCTCAATATAGTTACACATGTGATGTTGCATTCAGGTGCTGCATCGAGTGTCTTTTTTAAGGATACTCTGACTTTTGTGCAGCTGCTTTAACAGCTTCTAGTTAAAATGTCTGAACTTTTTCAGAGAGGTCCTGATGTTTTTCACAACCAATCATATACAAGATGGGACCAGACTTGTCGCCCTGGTAACCAAGAGAATGATGGAGGAGCTTGTTCGGGCCGTCCGTCCTGAGCTGTATGATTCGTCAAAACAGAGGCAGAAAAGCCGTTTGTGGGAGCTGATTGGCTGGATGCTGAATGTAGCTGGTGAGTGTTGTGCTTTCATCACCCTGAGCCTGTTGTTTGCGTGTGTGTGTGTGTATGTGTGTGTGTGTGTGTGTGTGTGTGTGTGTTTGTGTGCAGTCAGCCCTCTGTTAACGTAATGAAACAGAACCCACGCGCAGCATTTTTTACTCCCACCACACAAGCACTTCCTCCCAGCGGCCTGCCAGAAAAAAAAGCTCTGTGTGGACTCGAGGCCTTCGACCTTTAATTTTTTAAAACGAAACGGGGAAATCCAGCTGGTTGTTCTGTGTAAAGAGGGAGCGCTGCAGTGTCGGTGGCAGAGCAACCTGCAAAAACACATCCTGCAAACCGAGCGAGCATCAGCATCAGCATGTCAACCGACAAAGATTCAATTCATTCACAAATTTTTGGCTGTGATTGAACTCTGGTGCCATTATTCCGATAAAAGCACTTCATAAGGCTTCAAAATTCCAGGTTTTCATCTTGTTTTATCTCGTCATTAGGCAGCAATCAGCGTTTGAAACGGCCGAGTTCAGTGTCAGAATCCACATCGCGATAGGAGGCGGAGAGGTCCTTGTTTGCCAAATTGATCGTTATGATTAGAGATGTGAATGAAGAGGCAGAGATGTGACTGAAGACTCGCAGCAAAGAGCCACTTAACTCCATCAGAATTAGATTCAATATTGTTGAGATATTGTCCAATAATGATTCCCCACTCTGCAGAGATCCCATTCCACTCGCCTCTTTAACAAATTTGTGCCAAAGGCCACGTTCATATATCCAAAAGCCGTAATGGTGTATAATCGGCTCATTGTCACAAACTCCCGTCTCCATCTGAGTTTCCCCTCCATGTTTCGTTTAACGCCATTGGCTGACTTCTGCTGTCAATAAACAGAGCCGAGCAATTAAGCGAAAAACAGGGAAAAGGCAGATTAATCTTTGATGACTCATTTACTCGTTTCACTCCGAGTCTCGTCAAACTTCTGGCTTCATTACAGGAAGAGATGATGCAGGAAAAAACAAGCAAACAAGAAGGAGGATATAAATAAAGAGTGAGCAGAATAAAAGAGAGGAACAAAGGAAAAGAAATAGAGAGAAAACAGAGTTAAAAGGGTTTCTTTCAGCACATCCGAGATGTTTTTAAGGTCTAATCTAATCAAATTAAAGCAGATATCTCTGTTGAGATAAAACTGCTGGTGTTGCCTTCAGGGCCGGTTTGAGAGCGCTGAGCTTTATTTCTTCTCTCACGCTGTTTCTTTCTCTCTGTCATCACTTTCTTAGTCTCTGCAGCCTCACTTACCCCCTTTGGTCCAAACACTTATTTAAATAAGCAAAATGCGCTGTAAAGGAGAATGTGTGCACCATTTTCTGTCTCCCTTTTCTCATTTTTAAGTCTCTGAAAAATAAATAAGTTCCTCAAATATTTATCGAGCGAGGACATTGGCTGGCTGAGTGTGCAGGCTGAGCCGCGGTGTGAGCTCCTGATGTGCTGAAAATGGGAAAAAGTCTTACAGATGATGGGACGGCACAGATTATTCTGCTGGTTTCATCCGTCCAGTCTGACTGACGGCATGTTATATGATTATTTATAATTACTCTGGTGTCTGAATAAAAACATTCATGTAAACTTTGATTAATATTGTGATGTTTATTATTAGTTTTTAAGAACATTTCTGATGTTTCATTTTCTAAATGACGACTCACAAACCTTTACAGTTTGTCAGCAGGAGGCAGGAACTTCTGCAACTCACAAGGTCAAGATCTTGATTTAATTTTGAAACTAGACTTCAAGAATAATTTGTATCTTCAGATGCTTTTAAGTTACCTGATTTATACAAAATCCCTGTCACAATCAGGATTTTGCATCACTAAATAACTGGATATTGATCAGTGATGCACAATCCAGTTCTTATCAGTCTAATTTGATTCCCATTTATGAATTTGACGATCTGCAAACAAGTGTGGCTGTGAGGAAACATCCATCCTATTAAAAAACTCCATCAAATAAGTTAACTGGAGGGAAACTGTATGAAATCTGGATCAATACATGGATCGGTAACATCAGCTTTATGTCAGATAAGTGGATTATGTCAGTACGAGCACCTGATATCTGATCTCTGGGTCCCAAATCTAATTTTAACATCTCGATCGTCCCATCAGAACTGCTCATTTAATGTTTAAAAGGAGAGGAGACGATGAGATGCTGAGGTTTATTATCGGACTGAGACTCCAGAGTCCTGAGAGAAGACGACGGCACTTCTGAGATACTTTACATGTATTGATAAAAATAATAATAATAATAATCTGAAGTTCAGTGCGGAGGCTTAAAGCAAACACAAGAAAGAAAAACATCTGCCAGTGAAACTTAAAACAACATCAAAAATAGAACAGAAAAGATACGAGACGTCAGAAGATGCTGATGATGTGATAATTGATCAGACAGCTCTGTCAGATCAAACAAGTTACAAACCTCCAGGGAGACGACGCACACACACACACACACACAGGCGTACTTCATCAGCCTCTTCCTCTCCGTCTGTTAAGTAATTGGAGGTATAAAAACATTATTTAACTCAGCGTGACGACTGTCAGCTGCTCAGCTCTTCCACTCTGATGACTCAACTCAGGAAGTTTCAGTTTATGAGCCGTCGAGGCTTCGGCACATAAACCGCCACTTCCTGTAAACACAAACTCGTAATGTTTCCATCTAAATGCAAACACCGCTCATGCGACATGTCAACGTTAATTAATCACCGGACTAAAAAATCGATTCGCGGCTCGTGTTGTGAAGTCTGCTGGATTAGTTTAAAGCACAAAGGGACGTAACAACAGATGGTGAAAGGACAGAAAGGATAAAGTCCCTGTCAAATCAGGACGGCCCAACAGCGACCTTTCCTGCCCAGGACACGTAAAATAACTGCAATGTTCCCACTTTAAATCCTTTGTCGTTCCCTCTCTATCTGTCTGCCTTTAGCTTTCACGTCTGCTCTCAGCTGTAACCCATCAAACAAAGTCAAAAATGGCTAAAAAAGTCATCTTGAAAAAGAGAGAAACTGCATTTCTCGAGGAATATTTTTCTAAAAGCAGCAATGTTCGAGTTGAATTGTTAAATTGGTTGTTCTGTGGTGTGTATGATAGGATTTGAAAAGTGTTTGCATGAGAAAAAAAACAGTTTTTCAGTCGCCGGCGCCATAAATGAAAACTCATTGTGTTTAAAAATAGCCTTGTTGCAATGCATGAGCACAGAGCAGATATGAGAGCCTGATCTGATCGTTTCTTCACGTCCTTTCTGTCTCCTCACACGCAGTGTAGAAGCTCAGCAGTTCAGTTTCAAGTGCACGATAAAACGTTTGAGCTAAACAACCAACATGTTTAAAATGTGACAGGATGAAGATCTGTGACGTGAACGTTTCTGCGGCTCTGAAAGAAGCCGCCGTGCTGCAGGAGTGACTGGCAGTTTTCACAGCCGTGTGACTGACAGGCGGCTCACACTGTAACACGCTGCTATTAGCCTTTATTGACTCTCTATCGCCGTGGCAACAGAGGATGAGAGGCGACCGAAGGTGACGTGGTGGGGCATGAAAAACAACCAGCTGTGCCTCTCTGCCCGAACATCTGTATCACAAGGTAATGAGAGGGGAGCCCACGGTGTTTGGGGTTATTAGTGAGATTTACAAGAGACGGGGAGAGGGGAGACCGCTGTGTGTGTGTGTGTGTGTGTGTGTGTGTGTGTGTGTGTGTGTGTGTGAGCATGCAGCAGGTGTTATGAGACACACTCTGGCTACTCTGGCTCTTTTCATTTCTCTAATTTTTGCCTCCTCATCTCTCCTCCTCCTCCTTCATCCTCCGGCCTGTGACCGAAAAAATCGATCCCAGCGCGGCGACCTGAAGGATGTCTCACTCCGAAAAATGCATCTGGAGGAGAGAGAGGAGGCTCCAGGAGGAGTCATGAGCCAGGATGCACAGGTGGATCCTTTATACCAGTGGTCCCCAACCTTTTTATCACCAATTGACAATTTTACCGCGGACCAGGTGGGGGGGGTATGTAGATTGTGTATATTGCGAATATAATAATAAACGTGAATCCACTGTGTACTCGTATGCAACTTTATTAGCAGCTTCCTCGTAACAT
>JAQMCX010000024.1:1245783-1256314 GCA_029814765.1 Acanthurus leucopareius
AATCCGGTCATTTTTCAAAATAAAAGATTTTTCAAAATAAAAGATTGTTCAGACTCAGATAATAAATACAACGGAAAGAATTAATTATTTCTTGGGCAGCCCGGTACCAATTGATCCACAGACCTGTACCGGTCTGCAGCCCGGGGGTTGGGGACCACTGTTTTATACGGGTCTTTTTGGTGCCTGTGATGTATGAAAGAAGTGTGATACACAGCTGGATTTATAAGTTGTGCTCTCAATTCAAGGGGATCAAAAGCACAATTAAACTTTTCGCCATTAAGCTGTTAATTGTTAGATTAAAGCTCAGACAGTCAGCCCGACTCATCCAGGATCTCACCTGTGTCCGGTTGTTTTCCAGCGTGTTTTCCAGCTCCATCTTGGCGGCGGCGGACTCCTGTTGGTGGGTTTGTCTCAGGTGTTCGATGGCTGATGCGTGGATGTGGTTCAACTCTGATCGCAGAGAGGCTGTTTGGGGAAAAGCAGAAGAAAAGAAAAGAGTTATATTTCATTGTTTTCAGAGCCCATGTGGGGAAACAGAGCTCGTGTAGCACTTTCTAGACTTAGATTTCACGGCTGGTTCAGAGAAGCTGCCTCCAAACCAGGTCTGCTCATTAGAGGCAGAAGCATTTGTATTACACAATAAATAAATGAAGTCTTTTTTAATTTTGCTCATAAAGCAGAGTGCCTCAGCTGCCTTTACCCATGTGGCCTTTAATCCTCACTCCAATGAGCACCTTTCATTACAAACAGTCTCATGGTTTAGAGGAGCATTGAGAGGGAACACACACCGCTATGAGATTTCCATTTGAATAAAAAGACCAATTTGAAAAATGTCAGAATAAAGAAATACAGCGATGGGAGCTTAGACTTTATCTGATCGACCACGGCAGTTTTCTCAAATTCTATATATTCAAATATACTTCTACCTGAACACACACACACACAAACACACATATATATGAACACACAATCAAACAGAAGGAGTGGATGAAGGAAATGAGGAGAGGGGCAGAGATCCAGAGAAAAGGGGGGTAATAAAAGGATGTCAGGATGTGGGAGGGGAGAGATGGATGGAGGCAGCTCTCCGGTGTCAGGAAGATGACATTAAGGTTAATGGAGGACCATTTTTCACAGCACAGTATCGGTGTGTGTGCAATAAAAAAAAGGGTAAGACTAAAATATTACTGCACTCTCCAGGTCTGTTGGTCCATCTTTACTTAAGATTTTCTGACAGAATAATGTACAATCGAGGCGTCCTAATGGTTTATTTTATCACTGAAGCAACACAAATCAAAGAATTACCACAAGTCTTTATTATTTATTATTGCTTTAATAATCATTTCAGAGGGACATGGCTTCAAATGTGGCCATAATTTAAGATATATCATGCTAATTCTCTATAAATCTTATTAGCTGTTATTCTCTATAACCCTGCATTAACAAGAAAAACACATAAAACTCATCAGAATCCTGTTGCACCTGCTATAAAGTTCAAAATAAGTCAATTTAAATAAGAAAAAATCTAAATTAAGTCTAATCAAATGGGTTTCTAGGTAAAAAGTTCTTGTTACTGGCTAAATATTTACTCCCAATAACTGAAATGAACTGATGAGGCTAAAGTTAGCTTGCTAATATGATCCATTAAGGGTTAAGAGAAGCTAACAGATGAAACATAATCAACAAATTTTACCTGACACTTGATACAAGACTGTTTAACTGTTATTTTGGATAACATGTCTGGAATATAACAAAACAACAAAAACTGTGATCTAATAATAACATTAGCTTGGTTAGCATAGCTGGTTATGTTACTACATGCTAACTCTAGCAATCACAAGTATTCCTCCATGTCTGCAGATATGAAAACAAAGCTAGCTAACTACTATACTAGTGATTCTGAATAGTAAAGATATTAAAGAAAAGGAGTTAATCAGAGACCATCCTTGGGTAGTCCAAATACAAGAATATTGCTATAAGCTAGCATTTTACTAACTTACTTGTTATGTGAACATGAGGGGGAATAACGTTGCCTCTGGTTGTAAATGTTCTGTATTATTCATAGTTTCTGACCATAAAAAAGTGCAGATTACTCTCTTGAACTACAACTAAATTTTAGAACTGAGTACCATGACCTTGTACATCGTTAAATAACAGTGTTTTGTCACTATTTACTTCATGAAAGCACAGAGTATGATTTCAGTTTTAGTGCACTCTGTGGCGAAAAACTCAAAATCTGAGCATCTTCAGGTCTTTTTATTAAAAAAAGATTACTGTGCCAAAGTTTAATGGGAAGGTGAGTCCTTTTAATGCATGTCCCTTTAAACTCTCTCTCTCTCACACACACACACACACACACACACACACACACACACACACACACACACACACACACACACACACACTCAGTCGGGCCTTACCCAGCATGGCTTTGCCCTCGTCCTCCAGCTCAAAGCGCAGTGTTTGCAGCTCCTGTTCTGACTGCTGTTTGAGCGTCTCGATGCTCTGGCGGTGAGCCTCTCTGAGAGACTGCAGCTCTGCATGGTGATGATGGCGGAGACGCTCCTCCAACTCCTGGAGGAGAGACGAGAGGAGGAGGAGGAGGAGGAGGAGGAGGGAAATGAAGAACAGACAGGACCACAGAGAGGACGGGAAATTAAGGAAAAGAGGAAAACAGAGAGAGTGGGAGGGAATTGAGTACAGCAAAGAGGAAAAAAGAGTGAAGGGATACAAAGAGGATAATTTATTGATGAAGAGGTGGGAGGGGGAGATGGAGCGGGACAGAAAAGTAAGAGGAAAGACAGATATAAAAATGAAAAGGAGAAGTGAGGCAGGGAGACATTGGGAGGCACTTTGGCAGCATTTAAAATCTTCTGTAAAGGCTGAAGAGGAAACTGGATAGACTTCAAACACTGAAACAAACTTCAACTTTACAGAAAAACAAGAAGAAAAATCTGACTGCTGTCAAAATGAAAACTAAAACACAGACAATTCTATTTCTACAGAACAGCTATTGAAAAAATTAAATAAAACTAAGCACTAAATGATAAAACAGACCATTCTCTCTTAATTATTCTCCCTAAAACGTTTCCTTATTAGGTTAATTAATAATATTGATTTTGTTCAGTTTACTGAACCTTTACTTCTTAATAAAAAGAAATTAATTAAGTCTGTTGAAAAACAAGCATTTTCTTCTTATAATGATATTTTAATTTTTCATTTCATGATATTTCATATTTAATTTGGAAATTCAAGTTGACAAAACATTTGTTCATTTGTGCAAACATCTTGTTACATTATTATTATATAATTAGCTTTTCAGCAGACATCAGTGGGGATTTAAATACCTAAATATAATAATAAATGTAGTAAAAATGATGATAAAACATTTTAATTAGACAGTTTTTAAGATTTTAAAAATGTTTTTCACAGCAAAGCAGAAAAACTCAGCAGTGTGGAGGGTTGAAACACACCGGACATGTGTTATTATCTTATAAAAACAGTTTAATGTTGGACTTTTATCTATTTGTTTGTATACTGACAATATGCTGTTTTTGCTGTGTGTGTGCGTGTGTGTGTGTGTGTGTGTGTGTGTGTGTGTGTGTGTGTGTGTGTGTGTGTGTGTTCAGCTGCAGAGTGTTTTCATAAGCTCCTGTGATATTTTCAGTCTTAATACCTGTTGTGCGGTTGTGTAAACGCTCTACAAATAATGTTCCTAAGCTGTGACATTAAAGTTAACTTGACCTTTGACATTAAAAGCCCATAATGCTCGGTTCACTGAGCAGAAAAAAAACAAAACAAATAGATGTGTGTTGGATGTTCTGTCAGCGTGTGAGAAAGAGGGTTTTTTAAGCCACTAATCCGTCTTGTTCATTGGTATTGATCATCGGCTCTTTGTGCTGCAGGTAAGTAAAAACCATACCTTTTATTCCTCATTATTAAAGGGAGAACATTAATTACTCCTAATCACAGCGATTCCTGTAATTACAAATCGACTGTAATGTTGTTACGCTCGCTTCCTCTCTCCTCTCCGTGCAGTTCGTGTGTGCAGGCCTGGTTATTTAATCTTCATTCCATTACTGGACGGTCAATATTTGTTACTTTGCTGGTGGCTGAATCCATTTAACTAAGTAAAAAAAGGGTGATGCTGATGAACAGGAGCGAGAGAGACGGGAGCAATAAACACACAGAGACATGGAGTGAGACTGCGGCCCTCAGGTCGTCTGACGGGTCGATGGAGCTGCTGCGGCTCAGGTCTTTATCCTGATCCTCAGTGCAACCTGAAGACCTGAGCTGAAGGAACCGAGGCGTCTAAAAGGGATGCAGCTCCAAAGTGTGTCTGGAAAGTGTTGCAGGGGTTTCATTGTTAAGAGATTTAAAAGCTGAGAGCAGAATCTTGGAGCCAACACATCGACTTTGATGTCAGCTGTCTCAGTTTAGCAAGTTAGCATGCTAATATATAAATGCACCATATAAATGCTGGACTAACTTAAAAATCGACCCAATATTGATGCTGTTGAAGATCACTAAAGTCATGAAAATGCAGTCTAGAAATAACGAATGTCTGCAGCAAATTAAGGTCAAATCCATCTGGCTGCTGTCGAGATTTTCATCAGGAAAAAGAAACAAAACTTGGACTTGCTGTTGGAGCCATTTTGCTCTTCCAGCACATTACTGTGACCCTCGACAACAAAAACAGTTAAACAAATCCAATAATGGCAATCAGGAGAAAAACACTGGTGCAGAACACTTTCATACAATTTTAATGAAAGAGTCGAGCAAAAGCCATTAAGTGACTCCAAAGCACCAATTAAAGCCTCTAATATTTATTATGTGTTATACAAAGACATGAGCTGGTTCCTTCGGGGTGGAGGTTTCAGGTGCCTTGAATGCAACCTTTTCTGTTTAATATGTGCAGTAAAATAACTTCACTTGTACTCCAGCAAATAGACTGCATCCTCTGTGTTTATCAGCTCATTACTGAATTATGGCTTTTTATTTTTTAAGTTTTAATCATTTTTGTTTACATTTACTTGTTCCATTTTATTTGTTGAACACATTTAAGTCTGTTTTTATGATGACTAACTGACTGTTATGTCATTTTTAGATTCACAAATGAATCAGATGGATTAATTTGTGTTTGGAGGAAGCTAGCATGGCTGAAAGATGAAGGAACTCCTCGATTCACAATCACATACAGAAGACAGTTTTTTATGTGTTTTCTTGCTTTTTGTGAATTTTCTATAATAACTTGAAATGAAATCCACATCCTCTTTGGAAAGTAGATTTTTTTCTTTGTAAAACAAAGCGTGCAGGCAAAAGAAAATGAGCAAGAGTCTGAGGAATAAGAAACTGAGATAAAAGATGAAAGTCAATAAGCTTTCATTGTCTCCACGCACGCACGCTCACTTCTTCTTCTTCTTCTGCTGTTTGTGTCTGTTTTGTGGTGTGAAGTCGCAGCTCGATGAGGTCGTGTGAGTTTGTTGGTTTGTGTGTCGGAGGCTGCTGTGAAAACTTTATATTACTCTCCGGACGTCACCGTCTGCGAACTGTGAGCAGATAACGCCAGACAATCTGAAGGAGCGCACCTCCCATCCACTCAAACACACACATGAAGCACACACACACACAAACACCAATCATCCCTCTAATGCCTCCACTCCGGATAATTGAGTTTTCTCTCTCTGCACTGCTGACAGAAATATAAACACCCCGCCGCCATAACAGCCCTCTGTAAAGCTTCTAACACTTTATTTCTCTGTTTATTACCTAAGAGTGTGACAGGAGGAAGAAAACCCAGAGTATTTAACAAAAAGGTGGTCAGTTTTACGGTTTTACGGTTATCTTGTGGGAGTAGCAACCAGTGAGGGTGCATGTTTGCCTCAGACAAGAAACAAGAGGAGAGAAGAGGAAGATAAGAGGAAGGAGTGTGTTAGTTTTAGCAGTCAGTTTGGCTTCCAGGAAAAAAATAATGAAGACTGTCGGTTTCATAAGTGCTGTGTGACTCAGAGGTTTGGTACTCGTGGAGTTACCGGAGACGCATCATAAGGACGCCGCTTCCTGACCTCCATTCTGCCCGAAGCCTTAATACAATTACAGCGTCCGACTCGGGAAAAAAAAGGGATTTGGAATTGTGATGTATGGCTGATCCAAATCGACCTTGACTGTGAAATGGAAGGATTAGCGTTGAGGAACATTTTCTTGGCACCTTGACGAGTGTGTATGTTGTGTATGTTGTGTTTGTGCGTGCATATTTTGACGTTATAAGGAGGAAACACAGAGCTGTCAGCCACTCGCTACAGAAGCTGTCAGTGAGAGTGAGCAATGACGGCGGTGACTCACTGCCGGTCTAACCTTGACTCTCACAAGACTCCATTGGATTAAAATGTCATGGATGGCTTCTCCTGAGGAGCTTCTCTAACTGGGAGAGGAGATGACGCAAACGCTGCCGATCGTAGTTCATGTGTTCTTTTAAAACGATTGTTTGCATATAATTACAGGATGATCCGTCTTCAAGTGTTTGACTGTTCAGTTTCATGTTTTTCACGTGTTGCTTCAGCCTCAGTGTAAGATCTAAATTCAGACTGACACTCAAACATGGAGACTAAGTGAGGTTTTTGTTGATAAATGTTGCATGTATAATGCATTAAATGCATGTCTGAGGTGCTGAGTTTGCCTCAGTGTGAGGAACATGTCCAGTCGCTGTCCGTGGTGCTGACTGTGCTGAGCTCTGAGGTTATCAAACAAACACACTGCTGCTCTGAGTCTCATCGCTCAGTCCTGCTCACAGTATTTCTGTCAGGCTGTGATTGTACCATTAGAGCTTCTCATATCAGTCAATATTATCTAACTGCAGATGCATTTTATTGCTCCATAAATAATTCTGCAGTACAAACAAAGCTACAGATGTGTTTGTAGGTAGTTTGGTATCAGGGTTACAACTACACAGTTTGACTTTTAAAGGTATTGATTTATTGAGCTCTAATATGTCCAATTCTATACATGGAAATGGATTCATGCTGTGCACTGATTTATAATTACTGGCAGCTACGTACTAAGGAACATAGTAAGATGACTTCTAGCTAGCAAATATTATTTCAAACTATCAAAACAAATCAGCTTTGCAAAAGTGTAATGGAGAAGGAGTTTTGTTTAATGTGTTTGTTGGACGACATAATGGCTACTTTTAAATAAAACTCCACAGACCGTTGATTGATTTAAAAGCTTTAAAATCTGCTCTGTTTATGACTGAATCTATGTGTGTGTGTGTGTGTGTTACCTTCAGGTCCCGCTGCCTGGCGTGCTCCATGTCCTGCAAGGAGCAGCAGTGGACCTCCTGCAGACGCTGCTGTCGCCTCTGGTGCTCCTGCTGCAGCTCGTCCAGCTGCATCCTCAGGTGCTCCCTCTCCTGGCTGAACTGGTGCTGCAGCTGCTGCAGCGACGACTGCGACTGGGACAGCTGCATCTCCAGGCTCTGCTTCAACAGGGAGATCTGGAGAGAAATGCACAAAATAACACATTTTGAACTGGGAGGGAGACCTTTACAGAGATAGTTAAACAAGCTTTTGCACCAGCAACTACGTACTTTTTAAAATACAAAAAAAAAAAAATGTATAAAGCAGGAAGTACAGGAAGTTTACGGATCAATCAGTTAGGCTTATACAAGTGCTACCATATAAAAACTCTTCAAAAACTTCTTCCATTTTGTAAATTACACTAATAGCTGCTTCTTTTAATAAAACTTTGAATTATATAATGACTCAGACGTGAGTCATGCGGTGCATCATGATGTTGGATAAGCTTATGGATACATATGCTGCATTTTAACCCTGTTATTATCATGTTTAATAGCTATCATTATACAGAGATGTTGAACATGTTAGCAGAGCGTGAGCTTATTTACACTTCCTGCAGACACTGAGCACCGTTAGCTTTCATTTAGAATAAAGTCTGAGTCCAAGTAATGATCCCACATCCAGCATTCACTCTTCTTTTAGCTTTAGTTTTGCTTCAACGAACTCCTGAGGGAAACATCAGCTGCTGAATGTTTCCCTGTGTTCAGCAGCTTCTTACTAAAGTGTCTGTCTGCTTTTTTATTAAAGAACCGAAGCTCGAGAAAGCCGTGAAACAGAGCTGTGACAGCGACGCTGCGGGCCGACAAATCAAAACAAAGAGCTGAGAGACGCTAAACACCGAGAGCTGACGGGACTGAAGAGCTGGAAAATGGAATTAATGAATTTCTACATTTGGCTATTTTTTTGTCTCCATTGAACTTTACCACCACCTATTGGACTGAAGATGTATGACAGTTAATCTGGCGAAGGAATAAACCAAACGCCCTATTTCGCAACATTAACAAAAAAATTAAATAAAGTAGATAAATAAAAATTCCTGCGTCCCCCAAGTGATTTAAATTCAGAAATTTGATCGGTTTCCTCGTGCTTTAATCTTCCACCAAGTTTCGTAAAAATGGGCCGAGATTTTTCAGTCATCTTCCTAACAAAAACAAACTGAACTGAGAACAAAACCTTCTCCCAAAATGCATAAATCATATTCGAAAATAGTCTGGACCATCATCTGATTTCCACACAGCATCCTTCTGTCAGTGCTTCTATCAGGTGACTGACGCTGCTCTGATTCCACATCAGCGTGAATAAATGCGGCTGTATGGATTGCGAGGTGTGAAGCAGACGCATTAATCAATGGACGGGAGCTGCTGCACATGATACACACAGAAACCAACGTAAATAAAGCCATTACGGCTGTTTGTCTGTGTGTGTGTGTGTGACGACCACAGGAGAGCTTAGTCATACTGCATTAATATTACAGGCCAGTCATTAGGAAACAGCAGCCTGCTCTGGTATTCACAGCAGCATCCAATAATGAGAGTGTGAGCAGGTTTGTCCACCAGAGCTGCACAGAGAGGAGATCCTACAGAGGCAACATGAGCTCTGAAGGAGCTCCTCTTATTGCAAATCTCATCTTTTTCTATCTCACAAGTGATTTTTTTACACATATAAGTAAAGTTATTCCATGAGAAGCTGTAGTCATTTGGTACTTTGTGCTTGGAGAGATTAGAAGCCCTGAGATGAAGATTAAAACAATCTCAAACAGAGATTCAGCTTATATTCAGGACTACTGATCATCTCTCTTTGCCTGTTTTTCTTCTCCTTTGATTTTAAACATCTTTAGTGTTTCTTTAAGAGCATAAAACTTTAAAATCAAAAGCACCTCACTGTGGTATCATTTAATCCCTCTCCACAAAGCTTAAAAAGCCTAGAAAGACCAGGAAGGAGGCTGGTGGACCCTCATGCAGACACTGAGCTGTTTACATCACACACAGATCCACCTGCACAGCTCGTACCTGTTCCAGCAGGTCCTCCACCTTCCTCTGCCAGCTCTCCCTGGCGTTGCTCAGCTCCTGCTCTTTGCTCTGTGCCAGCTGAGCCAACGCAGACGCCTTGTCCTCCTCGTGCTCCTCTCTCAGCTCCTCGCGTAGCTTCTTACACTCCTGCCTGCAACACGACGACACACACACACACACACACACACAGATGATTGCACTGATGTTTCTGCTGCTCTGCTGATGCTGTTTTCAAACGCGATTCACTGAACCTGCAACAAAACATCTTCAGTTCTGAACATGCATGAGAGCAGAGATCAGTGAAGTTACACTCGAGCTATTTATATAAACAAAAATCATGAATTCAATATAACTTAAATTATCTTTATTGATTGTATTTCTAAACTATTTCCAATCCAAATAATGTTTTTTTAATCAGTTTTTGGAGAAACAGTCGCTGCAGCTGAACCATCCAGATTTTTGTTAAGCTTGATTCTTTGACATATTATGTTTGACATCTTGAGATAATGTTTTAATGTGATCTGAATAAAACAAGTCAAATATTTGCTCTCCTTGTTTCCTCTTTCTGGATAATGTAACAATAAAATGTGGTGAAAGGCGAAACAAAGAGCCAAACTTTGCAGTGAGGTTTCTGCTTCAGAGAGCCAAACGTTGGTCCTTTTCTCAGACGTCCACACTGCATCTATTTAGGCCTCATCACTCTTTAACACTGCTGCTAACAGCTCTTTGCATGTGTGTGTGTGAGTGTGTGAGTGTGTGTGTGTGTGTGTGTGTGTGTGTGTGTGTGCCAATATAATAGCTGTGTGGGAGTTGAAATGGCAGCTGTTAAATGAAGAACTGAGGCAAACATATTTTTTTGTCACTTTGAGAGCCAGAAAGTGTCAGACTGAAGGCGGGCTTTCTCTCTCTCTCTCTCACACACACACACAGAAAAATGCACGCACACACACACACACACACACACACACACACACACACAGAGCAGTGCAGTCACACACCAGACAGTCACGTTCATCATGCAGCTCGGCTGACACGTGCCATCATTCATGTACTCCTTCAGTTTAAAGCACACAATCACAGACGTCAGGGCCCGCATGCTCACACACACACACACACACACACACACACACACACACACACACACACACACACACACACACACACACACAC
>JAQMCX010000024.1:1257208-1316481 GCA_029814765.1 Acanthurus leucopareius
ACACACACACACACACACACACACACACACACACACACACACACACACACACACACACACACACACACACACAGGCCCTGGGCTTCAAAGAGCTGCGGTCGTCCTAATAAGCGTGGTTGTACAGCATCTGCTGGGCAGGCAGAGAGACGAGGGCAGACGGAGGGAGGTAAAGGAGAGAAGGAGTGGAAGGAGAAACTGTCAAAGATGGAGGAAACATCCTGATTAAATGTGGAATAATTGGCGAGATTCGACGGTCTGAGCTACGAGATAAAAGCAAAGTGTGCTCATTCAAGGTGTGTGTGTGTGGCTGCGCATGTGGACTTGAGTTTGATGAGAATCTTCCATCATTAGTTTCATCACTTCCTGGAAATAACAAAGAGTCGAAACACTCTGTTACATGAAAAGGTAAGAGCATCAAAACAGACTTAAAGTACCAGTTTTAAATACCAATCATGCAAAAAGGCTCATTTCCAGAATAATGTGTATTAATGCACTTTAATGTATAACTGATAGTTTAACTTACACATCACTTTAAAGTTGCAGGTTGGAAGGAGGAGTGATTTTTCAAACATTCCCTCTTATGATGCTTCTTTCCTTGAACAATAAAGTTGTGTAAAACTAACTCACTTCCTCTTTGTCTCCGATGTTCAATACAGTTTTTAGAAGTTTTAGTTATTTTATTCTGCTGTCAGTGAATATTTTTGTGCTTTGAATTTTCGCTGAAGGTGTTAAATATAAAGTTTTTCATGGCATAACAGTTTGACAAAGACGGCATCAGAATCAGATTCAGATCTTTTTGTTTTCTGCATTTTTTAATATTAACAGCAGCTGTTGACATTTAAAAAATGAGCAGGAAATGACACGTTGAGCTTCAGCGACATGATGCATCTTTAAAGATGAGTATTTAAGTATTTTCCATCATTTTGAGTTCAGACTCATATTGTTTTAATTAAAGCTTTTACAAACAGTCAGTCTGGATTATAATACTGTGTGTATTAATGAGGGAAGTTAAATATTATCTGTTCTTCTGCCATTTTTCCTTGTCAGTGTCGAATCACAGTGGATGTTCAGAGTTTGAACACAAACTCCCACACAGACTCACTGCACACCAACCAGCTGGAGGCTCCTCGAACAAACTCTGCAGTAAAACTCATCAGCCTGCAGACTCAGTTTGTATCAGCGAGGACAAACGTGAACCTGCTGGTGTTTCACGGGTCTTTTTTTTTAAAAGTTCAGTTAAAGTTTTACAGTTTCTGAAGGAGTTATTTTCTATTTTTCATACACATTGTGACCTAGCAGTGTAAAATTGACATATTTGAATATGCTTTTATTTTTCCTGTTATCTATTTTCTCTGTTTTTGTTTTTTTTATGAATTCTAAAGCAACTTAAACAAAGAAAACCTTTCCCTTTGGAATCACTGACGTCTTCCAACCTTCAGTTTGATGCTAAACTGCACTTCTTTGTCTCTTCTGTGACAAAAAGTTGCTTAAATCAGTTAATCTACTCTGCTTAGGCAAAGCTGAAGCTGATGGGATTGTTATTAGTGTCCCAGGTATTTGGTGATAAAGAAAATACTGGTCATAATAAGGTTTGACCTGAAGATGCTTCTTGACATAAATTCAAGTTCATCATTGAATATTTGTGCCAAATCTCATATTAATCCAAAAGATGCTGAGACTTTTCACTGAAAAACACGGCTGTCAGCCTCGTGGTGCTGATGGAGAAAAAGTCAGAGGATCATGGAAGTTTGGCTTCTTTGCATTGGAACCATAAAATGTTAAATTCATCCTTGAATATTGAGATATTTACTGGATGTGATTTGACCTCTGGGACATGATGGTGGGAATGTTAACTTCCATCCTCTGTGAGAATCTGTACGAACGTTAATCCATCCAACAAATGTTGAGATGTTTCAGCCTGAACTAAAAACAAACATCCATCACTGTGAGCCAGGAGCCATGACACCAGCATGTCTCATAAATTACACACACAAAGTTCACCATGTCTGTCTGGATCAACAGGTGAAGGATCCCCGACGTGCTGAATGTGAGTTTGTGTTTGACCGGCAGAAAGCAGCACACCTCCTCTGTTCGTTCAGCGATCACACCAGCTCTTCCTGCAGCCGTCTGCCTTCGCCGTGAGCGGGGATTAAAGGCGTCTCCTCCGTTCAGACGGCTCACTAACAACGCCGCACTCACCCAGCCACCCAATGAAAGGATGTCCTCCTGAGAACAAAGAGCTCTGCGCTCGGAGACAAAGGAAGGTGACTGAAAGGTAATGAAGAGGAGAGCGAGAGGAGGAGCGGCGGCTCGCCGACGAGTGTGTGGCTGCTTTTTTTTTTTATTTCCTTATTTCCTCTCACTTGTGCAGCATGTCGGCCTCGACTCTCAGGCTCGCCTCTTATCATGACTCTGACATTCATTAGTGATTTGAGCGAATCGGCCGCAGTCGGCTTGTCATGGCGGCAGACAGAAAATTAGAGCAGGCGTTCCGTAATCTGTCTCCGATGCAGCCATTTTTAGTCATTAATGTCACGCCATTATTGCAGCAGATGCTCCTAACGCCGTTTCCCTTTTGTGTTTGGACTTTTTTTTTTTTTTTTTGGTCACTTTTTACTCGAGACGCTTCCAAACTGTTAAATGGATGTTAGATCAGATGTAATGGGATGTTTTTTAAAAGTTCTTCCTGTCACAGTTTGAAGCGTGCAGCAGCAGAAATGAGCTTGATTCACATGTTTGGTGAAGTGTGTCCTGCACATGAAAAAAATCCACATCTGGAGAGAAGCTGGCTGACAGATTTGGGTTGTGATGATTCCCCAGAGAGGAGGAAACAGCTTCCTCCAGGTCCATAAACGGCTTCCTGGTATTTTAACATCAATTCTTTCATAATTTAGTGACTTGACACTTCTTGTCCTTCTATTTTTGTTTTGCTTTTCCGAACTTTCTCCTCAAACTTGGACAGGAGAGGATCATGGAGCGAGTCTAGGAACCTGATCTGAGGCCTGATGCTCGTTCAACATGATGATGATGTTAATGTTTAGAGGTTAAGTCAGACTGAGAGGCTCATCTGAGGAAATGTGACTGTGAAACTGTTTGATTTCATGTCTGAAAACAGTTCAGATTTCTGGCTTTAATCAAAATGTATTTACACTTTTATCTGTGAACTTTTAACAGCAGAAAAGTGACCTGATTTCAACCCTCATACAAAAGGACCTGATGATACAGGTGTTAAAGTCTGTGAGCATCCAGAAGCATCGGCCACGCTCAAATGGCGAGAGCACAGAAGAGAACAAAGGATGAGAGGGAAGCGAAGCAAGAAGCGCAGTGGAATAATGAAATGATACCGCGGTCGGGCGCAGAGATATTCACGGGCTCAGAAAGTGAGGAAAGGCTAAAAATATCAAACAGAATCCAGTTTGACCTTCTTCCAAAGAGCCGGAGCATTAACAGATTAAACAAACGTGCAGGTTGAGAACGAACGAACGACCGCCGGAGACGAGACGAGACGGAGAGAAATCAGCAGGAAGTGAGAGCAGCAGCCCGTGAATTACATCTCTGTCGAAGTGAACAGGATCTGTCAACAGGAGCAGAGAGCAGAGCAACAACCAGACAACAGCAGGAACATCAGCCTGAACCTGAGGAGCTCACAGCACGGAGGAGAAAAAGGGTTAAATCAGACACTGACTGCTTAAGAAAGAACATAAATGACTGAATTATAAAGATTTATAAGGGAAAAAATGGGTTTTATGTGACCAACACTGTTTACTTTGACTGATCTGATGCCATGTGCTCCAAATAAACCATTTAATGGTCATTTTAATGGTCTGTTACCAGGGTTTGGTATCATGGATCACTGAGCTGAACGGAGAACCTGAGGTTTGATGACGTCTGGAGGCTCTGACTGTTAAAATCAAAGAGCTTTAGCCAAAATCAGCATGTTTTTGTCTTTTTTTGCTCCTAATTCCAATGTAAGATGTTTCTATTAAGTATCTTGACTATTTAAAAGTCAGATGTAATGGTAAATTTTTAAATATTTTTCAGTTTTTGAAGTCCAACAGTTAAAGTATAAGATCTACATTAAAAATGAGTAAACCAGTGATAATATTTATGACAGCTTTAAACAATCTGCATCACAGGCTCCTTTAACAGTTTCACAGACTTTCTTCTCTGAGGTCTCGCAGTTATCAGCCTTTTGTTCCAGACCAAGTCATATTTCCTAGTTATTGGTTCCTCTCAGTTCATTTTTTATGATTTCTGAGAGAAGTTGTGACCAAAATGCCTCCAGAAGAAGCCACATAGACTTACAAACTGCTGAGACATGCAGGTCTGTGCATGAAAGATCTGACAAGGTAAAAGTCTGAAAGAAATCAGTCAGAGCAGGGAAACTTGTGGCATGTGACTTTTCAAATCTGGACACTGTGGCCATAACAAACCCGTTGATATGCTCAATTAAAGGTCATGATTGTCCAAACTGAGGCTGGACAGGTGGAAATCAGTCTGAACGGGAGGAAACAGACTCATCAGCCACAGTGAACACACCACGAGCTGCTTCCTGCATATTTACACTGTGTGTGTTTAAAGAGGATCATCAGTGTGGATCTGATGTGGCAGGAAGTGTTGGACAACCTGACATTCAGGGGAACTTTCAAACTAACAGCATCACTTCACTGTTGTTGTTAACCTGCAAAATGTCACATGGATGCAAAACGGTGACAAACAGCTGATGTGTTCAAAGTGTCGACCTTTAACGTGTGTGTGTGTGTGTGTGTGTGTGCTTTGAGAACACGGTGTCGCGATCCTCCCATGTCACACACACTTTTTGTCTTCACGCTCATAAAATGGACGTTGACCTTGTGATGCTCACAGCGACCAACCAAAAAAAAAACTCTTTTCACAGAGAAACTCTCTTTGGAGGACGAGTGTCCCAGTTCCTGTGGATAATCCACAGACTTCACTGTGAACGGCTTTCCACCCAAAAACAGTCCAAACTGTTGACAATGTGCTCTGTGGATAATCCGAGGGTAACTGGGACACCGTCTCTGAGAATAAAATAAATAAATATGTTAAATTTTTTTTTTTTCCAAATTCAGATGAATTAAAGCCATGAATGAGGGAGGGCAGAGCTGCAGCCACATACACGACCTGATGTTCGACAAACAGCTCAATAAAAAGCTGATTTATAAGGTTTAGCTGAGATTTAAAGCAACAATCTTATGTTTCTTCTTTATGATACTTAAACTGAGGGAATGTAAGTCAAGTAAAAAGTAAATTGAACCATCTCATCATAAAGGATGTTGAATAAAACAATAAGTTGATATTAGGTGTTCATTGATTCATGACTTCCTACAAACACTTAAGCATAAAAAAGTTTAGTTTTAAGAGGAAAAGCTGTCTTTGTTTTGACCATAAGGACGCTGTAAAACGCTGAGTTAAACTGTGATGAAGTCATTTAGAGGCTGATGACTTCGCCGTGTGAAAAGTACATCAGTTCACACCTTAAAACTGCCGCTTTCATTGTTTGAGGTTTCAGAATAAAAACACTGCGAAGGTCCGAGGACGTGAGCAGAGACTCTGAGCTGCAGGCTTTAACACCGGACTGAGCCGAGAAGCTGCAGAGTCCTCTAAGGATAATAATGCTCCGTCACGGTCAATATGATGAGCCGGATGACCTGTGTGTGTGTGTGTGTGTGTGTGTGTGTGTGTGTGTGTGTGTGTGTGTATGTGTGTGTGTGTGTAATTCAGTAAGTGTGGGAGATGAAAATAGGGAAACAGACAGGCTTTTATTGCCCATCCGTTCTTAATTTCACGCTCTCCCTTTCTGAAAGGACAAGATAAAGACAGGAGATGCTCTCTTTTTTTTCCTCTACAGACACACGCACGCACGCACGCACACACACATACCTGAGTGTTTCAGTCCACTTGAGCTCGAGCTCCAGAGCCATCTTGTCCATCTTGTGTTTTTCTTCTTCTTTGGTGGCGATGAGTTTGGCTTCATGCTGACGCTTCTGGGTTTCCAGCTCGCCCTGTGAGAGAGACAGACAGTCAAACTCAGAGACAGACAGACAGACGGACAGACAGATGGACAGAGAGAGGGACAGACAGTCAAACTCAGAGACAGACAGACAGACAGATGGACAGAGAGAGGGACAGACAGTCAGAGAGACAGACAGTCAAACTCAGAGACAGACAGACAGAGAAACTCAGAGACAGACAGACAGACAGACAGACAGACAGACAGACAGACAGAGAGACAGACAGACAGTCAAACTCAGAGACAGACAGACAGACAGACAGACAGAGAGACAGACAGACAGTCAAACTCAGAGAGACAGACAGACAGACAGTCAGACAGAGAGACAGACAGATAGTCAAACTCAGACAGACAGACAGACAGATGGACAGACAGAAGGACAGTCAAACTCAGAGACAGACAGACAGACAGACAGACAGACAGACAGACAGACAGACAGTGTCTGTGTGTCTTCCTGGTCTAAACCCTCAGAGGTTTCCCTCTCTGACAGGACTCTGGTTCTTTCAGCAGCTCTGAAACTTTCTGACTGTTTTTGCCGGCTGCCTCGCTGTGACTTTGCTGACAGCAAACATGAAACTCTGTTTGCCGGCAGCGTGGATCCAAAAACACAGCGGGCACATGGAAGCCCCTCAAAAACTCATCCTGCTCAAACCCTCGTCTACATCACAACACTGACACGGTTCAGAGAGGAGATGAAAAACAAACAACAATATGAACTCAAACAGTTTTAAGTTCCACCGACACAAACTGTGTTTGAAATGATTGTAAATTGAATATTTGGAGACTTTTTTTTTCACTATTGTCCAAACTAAATGAGCGGAAGGCGCCATCTTGTGCTCTTGTGAAATTGCAGTTTGGTGTTTCCAAACTTTATAGACATTATTAAAGACTAAATAGGTCATAAATTAATGTAAAAATGACCATAATTACCCTGAAACAACAAATTATCTATGTGTTTTTTTGTGTATCTTTGGATCAACTTCAGTTTCTGATCTTTTAGAAAAGTGAGGACATTTGTCTGGTCTTCACTTCCTGTTTGAAAGTAACTTCTCAGGGTTCAGAGCGTGTTGTGTTGTGTTGTGGTTCTGAACGTCTCGCAGACCTGCAGCGCCGTCAGCAGGTTGCTCGTCTCTCTCAGTCGAGCCCTGGTGGCGTCCAGCTCCTCCAGCAGTTTGTCCTGCGCCTCCTTCAGCGTGGAGATCTGCCCCTCGGCCGCCCCGATGTCCTGCTCCCCCTGCTGCACCTCCTTCTGCAGCCGAGTCACCTGAGGGCAGCAGAGACAGACAGACAGACAGACAGGCGGGGAGGGAGGGAGAGTGAGACGGGCAGAACAAACTGATACTCACAACCTCCACCCATCACTGCAGGCTGTATTCTTACTGTGGCAGCAACCTTGAAACTACATCAGCATTTTATGCTCAGCGAGGTGGAATTTCCATCAAAAATGCATTTAATAACCATTTCTGTTTCTGATTTTAAAATGAGGCTCTTTCTGCTGACGTGGCAACATAGTTTAGCAATGAATCAGATATTAATTTACCTCGGTGTTAAAAGTACAGTGTGAAAAATGTGTGCAGACACAACAACAACAAACACAGTGTGACTGAGGAAAATATAAAAACTCAACATTTGTGCTGCAGAGTCACAGCAGCTGACTGAAGCAGAGACTGAATCTAATCACCCTTTAATGGAAAAAGGATGTTATTTCATTCCTCTTTCTTTCAAAAAACAACAGCTGCTCAACCACAAATTTACTAAATTAAATATATTTTATGTAATAAGTCAGGTTCTTACACTTAAATTAAAACAAGTGTGAATACCACAAATTCATTAAAACAACCAATATCATTAACAGATCCTTCAAAAACCGACTCAAAAGTAGAAAAACACACCGACTGGTGAATCATAACTTCTTATCTGCTGATTGAAGCAGCAGAATATTTCACTGACAGGCAATTTTTCATGTGTCCTTAAAGAAAAATGAGATCTGAACACTTGGAAGTGACCTTCATCTCATTTTTCAGCAGGTAATATGACTGGAAAGTATTGATTACTTTATCTTTTAGATGATAAATACTGCTTAACATCCAAATTACAGATTATTCAGGAGATACAGGCTCAGACTCCACTTATGTAACTTCTGGAGGCGACATTACCAACAAGAAAACTAACTACATTAAAGAGTGATCTCTCCATTTTGTAGCTTTTTTTGTTAATTGTGGTTTTTATTGCATGCTCACCTGTTTATTTGTATAACTGTATTGTATTTCTGAGTAAAAGGTTGAAAAGGAGGCTTCATATATTACATTTGGAATTAGTTTAAATGAATAATTGTTTTCTGGTCCTCCAGTTATTTTTTTTAAGTTTGTACTGATCTGACATCAATGAAACCACAAGTTCAGGTTTAAAGTTGTAGACGTCGTACCTCCTCATTGGCTGCGGTGAGTTTGGAGGTCAGCTCCTCCCTCAGCTCGTCCAGCTGCTGCCTGAGGAGCGTCTTCTGCTCCTCCAGCTCCTGGCGCTCCCTCTCAAACTGCTGCTCCAGCTCCTGTGGAAACCCATCAGAAACACAAATCCATCAAAACGAGTGAGCAATCAACGGCGAGCAGGTCAGTAACGAATGTCAACCAGAAACTTTATGAAAAGTCCACTGACAGTGATTCACCTGCAGGTAAAAAACTTTTTTATAAGAAGCAAAGTTACATTTAACAAGCTGCCCGTTAATGAGGTTTTAAATGAGTGAAGACTCTCAGTCATCCAGGTGATGTGATTTATAAAAGAGATGATTTATTCAGAATTCTCTTGTAAAACCTCCAGGAAGCGAACAGCGAGTCTACTCTCTTTCAACCTGGTATGTTTTCAGGAACAACTATGAATTAATGAAGCACTTTAACCTCATTATTCTGTTAAACAGTTGAGTCCAGTCACGCTCGATTTATGTTTCAGCTGAGTCATGTTTAATCAAAGAGCATGTGTCATTTCTCTTGAATTTTGTTCAACCCAAAGTCAGTACAGATGCTAACAAGCTACAGTTAGACAGGAAGGAGAATCTTCAGCCATGCTAGCAGCTTTGTGAGGCTGCAACTTTGCACAGCGCTGCTTTTAGCTAAATGCTAACTTCAGCTCGCAGTGTTAATGCTAAGATGCTGACTTTTTGCAGATAGCCTTTGCCATGTTCATCATCTTAGTTTAGCGTGCTCATGCTAACATCATCAGTTCTGCAGGTAGAAATCATAAGTTTGACTCATTTACAGCCCCAGATGAAAAGCAGGGATCAACAGAGTGATAAGAACATCAACATCAGTTGCTGAAATATTTCTGTCTGGACTGAAGTGGTGAACTTAGACGTGCTGCTAGCTTGGATTAAAACAGGAAGTGGACATGTTGGAGGCTCTAGCTCTGCTTTATGATGCAAAAAAAAACACTGAAATGATTTATTTTAAGACAGAGACGGCAGATTTCACACCAGTTTCACTCTCTTTTGTCCCTCATGTTTGTGAATATTTGTTGCAGAACCAGAACTTACCCTCCTTCTTCCATTACACTCATTTGTACACATTTCCCAAAATACTTAAAACAGTTTCATTGTCCTTGACAGAGAAGAGAAAGAGAGAGAGAGTTTCAGCATTGTTACCATAATAAAGCTTATTATGTCTGCTGATGAATGGGGAACGATTTCTGTTAGAGTCTGCAGTGATTGCCGCTTTCCAAGGACAATTAGAGCTGAGGGAAATTGCTGTAATGTCAAATGAAATTTGGCACCTATTATTCATTACACAGGAGGACGGAGTTTGCAACGCGCAACAAAAATGAAAAAAAACCAAAAAAACAAAATTCAGTGCTTTGACTGCTGTGACACAGTTCCATAAAAATGAATGGAGCTTCACAGAGAATCATCAGGATGGAAGAAAGAGTGGAAGATCACAATAATTTGTGTGCGACGCTTCATGACATCTTGTATTCGAGGGTCACAGAGTGGAGAAAGTTTCTCTGTCGGCAGGATAATGACTGAGCCGCTCCTCACTGACACAAGTGTGTGTATGTACAAAGGCATGTAATTAAAATTGATCAATGACTCTTCTAAAAGATCCAGAGTTTGCAAATGTCAACCTGCTCAAACACTCATGTTAGTCCGTTCCTGTATTCACTGACAGTCTCCTGTGTTTGCCTGAAACAGCTTCAAAACTCTAATGCAATCCTAAAAAAAGCTCCAAACTGGGTCAGTACCTGCTCACCTCCAGGCCTCAGTGAAACCCAACGCTCCATCCAGATCCCTGTGATCTGCTGTGATCTCCTGTGATCTGCTGTGCACCTGCAGCTTCTCACTGAGGTTTTACATGAAACTAACACTTGCTCGGGAATCCAGAGGTGAAACTTCAAACACTCTGTTTCTACATGTTGCATCGTCTTTTGTAGGAAAAACCTCCAGCTCATCACTTTGTTTCGCCTGCTGTGCTCACTGTTTGCTAGTGTAAATGTTATACGAGGCACTTTGAGCTGGTTTGTTTCATCATTTTGGCCTCAGAACAAACTGTAAGGACGTTGCAGACATATTACATTATATTTGAATGTTATGGTTCACATCAGAGAGACATCAGCATTTACTTGGAATTGTGTTTTAACTCCATCACAGTAATTTAATTGAACAGAAACAGTGTATATTCATAAACATTCCAACAAATGTGAATGTACCTGAGTTAGCTGAGGGGCTCATTTCATCAGCAGTCCACCTGATGAAGGTAAATCTAATGTTTACTCTTCTTTTATCTGTTTCTTTGGCTTTCTGAGTGCTAGTCGCTAACTGTTCGCCTCTTTTCTGCAGGGTATGAAGGTTTTTTACTTTATTTAAAACAGCTGTCTGCTGTGAGTGGAAACAACAGTGATGAGAGTTACTGAAACATTACAGCTTTAAGTCATAAAACCAAAACGATGAGCCGAAAGATGCTTCAGAGAGCTGAATCAGGGTTTTTGTCACTATAAGCATCACTTTTGCTGTTAAACATAGACATTCAGTCTTTTGACGTAACAATAAAAACACTGTAACTTTAAACACTCTGTCCTGCATCTTCTATTATACATGAACTCATAAAATAACATGTAAAGAAATATTTAAATATAAAACTATATTAAGAAGACATTTATTCTAGTTTTGGTCATGGAGGGACGGGGTGATGCTAATGCTAATGCTAATGCTGCCAAATGTCTACCTGCTTGTTTCAGTCATTATTGAGCACAAAAGGTTGCTCATCTCTAAAAACGCCCACATTAAGTTAATGACTGGTGCTTTAAATCTTCATTTGACTCGGTCCTCTTGTTGAGATGGTGAAAAGGTGAATTTCACAGGTTCTCAGACGAGGTAGCACAGTTTATAGAAACTGCATTGCACCCAACCGTGAAATACAGTCATCAGATCAAAGAGAATTAGTGAGCGCAGGTTATTTTTCTCAATATGTGGGAAAAAAACTCCATTATTGCATGAGGCGACTTCCATCAGTCTGACGATGATCAAGGACGCGACGGGAGGAATCTTCAGGCCGCTGGCTGACTCACCAACAGACCGAGTCAGATGAGGAGAAGCCTGACATGACACACATCAGCATTCCTGCAGCTCCTCGCAGCTCGATGTAGGGGGCGAGAGTGAGAGTGAGAGCGAGGTGCTGCAGACCTGTTCATTTAAATTCCAAACCGGGTCCTCCTCACAGACAACTCTCATTATAATTTAAAGTGATGAAAGAGTAGAGGTGATGAAAGAGGAGATGATTAACCAGACATGATGAAACTCCGATCAGACAAAAGAATCAAGTGATGTCGAATAGACGGATGGAGAGGCATTTCTTCTCATCTGTCTGCCCTCTGATTTTGGAAAAAAAACATAAAAATTGGAGCAGCAGTGATTCGATGGGCGGTGAGTGAATGCTCGCTTCCTCACCGTCACTCTCCGGATCTGGACTACACCAACACCAGCAGAATAATCATGAACGGAAACTGAACAAAGGGGGATTATTGTGCATGTAAGAACACAGTGGGAGGGAATATGAGAGCATGGAAATCACACCGGGCCGGAGAGGAGGAGGAGGAGGAGGAGGAGGAGAGGAGGAGGAAGCCTGCATATGGAACGCATAGCTAATAAGCAGGGAGATGCATACCGCTGCTCTCCTAATGTAACTGTCAGCTGTGATGGGCTCTGCTGTGGAATATCGTTTAAAACACATCCTCGTTATGCAACTTTGATGCAAGAGAATTCTTGATCACTCGCCTTCACATGGAAGTGTGTGACTGGAATAAAAGGGCTGTGTGGAAGTTAGGCATCATCATCATCATCATCATCATCATCACAAGGCTATTTCAGGCTGGTGGAGCCGCGTGCATCGGCTGCAGTCAAATTAGTGGTCGGCTGTTGTTGGGAGCAGCCAGACCTCGGGCTCATTAAACCAGTCCTGAGCCTGGTTTGTTATCCTAACGGGGGGGAATTCACCGTCTTACTACTAACACAGGAGACGTCATGATGCTGGAATATTAGTATTTAGTGTGAATATGAACATAAAGTCCCAGAGGGAACAGGTGTGTGGTTATTTAGGAGCTGCAGTCTGATTGGTGCAGGTTGTTTTATTAAAAAAAGGGTTAAGTTTTTAATATCTTTTATCAATTCTGCATCATCTCTTATTTATAACTTGCAGCAGCTTTGTTGAAGTTCTGCCTCTTAAACTTTGGAACTTTCCACCTTTGGTTTTAAATGAGAATCTGTGGTCTTTAAGTGAACTAATCTCACTTTTAAAGACTTTGTATTTATGTTTTATCGTGTTGTTTGTCTTCTTTAATTTACATTTTATGTCTGTCTTGTATATTTTTATTGTGAGGCACTTTGTGATAAAAAAAAAAGCGGCCACACACATAAACCTGCTACAGGTAAACAGTAAAACATTAAATCACCTGCATTTTTATAGCCTTTTTCCACTTGAATGGACAAAGAACTTTGTAATTGCACTCCTCAGGCACACACACACACACACACACACTCAAACACAAATGGTGGAGGAGCTACCAAGGCAACTTAAAGTTTAGGACGTGTGGACAAAAGATGGGATTTAAGCACCAACAGTGCAGTAAACTTTGCATGAATTTGCTCACTTTTCCTGGTTTATGTGAAAAAAAAAAAAAAAAACGAGGCTAAAATATACTTAAAGTATAAATCAGCTTTTTTTTTTCTCTTTGAAGTTCCTTCAAGAGAAACTCACATTTGCTCACAAACGGCTTCTGCTCGACTCACCTCAGCCGATAGGAGGATAAAACCCTCCAGCTGAAAAACAGACTCTGTCATGTTCCTCCCCGGAGCCAAAAGAGGTAACAGAGTAAAAATACATACCATAGAATATGCAGCAGCAGACAAGCGGCGTAAAAGCGCCATCCAAGAAATGGGTGTATGCTGTATGTATGAGCTTAAGCCCTGTTAGGGTCGCCACACTCTGCGCTAAGTAAGTAGCAGTGAATTATTTATGCTAGAAGTTTTAGAAACACACACACACAGTCACACAGTCACACACACACACTCGCTGGCTGCCACAGTCACATCCCTCAGCCAACACTCACATCCATCTCTTTCCATATTACCTCATTTTGTCCTAATTTTGATCACTTTACTCACTTTATGCTCTCCACTTCAGCTTTTATGTGCAGTAAATGTCACCGGCGGACGAGCAGGAGTTTGAATTTAAATCAAAAGGCTCCTGCAGACACTTAAACATCAAAACTCCTCACCTCTGACAAAACTCAACTTCCTGATTCATTTTCAAAACCGTGAAACTCGATTTAATCACTGCATTTATTAATTCTAAAGAAACTCAACGTGATCATTTAAAGTGAGGATATTAAAATACATGAAGTGAAAAATGGGCTGAACTAACTTAAAAGTTCACTTTCTGCACAGTTTTTTCAAAAACTTCTCACATTTGTAAGATGTGAAACACGTTCTTTTAATGTGCATTTCCACTCTTCCTCGCACGTGTAGGTGGCGTGTTAATCTAATTAGTATTTTATTGTTTCCTGCACGATGACACGCTGCAGCAGCTGCGTCTGAGTGTGAACAGGAGGAGCAGCAGTTTATTGCACATTAAAGCGTCAAGACACCCCCCCTCACCTGCGTGACTCATCGTGCAGACAGCGTGCAGTGCCCACATGTGGCTCCTATTAGCCGCTCCTCATTTCCAAAATTGGTTTTTCATTGAGATTTTATTTTTATTCGCCTTTTTTCCGGCCCGTTCCGTGTCATTATATCACTCCCTTTTTGTTAGGTTTGTTCACATTTCACCCATTCCGGCTTATGTGAGCTCCGAGGTTTCCTGGATGACATTTATAAGTGATAAATATAAAAAGTGCTCCCACGTCAGTAGGCTGCGCTTCCTCCTTTGAGTTTGCCAGCTTCTTAGTCACCATTAAAACCTCCTTTGATGCATTTTAGTCTATGGACGACATCAGCAAACTGCAGGTTTTTGAAGCTATCTGAGCTGCTTGTTATGTACGTTATGTGTGATGTTATAACAGTTTAAGACTTCAGAGTCATTGTGTGTTATTTCACATGAACCTGTGCTGAGATTATTAATCCCAAACCTTTAATCAGCATGTTGAAGGGGCTGTTTGATCCCGGAGTCTTATCCGCAGAAACTGTGCCTGATTTGCTCTTATTAACATGATATCAAAGCGTGCAGGCACGTGTGATTACAATCATCACAATAAAAATGAGCTTTCATGGTTTATTCCTTTTTTTTTTGTTCCCGTCTTCATTCTTTAAACACAATCTTGATCTTGTCTCTTTGTCACCTGCTGTGCCGCTTCGAGCGTCTTCAAGGGTCCGACATTAACTTCGCCGACTCGTTTGTGTCCCGCAGTGAGAAGCTGATCAGTGTTGTAAAAGCAGCAGCTTAGCAGCTTTTAAATTATCATTGCTCTTTTTGCAGTAAAAGTTTAAAAAAAAGATTAATTTAAATCCCTGCTATGGATTTAATAAGCAGACGTAGATATTGAACAGGACATTCAGGAGCCTGATAAAGCTGGAACTTAATCATCTATAATTAACTTAATTTCATCTTGATCCCTTATGATTTCCTCTGTAGAAGTTGCAGCGACCCTCGAGTCCTTTTAATAAATCCTGTCAGTCAAACCATTAAAGCCAAGCCGTCTTGAAAAAGGTTAAATGTTTCTAAACTGAACAAAGTTTAAAACCATCAGCCTCAGACACAACAGCTCTCTTGGTCTGAGCTGCGTACATTAACTTAATAATTTCAGCTAAAAGCACATTTCCTCCGTCTTGCTGAAGCTCTGCTTGACTTCTCTCACCTTCATGTTAACAGCAAATAAAAGAGACACTGGGTGTCGCCTGTAGTAACAGTGTTGCTATTGTCCTTGATGAGAGATTTCACACATTTACCCATAAAAACACATTTGGCTGATGCTTTAAGTGTCTCATGTAGAAGAAGGTGTGATGTTTAGCAGAAACAAGGTCCTGCTGACGTCAGAAAAGACTGTAATGTCGGTGGTGATGAGCCTCGACGTGCTTAACTTCTACAGTCAAGGATACAAGCTGAGATTTTTGCAGGAAAGATGTTTCTTTAAAGACAGAGAGGAAGAAATCTGAAGTGTTTCAAGGTAAACAACAACACAAGGACACAAGGCCTGTAATTCAGTGTGTCCTTCAACATTTTTCATTTAAATTTCTTATCAAGACAGAAATGCTTCTACGAACAAAGATCAGCCCTTTGTGAGACACTAAAAATGAACAACTCTCATGGCAGAGGAGCTTAAAGCTTCTCTCCAGCTCTTGTAACTTATTGTTGAGTCAGTGAACAAGTGGATTCAGCTCAGAAGTTAAAGGTAGGCTTGTGACCAGTCGACCAGGAAAATCCCTCAACAAGCTTCCAGAGTATCAGTGTGATAAACGAGTGCTGCCTTCTCCTCTCCAAACAACCACATGAGCAGCAGCAGAAGAAGAGAACGTTTCTATACAGCAGGAAGTTTCCTTTACAGCCTGAGACTTCCTGCGGGCACCGCTGAGAGTGTGTCGCTTCACCTCCTTCACACTGAGTGCAGCTGAGGTCAGTGGTTTGCTGTTGATCAGACTCGAGCATATGCACGCACGGCGGGACGTCTGCCTTTCAGCATCTCTGCCACTTCATTAACACACACTGTGCGACGTAAACAGACTGACGAGGGGCGACAGGTCCAAATCTTTTGGCAGGAAACAAATCCAGAGCGACTGAGCGAGACGACAGCTTGTATTTTCACTGAGTCATTCCTGAGAATCACACTCTGCAATTTTTTATAGTAATTAATAAAAATCAGCTTCTCTTAACGACTCGTAGATCTGCAGTGGGCGACCGTTGGATTCTGGGCAACAGGAACAGGGAAATTGTGAAATTAAAAAAGGTTTTTTATCATTGAGTCGCTGTTTGTTTCCTTTTTAATGCAAAGCTGCACTAATTAATATTTCAGTAATAACAATGAATCAGATAATCTGTGGAGGGAGATGCTTGTTGTGATGAACCACACAGAATTAAACTCAGCTGTTCCCTTCAGCTCCATGGAGCATTTTAGCATCTTTCAGCTCCTTGTTTTGGTTCTACGGCCTCCAACTTTAATATTTTGGTTCAGTCTCCCTGCTGTTCAGCAAACAGCTGGCAGACAGCTGTTTTCTGTTCTGATAAACCCACAGTACAGTGCAGCAGGCAGACAAAGTTAAAGACCAACTGGTGAAAAAGGAAGGAAATGTTTCTGATAAAAAGCCAGAAGTTTTTTGTAAAGGTGGAGTGAAAACCTGGCTAATCTGAGTAATGTAATGCTAATATGTGCAAAACACGGCTCCAGATTAATCTTATTGTTGCTCATTGTTCGTTGCTGGATGAGTATTCTAATTAAGAAACTAGCAGCTACACATGTGCAATGTAATGCACATCAAACTTAACAAAAAAAGTTAGTAAAAGAGCCAGAAGAAAAGAGTTGTTGTCCCTTTTTAGGTGTAAAATGTATTAAAGGATGAACACTTGAAGTAAAGATGTCGAGAATGTTGCAGCCTTGTTATGAAGCTTAAAGTTACATAAAGTTATATATTGTTGGTTAAATCAATGCAGACGTCGTGTTTCATAAGCTCATCACATGATTTGATGCATTTTGTAGACTTTTAGATACCTGGAGACAACAACAACCAGGTCAATGTAAAACAGAGCAAAAGCAAATTTACAGTACAAGTGTCAAGTTGTAAAATATGAACTAATCACTGTTTTTTTTTTTGTTTTGATACTTTTATCAAATTAGGGAAACAAGCTTCCCAAGGACACGTCTTATCAGCTCAAGATGAGCCCGAGCTCACTGATGCAGGATCAATTAAAACATACAGCTGTTCACTTTCCTCCGGCTTTGAGCAATAAACGCTGATTACACAACATGCAGCAATTTGAAAATTAATCTCCTGGATTTTCGTACACTTGCCGGGGAAAACTCGCCATCTGATGCTCCCTCTGTCAGACAGTATGTCATCTGCTTCTCTTTTATGGGTTTCTTTTGTTTGCATCGAAGCAGCGACGACGCCACATAATTGTGATTGCGTGTGAAGGAGGATTAATCATGCGGGAGCATCAGCGGAGCCTCCATCACATCAGAGATGGACAACACAGACCGCTGCGATGCAGGATTATCCAGAAAAGGGCGGCGGTCGGCTCTGTGAACCGGTTTTAAGCTTCGAGTCCATGGAAAGGATGAGTGTGTGTTCATGTTTAGATGTGTGTGTGTGTGTGAACTCACAGCCAGCAGGCGGTTCTTGTCCTTCTCGGCGTTGTTGAGAGCGTTCTCCAGGGTCACTCTGTGTTTCTTGGCCACCTCCTCCAGAGCTCGAGCCTGGCTCTCCTTCATCTGGCTGGCCTCCTCCTCGCAGCGAGCGCGCACGTTGCTCATGTCCTTCTCGTGAGACGACTTCTCGTCGCGCAGGGTCTGAAACGAGGACAGGAGATAAATATGCACACACACACACACACACACACTTTAAATATGCTCAGAGGTGAGTGTTGTGATAGACAATACACACTCAAACACACACACACGCAAGCACGCAGAGCTCAGGCTGACATTCACACCATATGCTGCATTATTCAGCCATATTGCCAGTGTTTACTGTGTGACAGCCAAGGAATCAATCTTGCATTCTGTCTGCTTGTATCTGAAATGTCTCGTGTGGATCTTCATTCATTTTTCTCACCACTTCACACTCAGGTTTGTCATTAAAGCATCAAAAAACCAACAGATTTTAGAGACGGTATCTTGAGGGATCATTGATGATGGGAGGATTGATGAAGCTGTTAATTATTCTGCCTCCTAACTTGAGCATCATCGTGCCTCCGCGTGGATTTGTGACGCAGTGTTTGTCAGGTGTTGTCTTCATCATCAAGGCAACAGATGCAGTAAACTGACCTTCCACTGAACTGCAGCACTCTCATCGTCTTTGAAGCTAAAAAACTGAAGCACACAAAATTCCCAGTTATCTTCTGAAGAGCAGACAAACTCCCAAGACTTCTTACATCCACAGTTTTCAGTCTTATTGTCTGAAACGTCTGGTGGTAAACAGATTTCATCACTTAGCCAGCTGGCTAATTAATGCTAACTCACTACATTAAAAGAATCAAAAGAATCTATAAAAGCTCTTTAATATGGCTTCATAGATGATATAATGCTAAAAGATTAAGGCTAAAGCTAAATCTCCCAGGCTAAAGTTAGCATCCTTACCACTTTTTGATCCATGTAAAAGACATGTAATGTACACTTTACTTTTCACGCACTGCAGCATTAAGCTAGCTACTTTATTTATAAAAAAAGAAGTAAATGTAAGAGGAGTGAAGCTGAATCAGAGGAGAGCTGCCTCATGGACTTTAAACTGAAGAGATAACAGAGGAAAGTGGTAAAATATGGGGATGGAAAACAGCCAAGAGACATAGCTCAGAGGGTACACAGGAGACAGGGTGTTACTGCAGCTATTTAGCTCCCTACACTCTATGACAGACAGACAGGACAGACAGACAGGCAGACAGGCAGATGGGTAGACAGGCGAGGACAAACGCCCTGAGTGCTGAGCAACAGAGCGCCGGGTTTGTCATTGAAACCTGGCACAGTGTGAATCGATGCTGAAGTCACAGAAAGTAGTTATTTTAAACTGAGACAAAAAAAAACACAACTAATCTGAAGCCCATTTACTTTGGGTTTAATCAGGGGAGCAGCTGTTCCTTCACTGCACGGGTTTGACTAAGTTTTAATTAGCCAAACTTTGCCAAAAATGACACATGGGAACAGTAATATCCTCCACTCGAGTTGACAAAAGGCACACTTAAAAAAAAACCCTGAAGTAAGCAAAGAAACTTTCTGTGCGCGTGTTTCCTGTTTGAGTGGCTGAAGTGAATTGTGGGCCGTTACAGGCTTGTCTGACTGATGAGATGAGACTCAACATCAGCTGTGGATCCTTTTTTTCCCCTAAATTTCTCTGTTTTATCACTTCTGCTGTTAAAAAGTAAAACTGTTTTTTGTGCATAAAGAAGAAACTCTCTGCTTTCAGACAGTTATGATTATCAGGTTTCTGCTGCACTATGATACAAGATCAATCCCAAACTCAAAATGTTATTCTATTATGTCAGATGTGGCACATGAAGCTTGTTCATCTTATTTGTCACAAGCTAACTGATCCACATGCTGAAGGTTCTGGTTTAAAACACATTAATTGTGTATCTGTCAGAAAGGAATGTTTAACTGGCAAAACATACAAACATGATCACTCAGTTAGAGAAGAGAACAACAACGGCCCTTTTATTTAGTCTGTTATCAATTAACATCAACAAACAGCTGATGTTAACCTCTCGTATCATCATAGCTCATAAAAATGACGTCACTGCAGGATAAAAAAAGAAGCTGCTAGCTCAACGTTCTGTAAACTTCTCCTTTGAAATGGAAAAGAGGAGCGATAACAGAGTTGGTCATGGGAAAGCTTATTAAAATAAACTTAAAAACTTAATCACCAGAGTGACCAAACAGGTTTTTTGCATTCAAGCATCATCTCATCGTCAGTCTCATCTTCTGTCATCTCCAGTCTCATCTCCAGTCTCATCTTCAGTCTCATCTCCAGTCTCATCTTCAGTCTCATCCTCAGTCTCATCTACAGTCTCATCTTCACTCTCATCTTCAGTCTCATCTTCAGTCTCATCTTCAGTCATCTTCAGTCTCATCTTCTGTCTCATCTTCAGTCTCATCTTCAGTCTCATCTCCAGTCTCATCTCCAGTCTCATGTGCAGTGAAAAGCTTCAGGTTGACTCTGGGCATCAGCCTTTGAGGTTGTGTCTCTGCAGCTCCTTGTCAATAACAGCATGCAGGATGTGCTTTGCTCTCACTAACACTCCTCTTCATTCAGTCTACAGCTCGCTCGCTCGACCACTGCTGCTCTCTCTCTCTGACTCTCTCTGACTCTCTCGCTCTTTGAGTCGGAGAGGAAGAGCCATCTTTGAAAGGTGTGTTTGCAAACAGCAACCAACAAATCCTCTGAGAGGTGATTGACAGGTCTCTCTGCTTCAGGCAGAAGAAGAGAAGCTTCACAGCTCCTGTCACCTCCACATGCAGATCAACTGTCTGAGTGATTCTGCAGAAACTTTAAACTTAATCATTTTATTTCTGTTTTGGTTCATTGAAGATTGCAAGTCAGAACCGTCAAAAAAATGTGGACATTTTCATGCTTTCATCATGTTTTCGTCTTAAACTCGCTCAAAGTGCTGCATGAGAACATGTAGGCGACACCAGAGGAGGATGGACCTTCTTACAGAGAAGAAGTGGGAGGCTGAATTCAAACCTGGCAGGCAGAGACGACTGCACAAATGCAACTGTGGTGCATTTTTGACAGAGAGTGCTGATGTGCAATTTTCAATTACCCAAAACAGACATGCCATAAAAGTTATTAACTTCCAAACTTTCTGCTCAAACAGTTGAACTGACTCTGCTGACCTTATCAAACATCCCCATAAAACCGAGAGGACGGAGGCACGGCAACACGAGGCGGAGAAGGTGGATGAAACGCAGAGGAGGAGATTAAAAGTAGATCTTATCTGGATTTGATTTTATCTTTGCTGATTCTGGTCCCTTAAAATATGCCTATGACTGGACATCTAAAATAAATGCAGCACATTTGGAGTTAATCTCAGCCATGATCTGCTGAATCTCGCATGCAAATCCTTCCTCCGTCGGTTTCTGAACTCAAACAGATGCTGCAGATCTTAACAGGTGCGTTTGTGATGGCACATAAACAGTGTAATCACTGAGGCTCATCAGCTAACACATATAGCTGCTTGCCAACACACTCGAGAAGATAACATGCACTACAAACTGTCCTAAAACGTGCAGAATGCATCTTCTAATTAGCTATAAACAGTCATTTCAAAACTAATAAGCATGTGGCAGATTATGGGATGCATCAGACGCTGGCAACAACATGAAAAACTTTCATTTCCCACCAGGGATGACATAATATCTGCGTGCGCTAATTGCTACAAACCAAAGAGCCGTTTTGGAAATCCACCAAGAAACGTCCATCAAAGCGGTCAAACTGTGCGAGGCTGCCGCGTTAGCGTACAGCCGAACAAAGCCGAGAGGGAGAAACATCTCCGCAGCGTGACACAAACGACGAGAGCATGAAGAACATCCCGGGAGGTTAATTCCTCCTGTTTTTTCTCCTTTTTTTTTTTTTTTGTGCTGAGGGAGGACGAAGTTCTAAAAAGAAAATAAAAAAGCATAAATGAGGAAAAGATGGTGGTAATGAGAGAGAAGGGAGCAGAAAAAAAAACAAACCTCCCATTAATGTAATGACTTTTCCACTTTTTACAACGAAGTCAGACCACCGAAATGATCCCAAATGTTCTTCGGCTCCCTGTTTGCTAATGTTGTTTGTTTTCTGACACAATGGTTCCAAAATGAGTCCTTAAGGCAAAGAAGTGTGAAGAAAAACACTTCGACATCACCGGATTTGTGTTTTTAAATTTAACTATTTAACGACTGATCACAAAACCTCCGACAGCTGATTCGCCAGCAGCATCAGATCGTTCTGATTGATCCAAATCTGAGGGACGCCGCTGCCGCAGTTACAGCCAGGAGCC
This sequence comes from Acanthurus leucopareius, assembly GCA_029814765.1. Classification (NCBI taxonomy): domain Eukaryota; kingdom Metazoa; phylum Chordata; class Actinopteri; order Acanthuriformes; family Acanthuridae; genus Acanthurus; species Acanthurus leucopareius. Next base: position 1,279,397 of record JAQMCX010000024.1, read on the forward strand.
GAGAAGTTTACGTGGTGCAGAGTCTTTTATTATTCTGAGGAAGACATTCAAATTCACAGCCCTCCCCCACCCTTCGCTCGGTGGGAGAACTCTCCCAGCTCCCACGGGATTACACTGCACAAATGTCAGAGATAAAAGGATGGGAAAACACACATGAAGCAGCAACACTTGACATTTACCGGCGGCTGTGGTTGGTCTGCTGACTACACTGTTCTTTAAATCATCTGACCTTTTAGCTTCTTGGGTTTTTTTTTTTTTTGAAAAAAGACGAGCAGCTTGGCTTTTCTTTTCTTTTTCAGTAAAATGCAGTGATCAACAGGTTTTTAGCCTTTCAACAGTTTGGTGACTAAAGGTTCATTTTTTGTTTAATTTTGCTTAGAAAGGCGTTTTAAACTTTGTCGCATTCACAAGGTTCGTTTTTTGTAAGAGGAGGAACTTTTCTGCAACAGAACGACTGAAAATAACTCTTGAGGTTCAGAAATGCAAAGGAGGAGGTGAAGACAGAAAACAGTGGGTGTCTTTTTACATTCTGTGCTGCCATATGCTCCTGTCCTAACATACTGTGCTCTCTATGTACAGGAGTTCCTTAAAGATGTCATAATTTAAGTCAAATAGACCCATAAAACTACCTTCAGGTAAAACCGTCTACTGTCTCTATAAAGTTACAGACGTTTAAGTGTCACTTAACTGAAATAAATAAGAAAAAAGAAATACAAAACAGAATTGAAGGAGTAAGCCGGCGTCTTCTCATTCTGAGTCAAATAAGTATTAGAATTGCTTCATAGCTCCAACAAATTGTCTCGTACTCTCGGGCTTTTCTCTCCTGAAGGCTGAATCTTGGGGATTACTGAAGCGTTTCGGGGAAAATAGGTCTGATCATCACGGAGGAAAAACGGAGAATACAAACGTCCGAATAGCAGTGACAAATATCCTCTTTTTAAGTGTGTGATGCTGAAATTATGATGCTCAAAAACACATGGAGCATTAAGTAAAAAAAAAAGAGGTCCAGTGTGAGTAAATTGTCTTAAACTTGTTAAATCCTCAAATGATTTTCATCATTTGCTCGAACAGTTTGAAGGGTGAAAAAACTGGAGCAAAGTTGACCAAAAAAACCTGAGTCACGGCATCCTGACGGCTTATTAGTGATTCATAGCAGAGTCTTCCAGTCTGAAGTGAATACAAATTACACCAGCGACACACACACACACACACGCAGAAACACACACACACATATGCACACACACCTTCTCCAGGGACTGGAGCTGTTGTTTCTGTCTCTCGTCCAGCGCCTGGCACTGGCTCTGCAGAGACTCCCTCTCCTCTTCCAGCCTCAGCACTTTGTCCTTCAGCCGGTTGCGCTCGTTGTCCAGGTCCCTGATGGCGGCCTCCTGGGTCATCTGGGTGGCCTGCAGGCTGCTGATCTGACCTATGACGGGACAGAGCCGACGCACGTGAGGGGAACGCAAATGCTGGGGTGATGTCATCTGCTTACTGTCACAGCCAATGAACAGAGAGAACTGGTGTCAGCACTCTGCTTTTGTTTGCCAGTTTCTGGTTTTTGAAGCAGATATTTTCTTCAGCAGTGATGTTTCAACCCTGATGGGGTCATTTCTACAGAACATGGCGGCTGCAGATGCTACTTGATGCTAATTTTTCTTTCTTTAGGACAATTAAAGACAGTTTATGGTTTAAGGTTTGTTATTTCTGTAAAATTTACAACAACCTGTGCAGCTTATTTGGTCTCATCTGTGCTCATAACAATGTTTGAGGCTCATTCATGTCACTTTACCTCATAAATGTAGTTTGCTAGTTTGTGCAGGAAGATGATGTTGGAATTATGAATCTTTCCTTCAAAGCTCTGACTGGTTGAATTTTCTATCAAACTGAAAACTGAACAGACATGCATGTTGGTGGTATTTCCATACAACAAGAGAAAATTATAATGTTGTTTCTCAAACTGTTGGTTGTTAACATTCAGCACAGTTTAAAGAGAAACTTCCTGGTTCAGCTTTGACCTAAACAGCTTTTCTAAGTGATGAAAACCTAAACTTACCTCCAAATAAAGTGGTTTCTATAATCTGGTTGAGCAGCTGGTTTGTCAGCACCTTAAAAACCAACATTCAAAGAAATAAAATACAACATTTTGCCTCCTTTTAGTTCAAATAACAAAGGAGCTCTGATCTTCACTGGTTAGTAAATGTGACCATCATAGTTGCATCTTCCAGCTGGATCTTATTTTTCTGCCTCACATCCAAGCAGCTCCAGAGAGACTGTTTTTATTGGGTGTGAGGAGCTCATAGATGCTAATGGGTCGACATAATTCTGCATCAAGTTGCTGCTATTGCTCGCATATTTCAGACAGTAATGTTCGAGCAGCGCTGTTACACAAACTACTGAGGGAGAAACACTGCAGGAGACTGGATCAGAGCACTTTACTCGACATAAACACACACCTTAAACTGGGCATAATTGATGTGGGAGTGTTTCTTCTGCCTCTGAGGGACTGAGGAGAACACTGGTTTGGAGATACAGAGTTAGGCCATTAAAGTGTTACAGGCCATGATGCCTCAAACAAGAGGAGAGGGTCTGTTAGTGGATTGTTTTAGATGTTTTAGATGTTTTTGCATGATAAGCTCATGAAGTGTCTTGTGGGTAAAGTGGATGCAGGTATTCACAGTCATTATAAAGACAAATCACCATGAGAGAGGAGAAGTTGGGGGTCTTACTGGCTTTGAGCAGTATTTCGGTTGCTTGCTGCTGGACTCGGTCTCTGGCTGCTTCCAGCTCACACTCCGCCTCCTTCTGACGGATCTCCACGATTTCTGAGTTCTGGGTCACCTCGTCCAGCTGTTTGGTTAAATCCTGGAGAGGAATCAGATCAACACAGACACATCTGTTCACACGAGGAGCAGAAATCACACCTGACTTCCAGGAGCAACGACACCTCAGTGAGAACAAAGTCAATGAAACCAGGCTGTTTTTCACATGAATGGACTCATGTATCTGCCTGTGAATCGATGATTCAAAATGCCCTGGTCCTCACAAAGATGGTGCAGGTTTGGGTTTAAAGCTCTTCAAACATCATCTGATAAACAGCAAATGGTAAACACACACAATTACTGATGAAGCTGTGAACAAAGAAAAGCATTTAGCCTTTAAGGAGAAAGATATTTCCCTCAGGAGTTACTATAGAACAAAAACTGACCTGAGAGAGAGTCAATATTTGACTTAAAGAGCAGAAAAACAGGCTGCGAGGACTGAATGTGATCCTGCACTCTTCAGTGTTTGTCCACTGAATGTGTTTGTATTTGCTGCTGAAGGACTCAGATTGTTATTTTAAGACAAAATCATGAACAGGACTTTGACTTTGTGTTAGTTAAAGAAACACAGAGCCGATATGTGCAACTAAAATATACATCAAATAGCACAAGTTTAAGCAATCTGATTGGTTTTTACACATGAACAGCTACAGGTACATTAACCAGTTTTGTCTGGATGAACTTTGACCTTTACATACATTTAAAACTGAAGAGAACTGGCATGTGTTTGCATATAAAGTGGAGCTCAGTGAGTTTTCAGACATGTTGGACAAACACAGTTTATCAAACTTGCAGACTGGAACATTTTGGTAGCAACATGCTAATACTGAAGATCAAGATCTAAATGCTGACTGCTGCTCAATTAAAAAGGAGAAGACTTCAGGGAGGGATCTGACGTGCACACACACACATGCACACATGCACACAATGCCACACACACACACACACACACACCCACGAGCACACCGAACAGTGGCTGCGTGATTTAGCACTCTGAAAGAACTCATGAGAGGCAATTTCACATCTTTCAATCCCATCAAACAGCCTGACTCGAACTTAATTACTGCTGCTACGGCTAAGACAAAGAAACCCCGGCATGATAATACCCACTGTGTGTGTGTGTGTGTGTGTGTGTGTGTGTGTGTGTGTGTGTGTTGATTTCCCTGATGAACCCATGGCAGGTAGCTGTACTTTGCGGTTTAGATTAGAGATTATGAAGATCGAATGGGAACTTTGTGAAGCCCCCAGACTGAGAGTTTGAATTATTTTGGAGGGAGGGGGCACTGTGTTTGGACCTCACCTCTTTAAATGCTGTTTAAGTGACAGGAATCAAAAAATGGGGTTAAAGTTCAAATGAGAGCAACACAGTTATTTATACGTCTGCACACACATTCAGGTTTAAACCCAGGAAACAATTCTTTGGGGAGTTTTTTGAATTTGTGTCTGGGGGGAACATAAACAGGTGCAACAAAGCAGTGATGGTAATATGTTTGGCATTTTCAAAATAAAATGCGACACCTGGGAATCATAATCCATCATCTCTGACAGCGTTTGAGCACCGAGCATCACTGACGCGAGACACACACTCGTCCTTCTTCTCCTCCTGCCAAAGTCCTGCTCTCATACATATTTATTTTCTTAAAAAGATCATTTTTGGCTCTTAAATTCTGAGCAAATGTTACCCAAACAGGAACAAACATGCATTTGCTGTGAACTATTTTCAGCAACAGCAAGGGAACGTTTTGCTCGACGGAGGAAATCACAAGTGTGGTGTACAAACATGTGTGTGTGTGTGTGTGTGAGGCAAGAGGAGGGTCAAAGATAGTTTTAATACTTTAAAATTAATTGTATCTCTGTTGATTTATGTGTGCCAAAAGAAGAATCCCATCGCAGCAGACATTTAGTCGATACCTCTGCTTCACCCCTCATCACTGCACACACACACACACTCACACACAGTCTCATTTCTGTCAGTCATCCTTATTAAACATGGTGAATCCTAAAAAAAAAAAAGGCCTTAAAACTGGATGATTTATTGTTTTATCTGTGAAAAAAGCTTCAAACAAACAGTCCAGACGCGCTCTGCCTGAGAGTGAAGTGTTCGGTCCAAACGCAGTGACAGAGGCAATTTAACAAAGCTTCAGTGGAGGATTTCACCGGGGAGATCATTTGTAATTTTTGGCATGCATATTCCTACAGAAGCTCGCGAACAGTCCGACATTAATTACGCCTGTCTCACTTTCCCCGAGCCATCATTGGCTTGCATTTCTCTGGAGATTTGCCCACTAAATCATAAGCTAAAGGAGAGTGACAGGGGAAAAAAAACTTCAAGCAGGAAGCTGCAGTCAAACACAAACCACAACTGTTCTCCACTGGTGTTAAGTTGATATTTGATGCTACAGTTTTTCTACTAACGGTGCAGTAATTAAGCCTCTCTGAGTCTTGGAGACATTTTGATTCTGTGCCACATCTGAATTTTTCCCAAGTGAAAAGAAATACAGCAGTAAAGAGTCGAAAAATGTCACTTTGCTTGAGAAAAATTTCCACTTCATAGAAAAACATGTGATCATTAAGTATAGGAAGGAGCAATAACGAGCTATGAGATGTTTAATGTCATGATCGCAGCAGAGATTAAAACATGTGCTGCGAGCTTGTTAAGGTTAAATTAAAAATCTATTATCTCTCGACGACGAGGCCACAGCGGGAGCCGGAGGATTAAGGGATGTGTTCACAGACTGAGGCTGTTTTCAGGAGATTATTGTGATATTACCTTGGCAACAAGGCATCAGCTGTTCACTGCGTGAGAGGCTACAAAGGAGCAGGACGGGATTCTTCCTGTTTTCTCTTGAATCTCGTATCAAATGAGAGAATCTGGTCGAGCTGTCGAGTGCGGTTTGTTTCCGGCGCCCTCCTCTGCCGCTCTGTTGTGTTTCTTTATCTGGGTTACAGTTAATTGCTTTGATAACTCATGAAATTATTAACTCCAGGCGCACCAACCACTGCTGACCTTGATCATATTCTCAGTATTGCTGAGGAGGAGGAGGAGGGGTGGATATGGGAGTGGGGGGGGCTTTCCTGTCGTCTTTGCAATCAGCGATCGTTTCGCACGAACTTCAGAACGTGTAACAACAAAACAGACCTACTTAACCAGTTCCCCCGGAGCCCGTGTCAACTTTATTTTCAACGGTGGAGATAATCATGTGAGTCGACTCCGAAGACTTTTTACAGAAAAAAAAAAAAAAAAACTCAGAAAGTAGAATTTTCAAACAGATTCACTTTGGAGACGAACGCAGCATTTCTATTTTTTGCCCGACACGCACACACTCAGTCCTGCCAGAGCGGCAGAGTGCAGAGAAAATGGTTCCACATCTGAAAAAAAGAGCTGCTGAATTTTTCCAAAAAAGATACAAAACATCATGGAGACAGCCAAAGATTTGGGGAATAAACTGCAGGAAACGCCATAATCTCAGCCAGCAGCAGTGAAGCAGGCTGCCATGGCTCTAAAGTAATCCTTTGGGGCCATTTCCCTCCTTAACGTACATCCAATAAAAGCGTTTGTTTTTGCAGCTGACTGGCTCCGATTGTTTCAGCAACATTATGAAAAGGATTCCTACAGACCATAGAGACAGATCTATTTATAGATCTCATGGTTAAAATATATCTGTCCTGTTTAACTGGACACAACAGTTGTATTGGTCTCCTCAAGGCACCAGACTCCATTGACAAAAACAGCAATTTTCGTCTAACAAAACACAGAAGTAGTTGGTCTGTTGTTGATCTGCTGATCCTTGGAAACACCAAAGTCACACTAACACAAAGAAACTAATCAATTGAGGCGCAGAAAGACCAGCAACTGCAATGTTTTGTCTGGTAAAAGTAATGTTTTTGTCAATGGAGTCTGGTGGCTTTATAAATGGGGTTTGAACAGCTTTAGTTTCCTGTTAGAAAGTTCTGTGTGCACAGGTTTGTTTCTGTGGAAATCCTTTACATAAAGTTTATCATTATTAGATGATTAAAATGTCTGTTTTGTTTGACTCATTAATGCTTATAACTAATCTTGTGAAAAGCTGATGGATCACTGGTTAAAAAGGAACTAATGTGTTTGACTTTCATGCTTTTAAACTGCAGAAACATACTCAAAGTGAAGGAGGATGAACCTGCAGTGCTGGTAGAAGTCACAGCAACCATGAGCAAGAGCAGCAACGTCACCACAGACTCCAGATGTAAGAACTCCAGATACAGTGAGATGAGAAACATCAGACCATCCGTCTCATATCTGATTATTATCCCATAAATTGATTTTATTTTATAACTCAATTTCATCATCTGCGACAGAGGACAAACTAAACTGTGCATAAAAACTGGAAGTAAAATGGCCAATTTAGCTTTTACTTGATCACATCACAAGATGTTCTGCTTCCCCGTAACTGTCCTGTGAGCAGAGGCATGCAGATGTTTGGAGCAGCTGTCTGAGGTTCTTGCTCACCTTCACGCTGCTCTCGGCGGCGGTGAGCGACGCCTGGAGCTTGTGGGACTTCTCCCGGTTCTCCCGGGCCTCCTCCGTTACCCTGGCCAGCTCAGCCCTCAGTTTTCCCAGGGTCTTCTGGAGCGCCGCCTCCTGGGTCTGAAACTCCCGCCGCAGCTCGGCCTCGGTTCGTTTCCATGCCAACAGGTTGTCGGCAGTCAGCTGCTGAGTTCTCTTCATGGCCTCCAGCTCGCGCTCATAAAAGGCCTGAGCCTGGAGACACACAGACAGACGTGTCAATCACTTACGGCTGCAGGAGGCGACAAAATCTCATCACATTCTGTTTGAAATATCTAATATCTGCACTTCTTTCCACGTCTTTACTCCTTTTTCTTTATGAAATGCAATTTGAAAACACTTTGGACGGTTTGAGAGGCTTTCTCATCAAAATGCAATCTCATGCTAAAAATAATCAATGGAAGTGAAAGTTGAAGCCAAATTGATTTTGGCTGAAGATGAATTTTATTGAAATTAATAGCTTCTAGATGCAGTAACTTAATTCTGCAGCTCTGCTTTCGCTGTACACAAAAACTGCAGATCACAGCCTTCACTTTCAGCAAGGTCAAACAGAAAAGTAACTTTTCCTTATTTTTTAACCATTTTTCAAAATACTTTTGTATAAATATGATTATTTGCTTCAGTTTTTTATGTAACAGTGTGCAGGAAAGACTCAACAGTTATTGAATTTGCTCAAATATGAATTTACTTTATAAATACACCTGCATTGATCGTAGTCACAGCCTGATATCCTCCATCTTGGCTACAGTACCTTGCTGAGTTTGGCCTCGTACTCCTCCACCAGTCTCTTCTTGTCTGATTTGAGCTCCTCCACCCGCTCCGTCAGAGAATCCACCTGTAACAACATCGACGCAGCGTGACAAGGTCAGCTCAGGCTTCATGGTTTGGTGTAACGGCACAGACGTCACATACAGAGACGGTCTGAGCTGAGTGGATGCAGCAGGTTCATTCTCTGGCTTGTACATAAACAGTTAAGACTGTAATAATCACTGCTGTCCCACTTTCTCCCTGTAGTGATTTAGTTTGTTGCTCTGGCTTTCAGGAGCTGCTCTACTTCTGCGGTGGCTGGTGTGTTACCTCGGCTTTATGGAGCTGTCCCAGTTTCTCCTGGTCTTTGCTGTAGTTTGCGTTCTGGCTCTGGTGGCTGCGGAGGAGCTCCTGGATCTCCTGTCTGTGCTGCGCCTTCAGCTCCTCCAGAGCAGCCTTCTTCTCCTGCTCGAACTGGTTCTGGGCCTGGCTGAACGTGCGCAGCTTCTCCTCGAAGGACCGTCGCATCTCCTCCACCTCCCTCGACATGGACACCACCCGCTGCGTGTGCTGCCAAGGAACACGAGAATGAAAGAGCGTGATGTCGAGAGGATTGATTTTTTGGGGTTTGTAGGCTTCTGACTTCATGGGTAAAGTTTTTAAAAAAGCTGAAGCCAGCTGGTGATGAACCGGCTCGGGGGAATTTGACCTCCTGGCTGCCGACCTGCCTGTTTAAATTAGCCCTTAAACCCAGCAAACACACCGAGCAGAGAGCCAGCATCTGAGCTGCAGAACTCTAGAAACACATCATACAGCACTGATGTAGCATTTTGTTATCATGAAGCTGCTTCAATCAGCTGGGTACTTATTGATTTCAATAATCCATACAAATGACTTCAGCTATGTTCTTTAAATCCCCTCAGGAAGGAGGTGAGTCTGCTGATCAGCATCTCACAGGGACACATTTACATGTACGGCTTCATGCCTTTCATTCGATTTGGCTGCACAGTCTAAAATTAGCATTTCATTTACTGCGGCTGCAGATAATTTCACAATCAGCCACTCGCACTAACTAACAGGTGCAATTTGTACATGAACACGAGCTCAAAAGCTTCACTGAAGTTGTGAATTTTTCCGCAGTAGAAAAAGCTCCAAAGCAGCTCTGAGATGAGGTAACGTCTGAATTTTCTGACACTAGAACTGAATGAAGATAAAGAGCAACAAGCTGGAGTCAGACGGAGCTGAGAGTGATTGACAGCTACTGTTTTCTTTCTCACATCAAGGTCTGAGACTTTCATCAGCGACATCCATCAGGGAACCGAAGTCTTCTGACGGCGCAGGTACAAAAACACGGTGGCGTGAGGCTCCGTGTGGCTTCCTGTGAGTGTGACTCTAAATCATCCATCCGGTTGTTTTTACACAGAGCTGCACATCCTCCACTCTGTGAATATAAATCTGTAGAATAATGTCATCTGTCTGTCTTTCCATTCACTCGGCGGCTCATCAGTCAAAGCTGACACTGTTTACTTTCCCCCATAAACACACATTATAAAGGTCGTATGTATCGGCTCATTGTGTGCTGACACACGACGTGTCCTGGTAAATAAAGCAGAGGGAGATGATGGATGTGCATAATGGAGAGTGAGAGTTTAGTGCAATCATTAAGCGTTCCATGTGGGTATCATCTACATGTTTGTGTTAATTTATAGCTAGGTGTTAGCTTAGCTAGCAGCAGTAGCTCTCTTGTTATTGTTGTAATTTCACTGTTTAAGTGCACATTAGTCTTTTTCAGGGTTATTGATGCTGATTTCAGTGATGGATGGACTAAAATCAGCCAACGAAGATGCATTTCTTTGACTAAATGTAAATGAAATTTGGTTTTATCTAATCAGGATTTAATCTGGATACGAGACACTTGAGATGATAAATATTTGCCTGGAGGAGCCTGAATGTTGATGCCACCACTGCACAACAAGTCAAAGGTCCGGATAAACACACAGCGGCGATGCTGATGGACATGAGAGGCTCTTCAGCTTCACAGCAGGAGGCAGAAACAGACATGAGTACTGATTACCTGCAGCTGTGACTGCTGCATCCTGCTGGGCATGGCTGACACACACACAAACACACACACACATGACCCACACAGGTGTACCTGAGCCTCGGTGCACAGCTGCATGTCCTCCACCCTCTGACGGTAGCTCTCGAACTCGGCCAGCGCCTGCCTCTTCATCCTCTCGTGCAGCTCCATGGACTCTTCCAGAGACTGGATCCGCCTCTTCAGGTCCAACTCATCGCTGATCTTACTTTTGTACTAAAGCAAGCATGAAAGGAAATTTACTCATATGACAGCAAGTATTTTTATTAAATTATTCATATGCACACACAGTCATGGGATACATGAGTCAAATTCAGGCTGAAATGCAGCAGTTTGTTAAAAAAAATAGCAAAAAATAAGCTACAGTGACAAAAAGCACAGAGAATAAACTGTAGTGTGTAAATATTGCAGTACTGTAAGTATAAAAGTCTACTTACATAAAAGTCCATTAATAAATGATTTTAGCTCAAACTAAAACTGCCTATTTGAGTAAACTTGCTGCTGTGCACAGATTTCAGATTTGGTCTTGTTTTCAGCTCAATATGGGACTTTAATGAAGTTGACAATTAAAAGATTAAATAGGTTCATTCAGTTCAGTTTAATTCATCATATTTGAATAAGCTCCCATGTGTTCAGGCTTTATGGAAACACACAGAGTGTAAATATATGTATATACTGTACACATACACACATGTTCAGCTGCTGAGGGTTAGTGACATTTCTGTCAGGAAAGCAGGTTCCTCTCATATGAAATGATGACATATAGAGCTGAAATATTCATGTTGTGTTGGTGAAATATTGATGTGTTGGTTTTGAGTGTGATCTCGGCTCTCTGGCTCTCCGGTGGATCTGCTGCCATGTGATAGTGTTGTAGTTTAGTGCCGCAGCTATACGCGACTGTGTGATACACAGCGATGATGAAGCCTCATCTCGATCGACTGACCTGAATGTGACAAACTGCAGCGAGTTTGTTTCTGTGAAGAACCGTCGACTGTTTGAATCCTGTTTTAAATTAACAATCAAAAACTAATCAAAGCCCACTCAGAAGAGCACAAAGCTGCGCTCCGCTATTCATCAATTTAATCAGAAAAGGCTATTTATAACTAATGAATTGTCAATCATTCCAAAAGCAAAATATAATATTCATTTTTTCCCTCCTTGGAAGCAGAGATTGATTACATTACTTATTTAAATTAATGTGCTTTAACAGCCTCGAAACTGCTTTCTCTCTTCACCTCAAATATCTGCGAGTCAGCTCCCTCCCATCCAAACGCTCGGGAGTCCAAACATCGATGTTCCCCTGAACTACACGGGGAAAGCAAACTTTTCTGACATTTTTCATCACTGCAGGACAGATGATACAACACAAAGAGTATCGACTCCTTCTGAAAGTGAGACGTGAGTGTCTTGCTGATAAAAAAAAAAAAGGGGTTTGAACCTGTAGTATCTTCTCTCGGGTCTCGGAGAGAATCTGCTGCACCTCCTCTTCGTGCGCCTCCTTCAGAGTGGCGATGGCCGCCTCGTGCTCGTCGTTTTTTGTGTTCAGTGCATAGATAACCTGCAGAACAGGGGGGGAGGGGGTGGAAAGAAACCCATTAGCTGTTAGACATGTTCATAATCAGGAGTTATTACAGTATTAAAGCTGGTGGGAGACCAGCTGCACCTTTCACAGCTCACACTCAACCAACACGGAGCACATTAGAGCGGCAGCGTTTGATTTATTCTGTTCAAAAAAGCAACGTGGACGCTGAAATGAAGCAGCAGAACACTGCGGCGCGAGGGTGAAACAAGGGGAAGTGAAGATGAAAGGGAGGCTGATATTGATGCATTTTTAGAATAAAGCTGACAAAGCTTGTTATCTCTAAATTTCTTCTTTGTGGGAGAGAAAAGCATCTCGTACAGCATTTATACCTTCAAGTCCATCACAGAAACTCTTTACAATGAATTTTTTAATGTGCAATAGCTTCTATTATACTTAAGAATTCAAATATTAAACATAATAAACTTAAAAGGACTTCTGAGCTATTTACTAAATAGCTACATTACCTCAAAGATGTATATAATTTCACTGTTATTAGTGAAAGTCATTTTTAACATGAAGCCATAAGACGAATCTTAAAAACCTCGTCACATTTAACATAAATGATTCTTTACATATTTTTCCTCAAATCAGCTTGCAGATAAAATGCGAGGGAGACATGAAGCAGGCAGGAAAAAAAAATGCAAATTAGCGCCGTGTTGTAATGCTGTTGCATTGCAAATGAGCAAAGATGACAAGTAAATGAGCTGTGGTGTAAAGCTGGTGTACACATGCACACAGTGTAATGCAGAGCGTGTGTTAGCGTTAGCTCAGAAGCATCAGCGGCTTCCCACCGAGTTGTGAATTAGAAAAAATCGGTTGATTCCCTGTATTGCTCGGGGATAAAAATAACACGAGCAAACTGTTGTGCATAAGATTGACCTTTAAAGCCATCCCAAAAATACATGCAGCCATCCAGAGAGCCATAATCTGACAGCACAGTGATCCCCGGCTCACAGGCGGCACAGAGAGGCAGAGAGGACAGAAATGGATTTCACATTTCCACATGAAGAACCATGAGACTCTCCTCCCTGCGCCTCCCTCTCCCTGCCGTGAGAAACAAAGCTATGTGTCGGCTCTTTGAAAAAAGCCAGTCAATAATTCAGCACACTGAACTCTTGCGATGGCGCTAAAGAGCCTTTGTTTACTTTGGACCAAAGTCCGTCAACAGAATTAGGAAAAAAAAAAGGGGGAAGAGAGAAAAGAGAGAAAAGGAGGAGAAAAAAAGCTTCCTTTGAAACAATGACATCCACTTTTTATGCCTCGCTGCGTCTTCCTGAGAGATGAAAGGATTCGGGTTGACAAGTGGTTATGTTTTTCAAATTTCTACTTGTTTATTCCCTAACCCGCCATCACCACACACACACACACACACACACACACACACACACACACACACACACACAATCTGTTTTTGCTGACTGCCGCAGAGTTTTACTCAATAAGACAAACCTTTGCATTTCATAATCAGGAGGTACTTAGTCATTGGTTTATTTAATAATTTGATAGATTTTTTAATGTGAATAAGATCATTAACCCTCCTTTTGTCTGTATTCATCTTAATTATTCAGATAGTTTTATAGTAGAGTATAGTTTTAAATGGCTATGTGTCTTATTGTTTGGGATTTTAATTTTCTCCCTTAACTTGACTTGGGCATCACTTCAATATTATCCCTCATGTTCATCCCACATTATGGTGAAACGAGCCTTAGCTGTTAGCAGTTAGCAGTTAGCGGTTAACTCGACTGTTCTGTTTTTCATTGAAAAAACGTCTGTTTACTGTCCTGTAAACAAGACTTTGAGTCCGCAGCCATGCTAACAGGCCTGTGAGCTGCTAGCATGACATTTTACTGAGGCACAGTGATTTTCCGAGCTAAATGCTATCATTGTTATGCTAACATTCTCATAATACCGATGCTAGCTTGCTGACATTTAGCTTGAATAATGTTTCCCTCTCTGTCTTAGTTTACCTTGTTCACCCTACTGCTAACACACACGTTAGCTTGCTAATTACAAAAGTCTCTGGCACTAAACAACACAACAGCTGAGTCTAACAGGGCATTACAGTGATTTTGCACATATCTTAAAAACCACAGTATATCGGACAAATTAAAAAAATGACCTGATGATGGCACAGCGAATGTTTGGGAATCAAATTATTACATTTTAAAGAGAAGGGTCGTGTTTGCATCAGAAGGAAAGGCTCAGGTCAACCTCCTGATTTCGCTTGTTGGACATCAATCCAAAAGCTTTCAAAAGGTTCCAGTTTGAATCAAAGTGGTGAATCATGGTTTCCTTTTAAAGTGTCACTAGAACGATATTTATTTATATTAAGATGTTCAAAAGTCAACATGAGCTGCATTCACAAGTTTATTCCACTGAGTTTTACAAAGTGCACTTCCATTTGAACCTCTCATGTCATATCTGTTCTTCTGCTTTTTAACATCCACAAATGCAAAAATGAAACAGGATCAGAGACAAACTGCAAAGAGCCAAATAAAGCTGAGAGAGTTCAGTTTCCTCCAAAATAAAACATCTTCTCCTCCACACGAGTTTGAATTATTCAGTCAGCTCGGTTTCTCTGCAGCTCAGGAAGTGAATGAAGCGAACGTAAGAGCTAAAATCTCCATCACATCCCGAGAGTCATCAGCACACTTCTGCAGATGAAACGCACTAATCATAATGCTGTGGGGTCTGCTGACACACACACACATACACACACCCTACATAAACACACACATACAAACGACAGAACAAACACATGCATGCACAAAGAAACATATCAAATTAAACTCATTTACTAGCAGAGACTGTCAAGATCCTCATGAACCGATGCATCCGAGTCCAAACTCATCAGCATAATTTGCCTGACAAATGGTCTGTGTGTGTGTGTGTGTTTGTTTGTGTGTGTGTGTGTGTGTGTGTGTGTGTGTGTGTGTGTGTGTGTGTGTGTGTGTAACACCAGAAAAATGACAACTGCCGCCTGAGAGATGAAAGCTGCCAATACTCTCATCATTGTCATCATGGTGATGGATCAAGCCACCAACGTGCCAAAAGCAGAGATTGTTCCAAAGAGGGTTGCAGAAGATATCAGCCAACAATTTGTGTGAATATTCACAAACTCTGAATTTCATCTCATTGATGAAAGAAAAGTATGAAAACAAGCTGCTGGTTTTAGCACTTTTTCAGATAGTTGGAGCTTAATGAGCACTATAATACACACGTTTTATCCTCAGCTGACTTCCTTGTGCACCTTTCCCTCCCTAAATCGAACTGGCTCTATTTTTGTGAGTCCCAGTTTAAAGTAAAACATTAATTTTCTGCTTTTTGTTTTTTTGTTTCTGTTCTCAGGTGTGAGAAAAACAGAATGAGAGACAGTGTTTCTGCCTGCGCTGATCCTTCCTCATCTCCTCGGGTCGATCGGTTCATGTCCTTGGAGAAGTTTGCATAAATGACAGTGAAACCAGGCAGATCGATAACGAGACGGCGAAATGCCACAAATTTTATCTGTCAGCTGGAGGAAAGTCACAGCTGAGAAACTCACCGAGACTTTGAGCAGGCGAGCTGCAGCTGAGTCCCTGCCCGCTGCTCGATGAAATATGACTCTGCTGTCAAACACTGTAAAATCTGCAAAAAATATGACTGTTTTGTTCTTCCTGCTCACTTCTACTCAAACTTTTCAACCTCTGTTGTACTTTTCTCTCTCTACACAAAGCATCCACATAACTCTCTCATGTGCTCTTCTTTGACCCTCCTCCACCTTCGTCGTCTGGGTTCAGTACTTGTTATTAAGGCAGAGTGTTGTGAATATTCTGCATTGTTTTGGTGACATTTGCTTGTGAAACAACCTTTCGAAAAATGGTACAATAATAAAAAAAATATTACTGATGTCAGAAAGCAACAAAGAAATGTTAATGTCAACGAATATATTAACCAGCACAGACAGCTACATTATTTGCAGGGAAATAAAAGTCGAAATGGAGAAAAACTAATTTCAATCAGTCTTTTATTTTTAGTTCATATTTGCCTGTGATAAACTGTAAAGCTGCAGGTGTAACAGAGTTCACTGTGTCTAACATTCGCTCCAGAAATTAGTGTCTGAAACTTAAAGTAGAAAGAATGAAAAAATAAAACCTGGTTTTTGATTTCTGTTGCACATAAAGTTCTGCACAGCACATCAACACCTGAGCTACGTGTTTTTGTGACCACTAGTATGTGCAAACTTTTAAGATTTCACCATGGATTCAAAACTTGAGTCTATGGCAACGACCAGTGACCAAACTTCATGTGAGGAACAAGAAGAAGTTGCAAGAGGCCAAACCTGACAGGTTGGGGGAGTTTGGAGTGACGGAGCTGCACATGAGAAACTTGCAGAGCCTAATTTTCATTCCTTTACGTTCAGATCATACGTGCTGTTCTCCTTTAGCTGCCACAGAATGTCACAGTGATGAAAATCTAAACCTAGAGGACGAATTCACTGTACATGACCCAGGAAACGTCAAGAAAACCACCAGGTTGGTTTTGCTCCCGACCTGACATGCCCTCTTTAGTCTTATAGACTGCAGACTCTGCCACTGAAAAGGCTGTTGTTTGGTCTCTGGGTCGAAGCCACACGTCTCTCATCACAAGTGATAATCCCTGACAGAAGTCTGGGTCGTCTCAGGCCTGTTGATGAACATCCTTGCAGACTTTGACACTATGCTGCTTCAATCAGGAAAATCTCAAATGTGCACATGCCAGTAGTCTTAATAACACTTGCAATTCAGATGCTGAAATTTGAAACAACTGCCACTGAAAGTTTTAAATGTGCAGATTTCCAATCATGTGCAACAGAAACATTTTCACAGCACAAAACTCTAAATTCTCACATTTTGCCTCACTAAACTGCTCATCAGTACTTTCATTAGGACATTTTGCATCTAATGCATCAGGGTAAGTTGTACTTTTTAGGCTGTGATTTGTTCAAAATGTAGAGTACTTGATCCTTTAGCTAAGAATGAATGCATTTACAACCAAAAATACAATCCTTATCTGCTTCCATGAGCACTGTGGAGCAGTTTGTTATGAAATTATCATTGTCTTCTGATTTCCAGCAGTGCCTCCTGCATGGGAAATACTGTGAAAGCAAACTAAAGTACTACGAGCACCTCCAGAGAAAGTATCCGGTCCATCAATCTTTGCTAAAAAGTCACTCTGGATGAAATCAGGTGTGTTCAGACTCAAACATGCTGCCAAACTCTTTCGAACTGGCATCATTAAAGCTACAAAAAAAAACAATATGAATGTAAAGAATAAAATCACTTAAAGTTTTTGCAAAAAGGAGATCATAAAAGTATCTGAACTAACCAACAGAGCAAGGGAACAAACTTTTGGTTGGTCTGAAGTTACACTGAGTGGAAAAAAAATCCATTTAAATTTCATGCTGTCAAATTTCTATTTAACAGCAGGTGCCACTTTGTGCCCCTTTAATAGAAAACTCAAAGACCAAAAAATGCTGGATCAAACTCAGAGGATCTAATGACTCCTATCGAGCTCTGACTGTCTGTATTATCCTCCTGTTTCACCCTCAAAGGCCTGAACACACACACACACACACATACACACTCACACACTCTCACACCTTACTTATCTCTCAGCTCAAGAGTCTCTGCCGGCTGATGAGACTTTGATGATAATGACGATGTCTAATGACGACCATTTCACTACCTTAACACTAGCCAGTAGTCATTTTCCACCCTGTGGCAGTGCAGCTTTGTCTTATAGTGCAGTGGGTGTGGGCACATAAAGGAACAATTGCAGAGTGATGAAGAAAGCACTAAGCACTGATGGAGGCACTGTGGCGTATTCAGGGGGATAAAGATTGTTTTCTAAGTTTAAAGCAGATATTAGTGTTTGTGTGCACAGGTGGACGGGCAGGTGGGTCGTCCAAACATTTTGTTCGGGCTGATTGAAGTGATTGGATGGGTTTATTACAGGCCAGTGACGGCCAGAGAGGCTGGACTCAAGACACAATAACAAATGCTACTAAAAACATTAGCCACCTTAGCTTAAAATGTTGATAGCTTAACTCAAATAATATGTTTAAAGAGAAATGTTTGCATGTGACAAACACTGGGAACAGTGAGCTCTGTCCAACTGTAAAATCCACTTGCCAGCACCTCTAATGGACGCTGATTAACATTTTATATCTTGTTTGTGTCATTAGCACAAAAACTGAAGTGTAAAAATGACATTTTGCTGTTTTAAAAGGGGGGTTTTGTGCCAAACAGCAGTTTCCAGGCAACCAGTGAGACTCCAGGAAGTTAGTGTTGTTGGCCAAGAGACAGTCCAGCACACAGCCAGGCAAAATAAATGTTTTTACACTTGATTCTGTACAGGTTAAACAATGGAGAGAGGACAAGTTAGCCACTGAGATAAAGCTGTTTTCACTTATTTGCAGTGTTTGTGCTAAGCTAACAAGCTCCTGGCTGCAGTATTTTATCTTCAACAGACTGATAAAAAGATCCAAGATCGAGTGCATTTCCCAAATTTTTCCTTCAAGACTAATCCCTGCTACATACACCGACATGAGGATTATCCTAAAAGTCAGACGCAAATAGTATGTACAAGATCTTTACTATAATTTCACATATTGGAGGCGAGTCAGAGTCTAAACAGCAGGCTGCTGACAAAAGCAAAGCCTTGCAGATATGAACGGCTGTATTTTGGTAGAAGTGCATCGATTTCTGCCCTCTTGGGGATGAAATCGTTACCCATGTGGAAGAAGGGCAATGGGGAGACGCAGCATTTAATTGCTGCAACAACTATTGATGTGTCATTTCAGCGGCTGAACCCTTTTAGAGACGGGGCAGCCGCCGAGGGTAGCCAGTTTAGTGGAAAACTGATTTAGCAAGCTATTAACTTCATCATTACTGCTGGAAACATAACTATTGTTCTGCTGATGGGAAGCCAGACTCTCACTCTCACTCCCAGCTCCTCATGTCGAGCCTTAACTCTTCATTCGCCCGCTGGAGTTAAAACCACATTCTCCTTCAGTGCAGCAGAGTTTGTCCTTGACGACTGAAATCATCACATCATTAATAATTCTTCTTTTTCTTTCATTTCAAAGCTAATTTTTTAAATTTTGTCTTCTCTTTTTTTCTTGAGCCAACTTTCAAGTTCATGCTTGACTTTAGGATCAATTTGTCAGACAAAAAATGAACTCCACTTTCTTCTGACCTCATCACATGGTCTTCAAACTAACAATAATTTAAATTGACACATTATCTGAATCAATAATTGTTTTCCTGTGACTGATTCAGATTTACAGCTTTAGTAATGCACAAATACCACAATGTAAAAAACTCTGTTACAAGTTTGAGTGGTGCATTGAAAATGTGACTTGATTTTGTGATTTTATGGGCTGAAATCCTTATTGACCCTCTTTTTCAGCGTCGTCTCATTAAGAGGTGAAAGCCGTATTCATCAGGTCCGTCTGCAGAATCTCTGACCTTCCTGGTGGAGTTTTGACGTAACGTCTGATCACTTTAATGGTTCTGAGCTCTACTTGGCTGAACGGCTTGATGAGACACGTGTGCAAAAGCCTCCTGAGCCTCGGTGAGGTACATTAGCAGGCAATTATCATTACCTGCTTACTCTCATTATCACTTAATCATTATCTAATTGGAAATTTAATTTCTAATTTAGAGTGCAGAAGACTGCGGTTGCATAAATTTCTGCTCTCGTTATTCTCAGTCTTTGTCCTGTTGCACTAACATTTTCAATATTTTTTTAACCTTCTTTGTTCAAACAAAAGTCGTGCAGAGTCTGACGTACGTTACGGAGTTATGAAGCTTTTAACATCCTGGTCTTTAGACACAAAACGACCCATGTTTTGTGTTTGTTTACGCTCTTTATGCTCATTTTTTTCCTTTATCCTGACATCATATCCTTTGCCTTGAATTTGCTTTTCTTTTCAAACCTTTCCTAGATTGGACATTATTTTATACTAGCATTTCATTCAACTGGTCTGGGATCAGGTTTAGTGTCATCTTGCACAGATTGACTGGACAAGAAAAAAGTCTGACTGATTACTTTAAACACTAGTTAACTAATTGACTAACTAACTAACCCAGACAGATTACAGAGCAAAATTTAACAAGACATCTCATCGGTATGCATTTAAAACTTTGTGGATATGTTTTGGCATTGCAGGATCTTTAAAAAAAGCATTTTTAAAGGGCATAAAGGTTAAAAGCATTATTGGCATCAGTGTCTGTAATGTGCTGCATCGAAGGTGGAGACCTTCCTCCACCACCGTCTCAAAGTTTCATATTTCTAAACAACAAAATTTGCAGACGGCGGCGGCGTCGTGCCATCTCATTTCCACAGCCTCAATATTATGCGTTTACTGAGAGCGAATTTAACGAAGCAGAGCGAGAGATAGGAGGCCTAATTACTTTAATTATAATGCGTGGCTGTGATCTGCTAAACTGTAAGGTGCACCTTAATCCGTCAGCTAATTATGGGATGTGCTGTGGTGGTGTAAGCGGTGGTGTAGTTAAGATGGGGTCGAGCCGATGAGTAAATGCAAAGTTTGGTCTTAATTACACGCAGAATCTGTGATCTGTGGAGGAGCTTTTTTAGTGTTTTACCAAATAAACCGAATAAACAACCAATTTTAAAAGGAAGAAGCGAAAGAAAGCAAAGTCAAAACTTGCTCGTTAGAATCTGTTCTGTCAATCGAGGAGGGAAGAAAACCAAGTGAAGCGCTGCAGACCGAACATGTTCTCTGGTCTGTTTTTGGAAAAATCTTCTGATGAAATGCCTCACAAAGCTTTTGAGTGCTGCTGAATAAACCAAGAGCCCGTTCCCAGATTTAAAGATGATAACTTTTGAACGCTTCAGTCACAGATTCAGACTTTGACGAGGCTGTGAGGATATTTAATTATGACTTTTTTTCAAATAAAATCTACAGTATTGAATAAAATATATGTAACACTGACTCACGAGAGACTTAGAGAGGTTTACAGAGTGGGAGGAGGGATCTTCTGCATGTTAACAGTAAAGTTCACCTCCGTACTTTATGCATATGCATTTAAAGAAGGATCATGCAACCACGAATAATAAACCCTTCCTTCCTTCTTTGAACACACCACTTCCAGAACACTAATTAAACAGAAAAACTGAACTTTGAAGACTGATTCTAGGGGAGAAACAGCACTGAACACAGGTGGTGTAACAAATGTTAACAATACATTTGAATCCAAGTCTACAACTTAGTTTGGTCAGCGGAGTATTTTTAGCTCACAGGCTGTTTTGTTGGCAGCAGAGACACAGTTTTGCACTCTGGCTGGAAATGGAACCGGTTACTTATTGCAGCCTAAAAGCATATGGCTTCTTAAGTCTGTTTTGTGTGAGTGAGTGTGTGTGTTTGTGTGTGTATTGTGTGTGTGTATTATGTAATCTAAACAGTAGAGATGTCTCTAATTGAATAATAAACACCATCTGGAGTCATTAATATACTGTGAGTTCTAAGAGCATTTTATTGTTCCTTCTGCTTCTTTATCAGAGGAAAAAAACCTGTTTCTGTTGCATAACACTGGGTTTAATCTTTTTGTGGAGAAAGTAATTCAGACAAAATACCTACAGAACAACCTCAATATGCTGGTAAATTATCTGATACTTTAGAACAAAAACTTCAAGTTTTAATAGAGAAAAATGGGCTTGCTTCACGTCTCTGATGGTTTAATGTCTTTGCATTAAAGCAGGTGTGTCGGCAAAGAGTTTCAACCAATAAAACCAGGTGATTTTTGCAAAAGTTGGAACATTTTCCAACCTTGTTTGCGGCAACAAAAGTGGTTTTTAATGAGATATTGGAACCTTTTTTTTAGACTTAATATCTGAACAAAACAGTGTGTAAAGCCAGTATTTTTAGATCATAAGTGATCTTTTCTTAACATTAGAACAAACCATGATCAGACCAAAACCACGGAGTTATCACAAGATAATTCTGCTCAAAGCCTGACTTTAATTTTGCTATTATATTTACAGTTTGCAGAAACAAAATCTACCTATCAGGTTGTTTTCAGCAACACCTGCAGTGATTCCTGCAGGTGTTGCAGATTTAAAATAGATATTTTAGCGACAAACACACACACACACATCCAGACACAGTAGTAAAAGTCCTCTCTGCTGTTGGTACTAAGCGATTTTATATTTCTAACATGATAACCAACTCAACTTTAAACTTTAATGCTCAGATAAAGTGAGAATGTGCACATACAGGAGCAGGCACTGAGGCATTAAGTCAAAGCCATTAACACATTTAACCCCTTAAATTGACTGCAGGCCATGAAGACAGAACACCTTGATTTTCTTTCCTTTTTATCTTTTGAGAAGTTGGAATGTTTTTTGAAATTTCAAACACTGAAGATAATAAGAAGTATAGAATAATCTCAACGTAATTGTGAGCAATAATGCTTTAAAAAAACCCGACTGTTTTGAGTTCAAACAGCTCGAAGCACAAAGTAACAGCAGCAGTCGAGAGGTGAGGTGAGATGTCAAAGGAGAGTCTTTGAGGTTCACCAAGAACAAAGTCGGCGTCTGAGTCTTTTCCACTTTTCCAGCTTTCAGATCTCAATGATGCATCTGGGCTGCAGCCAGGGTGCTGTCGGTGGCCCTGTGTGTGTGTGAGTGTGAGTGTGTGTGTGTTGTGAAGAGAGTTGATTACAGCCCATTCTCTGCCTCCTTTCATCTTTCCACAGGTCTTGGCAGTGTCAGGCTTCTACAACAGCTCTTTGCTTAGGTTTCATTAGGGCGCGCTGAGGGCTCATCCCTCATCTCTCTGAGGATTTCAAGTACTCCTGAAGGCAGCGGGAAAACTATCAGCTTCACTTCTTCTTTAACTGACTTCCCTCAGCCTTTGTTGTCATTGTAACATCCAAAAAGGCACTTAAAGAAAGACGGATGTGCACCGAACCCTCCTTCTATAAGACTTAAGTTCATATGAGATGACTCGACGCCTCACTGTTCATGTATTATGCCAACATTTAGTGCCAGAAAAATAAGAAATAAATCACTTGAAAAACTTTTGTATTGAGTTTTAAAAAATATAGTTATAAAGTTTGCAGGTGATCACTGAACATCAAGTGGAAAGGTGTGGAGGTCAGAGCGGGGTCAGATGATTAAAAGTTTAGTTTACAGAGGAAAAATTATGTTTCAAATTCTGTTTATAACTGAATCATTTTTCATTTTTCAAGCAAAACAATTTGATATTCCAGCTTTTCAAATGTAAGGATGTAAGAAGGTAAAGAAAGCTGTGAGATGATGCGAGATGCACGAAGGAAAAACTGTCTTTAAGAGAGAATAATGATAAAATGACCTCGAGAAAAAGTTAAGGCAAAAAAAATAGATAAATAAATACATGAACATGTCTCATACATTCACAAACTTCTTGTTTTGATCTCCATCTGCAGATATTCATAACAATATTCAACTTTCTGTTTTGACTCCTGAACTGTACAAAAAGAAAAAAGAAGTGTTTTGGCTTCCCAAAGTTCTTGACATCAGCACAGCTGTCATGCTGCTCTGCATCTGCAGCTTCTCCTGCAGCACAAACAGCATCAAAGAGAGGAAGTACTGAGCCGACGGCCTGCAGCCACACACACACACACACACACACACACACACACACACACACACAGACGTCAGTTTGGGCAACCTGATCATTTCTGGTTTTCTTTCCCAAATCAGTCAACCTGTTATCCGTCCGTCTGACCTGAGAGCTCACTTTCATCTCAGTGTTTTCCGAACGCTCAAGAGCTCAGCTACAAAACTTCGGAGGAAACTCTTCATTCATCACCTTGTTCTAGTTTGTTAAAGACTTCTGGGTAAAATAAAACTGCAACAAAAACCACCAGAGGACCAATACAAGAGCTGACAACCATTAACGTGCAGCATCCAGCTGCCCAGCAGGCAGGTGACCACCTCCATCAGGTCTGATCAACGCAGAGGGATGAAAATGGACACATGAATTCACCCTCCTGCTTTCTCTTCTGCAGGTTTCATTTATTTTACATCAGCTTTTCCACATTTCATAAGCAACTCTTTCTCTTCCCATCCTGCAGAATTGGATGGGGTTGGAGCGGAGGATTAAATAAGTGGAGAGAGTTTATCATTTATCCCTCCATCCATCCACCGCTCTCTTCCCGCTGTCACCAGCAGGCTCAAAGGAAAACACAGTGATCCGATTACGATTGTGAATGTGTGTGTGTGTGTGTGTGTGTGTGTGTGTTTGGGTTCCAGTGAGAGATGTGTGTGTGTGTGTGTGTGTGAGTTATAGACAACACGCCCCTGTGCTGGACAGACAGAATGTGGTGAAAGCTTAAATCCTGCACAAAGGCAGCATGAAATGCTGCAGAAACGTGGCGTTTTGGAGCCGTGATGGACTGCAGAGGACGACGGCGCTGATAAAGGAGAAGTTCTGCTCCGTGGTGGCGACATGCAGACATGGACATGAGCTCAGGCAGATTATTGCTCCGATAAATGTCATAAATGTTATATGAATTTATAGTATATCTAAAACTCATGTTATCCTTTGCAAACCATCATTTCTTGTATCAAGAGTTCTGTCTCATATAAACCTGGAAAAAAGTTCCTTAAAGCATCTTTGAAACTCAGCACACAGAAACATATTAACCAGTATGGATAAAATGGAAATATTATGTGTTTCTGATACCTGATTATGCTTTAAGTCATAATCTCTGGGCTGTTCCACTGGAAAAGGAAACTCCACAAACAGAACATGAGGTTTGAAGCTGTAATTGGATTCATTAAATGTGTATTTACAAATTAACCGTCCTAATCTTTCCCGAGACTTTAAACGGAAGAGACGGCTGTGTGATTTTCTTTTCCGTCTGTTCTTTAAGGTTCTTTTTCAGGTGTTTTTATAAGAAGAAAAAAACCTCCATCTCCTCGTCTCTCTGTGGTTTAATCTTGGAGGAGAAAAGAGGAGAGGAGGAACAGATTCAGTGTGAGGATGGACGGAGAGGAAGAGGCAGGATTAATCTGTCTGCGACATGCTGCTGCAACACTGTGTCTGAGTGTGTGTGTGACTGTGTGTGTGTGTGTGTGTGTGTGTGTGTGTGTTTCTATCACCACCTTGATCTCAGAAAATGTCAACGCAGAAGCAGAAAGCCACGAGAACATGGACAAAGAAAGTGAAGAAAAGGGTTTTCGGCCGCAGCTTTTCTGCCTGTCATCAGCTGCACCTCTTCAGCTACAGATGTGTGTGTGTGTGTGTGGGTGGGTGGGTGTGTGTGTGTGTGTGTGTGTAGGTGAACAGCCTGAGCTAACACAGAGGACTCTGACAGGATGAGAGGGTAGGAGATGAGAGAGTCTGGACAACTTTTGCCTGATTTATGGCGGCGAGGGGCTGCCGCCGCCGCCACCACCCTCCATCCACCATCACATCAAACATCTCACCCCCTTCATCCTCTCCACAATCTGACAGCCAACCCCGACCTCCCACGTAGGAACAACCCCACCTTCATGTTTCTTAATGAGGCTAAAGCTGGCCGAGCACCTGGGCTGGATTTTCCATCAGAATCGGAGTTTCCGTGAAGCAGATTGACGGTCTTATCGGTTTTCCGTGCGTTTGCGTGTTCTTGCCAAAAAGCCGTGTACCGCCGTGTATTCAGCCTGAAGATCAACAGCAGGGATTAATCCCAGGATTTGGGGCTTTCTTGCCCCGTTTCTCTCCGTGTCTGGGAATCTACTGCATTAAATATTGCAAATTAGTATCAGGTTACGTAACGTTAAAACATGAGTTCTCTCTCCGGGGGAAATACGATAAAAACAAATGCTGGTTCATAACTACAGGAAGAGAAAAACTTCAGTCCAGTGCAGCAGGTTTATCTCTTTGTTTGCTCTTTTCTATCTGTTTCATGCTGTCTTCTTATTACATTTTCCCATAATCCCGCACACATCACTGAAGTCTGTATCACTTATCGCTGCTGATTTGATTTCTGTGCATTCGTTCCAGGAAACAATCACTGCGGTTTCTTACAAATTGATGCTTTGTTGTCCTCTGACTGATACGACGCAGCGGTGAATCCACCTCAATCAAAGCCGCCAGCGCTCTCATGTTTGGCAGCTGGAGTTGAACCAATCAGCAAACCGTGGGGTTTGTTTTAGATAATGAAAACAAGGAGCAGTGCAGATGTTTGTCTCTCTTCTTTTTATTTTCTGTTTTAACTTGAATTGAGCGCTATTTTTGGTTTGTGGCCCTGGTTCATTAAAGGCTGAGCCAGACACCAGCAAAGTAAATGTGGTCCTCCACCTGCTGATGATGTGTCTGAGCCAAGCAAATGCCAATTTAGCCTCAGCAGACCTCAGAGGAGAAAGGGGATATTTGTCAGCTGGCTCAGATGGGCTTCAGGGATTGAGATACTTTAAGGAGCCAGAGTGTCAGGAATGATACAGGATCAGTGAACAGGAGGGACGAGTCGATGGGTGAATAAAGGAAGCAAGAAACGAGTGAATTACTGCAAACAAAAGAGATAAAGCTTGTTGTCTTTACTCGTAAACCACCAGTATGTCTTCTAAATAAATCCACTGATCGCCACAGTAAGAAATTATTACCAAAAAGCTGTAAGTTGTGATCACAGCAGAGATAGTCGATTGTAGGGATTTCATCATATGCACATATATACATGTTACTGCTGTCCTGTGATGGTTTTAAACACGTCAGTCTCAGCATCAGCATCCAGATGTGGCTGCACTAACTCATGGCAACATGGTCATCCATACTGACAGATTTATTCAAGGGTTTGGACAGTAAACAAGATATAAAAGCCATAGAGAATTATTATTATTCAGTCCCGTTAACTGGATGTTAAAAACATTATTGCATTCTTCAGTCCTGTTAATTATTTATCAGCAGAAAGAAGAGCGACCACACTGTAAATGCTGCTGTGTGTCAGGCCTGTCACTTCTCCATAAACGGCCACACGAGGAAAGAAAAGCCACTCATAAACACTTTCTGAATTTCTATTTGCTCTGTGAAACTTCAGGATTTCTGCAGGTAAAAAAAAAATCTCTCTTTAATTGCCATTCTGGGACAAAATAACATAATGCCTCCAAAATTTTCCCCCACTTTCATGTCTTACCCGCCGCCTACATAAAAGCATCCACCCATTTTCAAAGTGATCCAACCTGCCTCGTGTCTGGTGAATCACAAAGATCCCCTATAGGTGCAAAACAGCTCCGCAGTCCAGTAAAGGTGTTCAAAATGAAAGAAGTACAGGTAATATTTACGTTCCGTCTGGCTTTCAGAGGCATCTTTGAAATTTTGGAAAGTGGAGTCAGCAAACTTCACACGACACAGCTGTTTTTAAAAGCAGGACGGACAGAAAAATGTCTTACTGGCCTCATTTTAGAATACTCCGATATTTTAGTGCTATATCGTAATATGTCATGTTTTATGTGGAAAAGATCCCACTGCTTTTCCTGGCGAGACCGGCCTGACTGTTTCTTTGCCTCTGTTGATTGGAGTGGTTTGGTGTAAGTGAGAAGAGTGGGATTAGTTATGGTCAGGCTGAGATTATCAGGGTAAGAAAATCTGAGTCAGATTACAGCAAAACAGAGGGAGAGCAGTGTGGGTCTCACAAAGAAAAGCAGTGGGATGCAAAGGACTATTTCATGGGCTGCACCTGATAGCAGGCTGTAAACTGGCTGAGTGGGTTGGACCTGACGTCTCAGCTGGTGTAATTGGTCCAGTTTGCTCGTCTCTGGTGTGATAAAATAGCTCTGTTTGGTTTTTTTATCGCATCTCGTGCAGCTTTAATCGTAGCAGAAGACGGACAGCCAAACCACAAATTGAAAAAGGACAATGGCGTAATTATCTTGATTGAAAATATGCCAGGCCTATAAATATGCACCACATCTTTTTTTTTTTTGTCTTCTCTGTGCTCAGCAAGGTGTTTGTTCTACATGGGACAGCAAGCTGCCTGCTCGTTGCTCACAGCCTGGCAGAAATATGGCTTTTTATTCCACTGTGACTTTTTTTTTTTAAAGCTAACCTTCAAAGACTGAAGGACAAATGGGGGGGGGGTACTCTGAGGCTATTTAAAGCACAGATTTCCTCTGAGGCCTTGTGGTTGAGTACCAGGTTTAACATGCACCATTTTTTTCATATTATTTTCATAAATGTCTGAACTAATGCTGCTTGTAAGTGGAAAACATCCCCCAAATGTAGCATTTAAGCTGCACAGGGAGAAGCTGCATTATATAAAAATGAATAAAAACAGGGTGCGGAGGTGAAATCAATGTGATATTTCTTTATAAGACATTATCATTTGATGGTCACAGCCTGGTGCAAATGTGTTGTTTCTCAGCCAAACAACTGTTCCAGCCAGTCGAACACCTGCATGTCTGCTGGTAACGATGCTGCAGGTCCTCACACATCACACTCACACTTCATCACTGAGACACTGCTCATGTTTAATGGCTCCAGACTGAACAGAGTTAAAGGTGAGACTCTGGTGGGCACAAAGAACAAAGAGCATTACCATAAGCTGTAAATGCATAGTGATGAAGTGGAGGCCATGTAAGTCTTTTGTGAGATTTACACCTTTTGCAGAGACGCATTGTCGGGCTGAGCGCCGCTGACGGCCGCTCTGCTGTTTGGCACTGGATCACCTCTGTGGATGCCAAGTTTTCACAGCTGAGATATTGATTCTGAGCAGGCAGGTAAGTGTGACTGTCAGTGTGTGTCTGTGTGTGTGTGTCTGTGTGTGTGTGTGTGTGTGTGTGTGTGTGTGAGCTAAAAATACTCTCTGACCACAGCGTCTTGGTCACTCAGCTGGCACTGGAGCAGTGTACAGCTGCTACTCTCTGGTTTTCAGTCTGACAGGTGACCTTTGTCATCAGTGTGTCACCTGCGCCCGTTTTTTAGCTGCGCCAGCTGTGGCTGTAAGGCTGCGAACATCTGTCTGTAGGTCAGTCTGTCACTTTGGTCCAGACTGAAATATTTCAACAACTATCTGACGGATTTCCACGACATTTTGAACGATTATAAACGTCTCCAGAGGCTGAATCCAAGTTATTTTGGTGAAATTACAATTTCTTTAGCAGGTCAAAGTTTTAAGTCTCTTTTGACTTTCTCAGATTTTAATAAAAATATTAATCGGTTCCAGATGCTGATGAGTCCGTGGTTTTCATCTTGCACCACTATGAGGTTAAGATTTGTAGTGTTTAATTACATTTTGACAAATACAGGGTGGACAGAGAGTCAAAATAATGACAGCCCATCTGAGCATTGCTGCATTTCATCTCTCATTCAGCATCCACCGTTTCTATCAATAAGATATTTGTGATTCGAGCAAAATTAAACAGTGTCCAATTTATTTCAGCACATAAAAAACTACAGCTCCCAATAAAAAAACTACAACCACAGCAGAGGGTGCTTGTATCGCTCTAACTAGGTTTCTTTCATGTCTCATCGATGGGTCTTTTTTATTCCTATAGTTACTTATAGAGTCCTGAGTAAATGGTTATTTTAGCTTGTTTTTTTTACAAAAATGTCGTCCCTATCAGAACATAGATGGAATTCCATACAACATATTATTAAGAGAGGTTCAGTTCCAAGGCTGATTTTTGTTATTAGCATACTTAAAGATGTCAGTGGGATTTTTGAGGGTTTTATTGAGTTTTTTTTAGTCCAGAGGTTCCAGTTTTACTTCACCTCCTTATTGCCATCACTGCACATGTGTGTGAGCCAATTCAGGGAGCAAATTTGGCAAAATTTGCTCTACAGGAGCAAAATGGGACAGAGGTATATCCTGACATGGTGCCAGAAGAATGTGAGGTCCTGTTAAGAAATAAATTAAACACATCACAGGCTGAAAGTGTGTTTCACAGTGGAGGATGCATGAAGCGTCGCAGTGTCTCTCGTCTCATCGCCTGAGGTGCTCCACTGTCAGCACGAGAGCCAAAACTTCCAACCCCGAAGCCCAAAAATTTAAAGCCTTTAAAGGGCCCTTTTTTCAAATTGAGTACCACCATGTATTTTATGTCTGTTAACACACACACACACACACACACCCCATACTGTCTCATTACCCTGAAGTCTTTCAGATAACGCCAACTGAGAATAACTCAGAAGTAATTTCTCCTCTCCCTGCTCTCCAGCCTCACTCTCATCCCTCGTTCCTTCCCAGCATTCCTCCTGTCTCAGCAGTTATCAGAACGGAGCACGGAGAAGACAACTTTCTTGCTGTTTGAAGAGAAAATGTGATGCTCTCAGGAGGTCCAGGCTGCAGCTGACAGGGGTAGCAACGGGCTGGAGAAGAGGGAGGAGGGAGAAGAAGAAAGCCTGTGGAGACTTGTGCTGACACATTACACTTCTTCTTTCCAGCTCTGTTTCCCCCCATCGTTTCTGTATCTGATTCCCCTCACACAGGCCGACCCACGCACACACCGCTCTGTTAGCCTGTAATCTCCTCGGTCTGCCAGTCGGCCTTTCATGTTTTCCCCACAGTCCTCTCTGCATGCTGCAGTTGGCCGTGTGCTGCTTCACTGAGGCTTGGAAGAATTAGAAACAGTCTCCATCAATCTCTTCACTGTGCTCCGTCTCTGCAGCAGGTGAAGATCACGAATATGAACTGCAGCCTCGTTGCAAATGCTAAAATTATCTGCAACCCATGTGGATTTTTTTTTTCAGTCACTACTAAAAAATAAGGTGGTGATACTGATCTTCTCTTACGGTTGAAAAATTCTGTTTTTTTTACCCACTTGAGATGGTGGACAAGTTGTAAACACATTCAGATACAATCAGCTAAGAGATGTGAAGAATGTCTTACTTATTTTAATAACTGCATGGTGGAAATTTGCAGGAGAGGAACACAAAGAGCCTGATATTGACTCTGCTCAGCCTCAACATCAACTCATTCTGGTGAAATCTCTCTTTCAACCTCGAAACGCACCGATGCTCTCAAATCATCCAGCTGCCCTTCAGACTGCACTCACACTCGCTTTTTAAAAGCTGTATTACAGACGGTCGCTCGGTCAAGATACTTCAGCCATTATCAGCTGCTGTCTATTGAAATTTCACTACAATGTTAACACGCCACTGTTTAACCCTTCATAAATGAGCTTTCTGGATCCCAAATTATTCAAGACCAAACTCTAAGCTGCAATTTTATCAAAATTTTTAGAAAATAAGTCTCCATTCACACATACTGGCATCTTTTGCTAATAAAAAATCATAGTTTTGAAAAATATCAGTCAGTTTCTGCTGCGTTTCCAGCATTGAAGCTGCTCTGGTCAAGGTCATCACTGACTCACTCTGTGCTGCTGTTCCCTCGGCTCAGCCTTTCACACAGGAGACCACAATGTCTTAATTAACGGAGCACAAAAACCCTGTTGGCTTCAGTGATGCAGCTCTGGATCAGATTCATCTCCCATCTGACAAACAGGTCCTTCTCTGCTGTGCTCCGTCACGCCTCCTCCTCTCCAGCTCCTCTCTTTTGTTGGATCTATTCTGGATCTCCTCCAATTTACCATACAGATACCAACCCTCGGGCTGATCATTAATAGACATAAAATCAATTTAACCGCTACATGGGTAGTTTGTATGTGCATTTCCCCTCAGAGCCATGTATCTTCAGTGTCCTGCTTTGATCATCTGAGACAGTCAACAAGAATGAATCACTCCTCTCCTGTGCAGATATAAAATAGATCACATGTGCTTTTATCTCCTGATAAGAGATTTGATTGCTGCAACACACATGATACACCAAGCAAAATATCCAAAAACTGCACCTCAGACAAACTCAGGATCTGACAGGATTTTTACTTGAACTGGGAGCACTGACCTCATCACACCGTCCACACCGCCTGTCACAGGTTACTGGTTAATTTTAGGATTTTTAGCATTTATTATAGAAAATCTCGGTTCATTTAAACTTGTTTTATTTCCCATTAATCTGACTGTGGCTTAATGGGTCATGCTAACTTTATTCTCACCACCCATTAACAACACGCTGCAGAAACCTCCTGCAGTTCTCCACATCAACATAAATTTTACATGAATAATTTCAACCACTTGTCTCTGAGTCTGACCAACAGTAAATGAGCTGCAAAAACAAGCCAGCTGAAACAGCAATTATGGCTAAGTGTACAGAGAACATGATCCACATGCATGCGTGAGGCTGCAGATAGCTTTCCATTCAGTGCGGTCGAGGACAGAAGAGAACGGGGTTTTTAAGTTAAAGTATTAAAGTATTAAAAATAACAAATAAAACACTGTGTAGTTTTTTTCACAGCCTGTTCTCCAATGCACAAGTCCCAGAATGAGTGAGTGTAACGTTAGCACGACCCTAAGAGCCACAATACGACTAAATGGTGGAGTATTTTCAATCCTTTTAATAGTTTTTACAATCTTTTCCAGATTATCTTCCAATCAAGCACATTTCTAGCTGCTATTTTTATCCCAGCACACCTCTGATAAGTGTTAAAACGCAAAGTTAGTGAGAAATTACACAACTAAAACAACAGCAAAGGAGCCTCATTATTCTCAGGAGTTAATGGAAACCAAAAGAAGAGAGAAGCACAGTGAATGTTTCACAGAAGCTGCTTTTTGCCACCTTTAAAACTTTATAAGGCTAAAAAGTGAAGGATGTAAAATCCTCAGGTTGTTTTTGAGTCCTTTTGCCCTCATATGCACAAAAAAAATCAATGATTGCAGCTTGAAAGAAAAGACACAGACCCAAAGCAGCACACATCAACAAAAACCCAGCAGTCTCTCGCTTGAACCTCATGGACGTCTAATTAGCCTGCTTGAATGAAAGAATAGAAACTGTAGCTAGAAGCAACTTTTTTCTTTTTCTATTCTTATTCTCTTTTAGTCCAAAAAAATCGCAGAGTTCGCTCAGACCACACAGCTCACTGCAGCTTACAAATCCCAGTTTAATAAGCTGCACAGAGCAGCAACTGATCACTGCAGCAGAATTCATTTATTCATCTATACAGAGACATACAGACAGAGACAGACAGACAGACAGACAGACAGACAGACAGACAGACAGACAGAGACACGTGAGCGAGCTGGTGGACTGGTTTACTCGGCTAATTGCAGCATTGTGGACCTGTTAAGTTCACAGGCAGAACAAGGCTGAGAACATTTGACTCTGATCAATTGGGACAAGCTGTGGACACACATCACAACACAACACAACACAACACACACACAGCTGTTTATGTGTGTGTGAGAACATAAGTGTGTGTTTACATGCAACAGCTACAGCTAATGATGTTTTGTCTGCTGTCTTTTTTGAAGCAGATGGGGGACGACAGAAGATGGAGGAGAAAACCAAATATACACAGAAATTAAAGCCCTGATTTCCATGTAGTTTCCTGTCCTGATAAGCAGCCACTAATGTGCTTATTTTCATTATGGAATAAACTCTTGATTATTTGCATTATTAAGTCTACTGTGTTGACAATAAAATGTCCAGCTAGCAATTAAAAACATAAAGGTTCAATATTTAAATGATGTAAAACTGCAAAAGCAGTAAATCTTCATGTTTAAAAAGCTCAAATTAGTAAATATTTGGCATTTATGCCTGGGAGTTATTATTTTATTGAAATTCACACACAATTTTACAGAAACACAGCTACAAGGTTTTTTTAAGCCGCAGAGGAAACAGACAGTTTATTACAAAGAACATGAGCAATAACCAAAATTAAAATTCACAAATCAAGAAGTAAGAGCATCTGTCCGATAACTCACAGCAAATATTCCTCAAACGGGCGCAATTTGAGTGTTTTTTTAATTGGGACTATTTTTAGCTGCAGATTAATCACATTTGGTGTACTGGTGAGTATTTTCAGTATCCAAAGTAAACCTCAGCGGATGAACAGCTGTCGTCTTCAGCAAAGACAAATTTAACATCATTTAACTTTGGCTGCACAGAAAACACTTGTTACAGCAGGTTCATTTTAGTCTTTTTCGTGGGATTCGTTGCCTTATCGTTTCAGCCGCAGGGGCCGAATCGTAGATGCAAGACACCAGATATGTCTTTTCGCACAGCGATGCGAAGACCACAGGTGCATAATTAAAGCTGCGTGAGAACGAGCGCCAGAATGAAGGGCTGCTTATTTAGTGTTTCTAGCAATACTCCAAGCAGCGGGGGGGAGAAGAAAAATCCCGCTATGTAATCACTGCCTTTAGGATGTAATCATCACAGTACAAATACTTTCTATACACAGCGAAGAAGACACTAAATCTCGGAGCACTGTGGCTAACAATTCAGATGGCGCCTAATCTGGGAGTTTGTCCCTCCTCCTCTACAGGCTGGCAGATAAAAATGCCACGGCTCCTAGAAACAGATGACAGGTGCCACAGCCAAGAGCAGATAAAACTGATGAGGAGGCACATTATCTGCCTTCCACTGAGAGGAGCGCCGCTGAGTGCACCTTCTTTTTCCTCTTCCCCGCGAGGCCCACAGTTGGTCGGACAGGGACGGGCGCAGCATTAAAGAGCAAAAAAAAATATTTGGATGGAAAGTGAAGGTGGCTCACAGAGAAACCATCCTCGGATTGGAGGCTTTGTGCAAAAAAAAAACCTACAAATTATGAAGTGGGATGTGGCGACAGCGCAGGAGAAGCAGATAACCTTGGTTCTTTGTGAATGCAAAATGATCTGGGGAGTTTGCTTGTTAATGGAAGATGCTGCGATGGTTACAGTAATAAGAGGCTTTGTTGGCCCTGTGACCCCATTAAGCTGCTGCTTCTAAAGTGAATGTGTGAACCTTGCCACTCTTTATTAAAAAGACTTTCAGTTGCATTTTGATGTTGTTATTATGGTCTCAGTGCTGCTTTCTGAATCAGGCTTAGGCTGAAATAATTATGAATCAAGGCACTTTCACATCCAGCTTTGTAATGTAAAGACGAGGCTGAATCCTCACAACCATAAATCAAACCTCACTGGAGCAGAACAACATTTATTTATACACACAGGCATTGAAGGCAGAAGCCACTTTTTAGCATGCAAACAGTGTTTCGGTTGAGTTCTGCATTCTTAATCTCAGCGGGACGAAGTGGGCACAGTTACTGTAAATACCAATTAACTGAACAAATGTCAAGAACAATCTAAAAAAGAAAAACTGACACTGCAAATGTCAGAGATAAGAAAAGTGCTGCTGAGAGCATCGACAGACTCAAGAATATCTGTGAATTGAAGGCTGAATATAAACTTAAACTTCAATTCAATACAAAGACACAACGATACGAAGATAAAAGATATTATCACAATTATTATTACAGCTTATTTAATGTCAATGTGTTGAATGCACATAAACCACCAGACTGTATGTATCAGTGAAATAAAGTTCATTGTATCTGTTCAACGTATAAAAGCAAGAAATGATGCACAAAGTAAAGCGATTACATGATCTGAACATGATCTTATATGAGACGGATCCATTTTGATGTTATTGACACTTGTTCTGACGCACAAAACATGTGTGAGATAGCAACATTTTACTTTGTCTATGATCTACAAATGTCTGATTCTTCATTCAAGAAACATTCAAGTGCAAAAGTGTGTTTATGAGGGTGTGAAGGTGGGCAGAGTTGAAACTGAGTGCATTGTGGTCAAAAACCATTCACCTGCCGTCACCATGAAGGGAAGAGAAGCAGGAGTGTGTGTGTGTGTGTGTGTGTGTGTGTGTGTGTGTGTGTGAGACGCCTGATGAAAACAGACAGACAGAGCTGACCAACTGCCCCAGAGAACAGATTCTACTGAAGAACCCACGTGGGAGTGTGTGGATACAGATCATCTTCACACTGGTCTGCACGCTCTCTCAGTGTGTTTTCATGCGGGACTCGAGCCACGGCGAGAGAGAGAAGATGTGTGTGGGCACATTTTATCCACCGGGGCAGGTTGCAATATTTGCAGAATCTTGATTATGAGCAACAGTGGCAGAGGCACAAATATGCTTGTACATTTGTTGGCAATGCATGGCACAAAAATACTGGACTGCAGCGTTTCTGATAGCTCGAAGGCGAGTGCTGTGCAAGTGCATTTGTAATTAAATGTTAACACTGGAGCCACAGAGGCAGCCTTTGAATAATATTCTGTTTATTTAAATAGGAATACTTGAATGGAAAATGTAAGTTTTGCAAACATTATTAATATTCTTCTTAAGTATTAATCAGTAAACAATAGATTCAGGCTGCAACTGGAATTTAAAAAGCCCCCAGAGATCCGTTGTTGTTGTTGTTGTTGTCGTCATGAAAATCCAACAGGAAAGATTAAGCAAACAGTTACGTTACATTTATTGTTTTTCAACTGAGAGGTAAAGGGATCAATAAAGATTTGCATAATCAAAAAGTATTTCAAAACAAAGCTGTGACAGCAATTCTTCTTCTTCGTAGTCAAACTAAAAAAAGTGAGCAGCTGGTTGCTTTCTAGTTAATTCACATCACATGCCAGTGTTTGTTCTCTTGACCAAAGTTGGTTTGCAAAGAAAGAAGATGCTGATTTATAATGTTTCAAACTTAAAATGTTAATCGGTTGATTGGATCAGTGCTGTGAAGATGCTGCTGGCTATGCAAGACTAGAGAGACTAGTTCATATGACCTACACTGAATCCATACTGAATTGTTCTAGTCAAACATTTGATTCTGTAGTGTGTGAATTTTTTCACAAGTCTTCACATCCAATCATCAATCAATCAAAGCAGTACGCTGTAGGCCACGGTCAATAGAACATGATAGCCAGGAAAGGTGAGAAAAGGTAAGCAGCAGCTCGTTCCAGCTTGATTTCAGCTCTGCTTGTGGGTTTGGTTTTTTTTTCGGCACCTGGAGATTTGTTTTTAGGTTTTTCAGTGGGATTAGAAGTCGGGAAGCGTCTGTGCCCTCGAGCGAGCAGTCGAGAAGTGTGGAGAAAGTTTGAGCGGCCTCGGCAGCAGAGAGTCTGCAACATTTCACTTTGTCCTTAACATGCTGCAGCTAAAGTTTCCACA
This sequence comes from Acanthurus leucopareius, assembly GCA_029814765.1. Classification (NCBI taxonomy): domain Eukaryota; kingdom Metazoa; phylum Chordata; class Actinopteri; order Acanthuriformes; family Acanthuridae; genus Acanthurus; species Acanthurus leucopareius. The sequence continues at coordinate 1,316,193 of JAQMCX010000024.1, forward strand.
GGTGCCTGTTGAGGGTTGGAATATATTTAGAAGTGAGTGGGTAGAACTGTAATTACACACTGCATAGACAGGTGAGGAGGGAGGGGAGGGGAGGAGGGGCGGGGGGTTTAAACAGTAAAAAATACCACACATACATCCACTAACATCCACACACACACACACACACACTTCTGATTGGCAAGGTTTACCGCAAAGGTTTCCATGGTAACTAGACAGCTGCTTCTATTAAAAGGGAGGAGGTTGAGAAAGGTGATAGAAAGAGAGAGAGGTGGGGAGGTGTGTGTGTGTG
>JAQMCX010000024.1:1318037-1361108 GCA_029814765.1 Acanthurus leucopareius
CCCCCCCCCCCCCCCCCCCCCCCCCCCCCCCCCCCCCCCCCCCCCCGCGCGCCCCGCCCCCCCCCCCCCCCCCCCCCCCCCCCCCCCCGTAAATGAACGAATGACAGAAAAAGAAAAAAAGACAGGAAGATAAGTGGCTGAACAAATTTCTAATTCAAACCCAGTAATTTCGCCGCAGCCGATGACGCACGACGCTAAAAGCAGTGATTGAGTTAAGGGAAGGAGGCGGCCAGGTTGGCACTCAGGTGCAGCAACATGGAGGCCAAGCTCATCGCAGTCATTATGACAATTAAGGCTTCGGCTGGTTGAAAATAATCGTGCAGCAAACTTTTTGCCTCGTCTGGCTGGACGGCATCACCGAGAAATCACACTTCAGGTTGAACCAAACAACATATTCAAAATTCATGTCTCTTTTGCAGACTTTACGACATTTATGACACAAGCTACAGTCGCAGTAAAGCCTTCAGTTAATAAGCAACACATATATAATGAATAAATTAAGATTAAGTCTGTAGATGCACAATACTGTGAATAAATACACCTCATTTGCATCATCTTTCTTTACCGTGTTTATTCACTGATCTGTGTTAAACCTCAGTTGTTGTGAGATCCTCTGGCCCACCCTCACTGTGATCTGGTAATAGATATCAGCACATCAGCACACCTGTGAATATAGATGATCAGCTAACGCAGGCTTTGTACCCTTGATGCGCTGCGGTTTTGCTTTTTTCGCTCTGACAGCCTTCAGACTGAAGTACTTGTGAGTAAGTCAGGGTCGGTGTCAGACCTTGGCTGAGACAAATACAGCGAATCAGATGCAGGAAAACAAAGACTCATCGTTCAATAATGGACAAAAACAACGTTATGGCAGATGAGAGCAGGTTGAAGGTTTTCTTGCATCTGTTGCAAGTGTATGCAACATGCTATATTCATCCTCGATGTAAACATGCACACTGAATGCCTCATAGTCCGGTCTTTTAAAACCAAAATACAACAATCCCACTGAACATTGTTCAATCTTTGCTCTGTTTTCAGCTCATTAATTCTCATTGTCCTTGGGAAGAATTCAATGAAGGCACTTCAAGACAGTGTGCCACATTTTTTTCAATGTAAACACAATGGCAGACAAATGGCTGAGACAGGAGGCCACGGCAGCAACAAACACACAGAGACTAACTATAGATTGGTATTTTTCTCTCTGAGTTAATGATCATTCAGCTTAGCAACCACAAAAAACACCTATAAAAACTGTCTTTTAAGGTAAAACCTGTGATGTTAGTGCCGGTTGCTAGCAGGACTGGATGGAAACGATAATCTCAGCACAGAATTTTGAGCCCTGCTGCTGCCATTTGAAACAAAAACAACACAGCCGTAATTTAGCAGCACACAGCAGCAAATATTCACTGTCTGAAAATGGATGAACAGATCCCTGAAATTACATTCAATCTGGGTAAAACTACAGTTACCTCAATGCTTTCACATGTGAGTATGGCTAAGGCTAAACACAGAGGCTAACATACAAGCTAACAGGAGTTAAGCTCTGTGTAAGCTTTATTTACCACCCCTCCTGTGGTTTACTCAGCTGTGAGCTGCTGCCTGAATCCAGTTTTCCATACATTTACCTCAAACGCAAAACATGCAAAATCAGCACTGAAGTGAACAAACCGAGCCGCAGTGTGACGCTCATTATGGAAACAGTAAGAACAAAAGGAGACGCAGCTTTGTTTTGATGGAAAATCGTGTTAACAGCGTAAATTCCACGTGAAAGCAACACATCCCACATACGGTGACAGGTAGGTGATACATGTGCGCTTCATTGTCTTGTTCTGCCTCTGTTGCCGCCGCTGCTGCTCAGAATCAGGTCAGATGAGTCACCAGCAGCACAGGCCCAGAGCTACAATCTCTCGCTCTCTAATCCACTCTCAGCCTGATGTGATAATGCGAGCTCATTCAGCTCGCTCCTCCGTCGACCGCCGATGTCTCACAATTTGTGTGTTTGTCCGCTCCACAGTCATTTGTTGTGGTTTGGGTTCGGCCGATTGCGGGTTTGCGAAGGCTGACGTCATTGTGGGATTTGAGCCGCTGGTAGTCGACATTCAGAATGATTCAACTTGATCATTTTGTTGCTAAGAAAGAAAAATATAACAAGAAGCATCTAAAAATACATTTGTATTTGTATACAGACGTACCATGAACAGAACAGTAACAGTAAACTGTTTACTGTGGATGCGGCGTGAAGCGAGCAGGAGTCTCAGAGGAAAAGATCTTCAAACCTCAGGAAAATGAAATCAAAGCTGCCTGTTCTGTTCATGATGAGATAACACCAGAGGTGACGCTGGTTTAGCTTTGTTTGTTCTTAACAATGAAACTAAATCTGACCATGAAAAGCTTGAGATATTTGCAGTTTTATAGCATGAGAGCATCAGAAAAAACTAGATCCAACATTTTTGGAGCTGCACTGAGGCTAGAACTTTAATGTTGGAGACAAATCATGAATATGTTCAACAAGTTTTTTAATGTTTAGCACCAACATTTTGAAATTTCCTTCTTCAACATCTGCACTTTCAAAACTACAGATAGGAAAAGATTTTGGTTCATTTAAATAAAACATAGATAGGGTCAGGTTATAGAGAGAAGAGGTGAAAATAAGTAAAATTGCTACACTTATAATATAAACATAATTCCTTTGCATACTAAACTGCTTTTCCCTACCAAGAGCAGTTCAATAAACCAAAAAACAGAATGATCTGATCTCATAATCTCATTCTAAGCAGGATACTTGCATTGTGCAGTTTAACGTCCTCCTGTGTACAGTAACATTTAAATTTTAGATGAACAATAGCATCGTCTGTTGTTGGCTTATCACCCAGTGACAATCTCTTTTAATGACTCTCTGTTTCTGTCTTTCTGTCTAGTTTTTTTCTGTTTGTGTGTGTGAGTGTGTGAGTGTGTGTGTGGGTATGTGAGAGTGTGTGTTGTGTCTCCAGGTGGTGGCCGGCTTGTCCAGTCGACCATGTCTCTCCAGCTGTCTCCCTGACCGTATGTGCAAACCCTGACTGACACCGACCCTGCCCAGAGGCTAAACACAACACGGCACTTTCAAATACATCCAGCAATGCACACACACACACACACACACTCACACACACAAAGGCAGACACACAGTGGATGGTTGCAGCAACGACAGCTTGATCTAATCTGACCTCAGCCTCAGATGCCTGGTTGTAGGTGTGTGTGTGTGTGTGTGGTAAGTGTCCACAGCTGCTGAATGATGAGGTCTATCCATCACCTGCTTCCCAGTCAGTCTCATGTGAAATAGAGGATGACTGTTCCCAAAAGACACACACACACACACACCCAGACACACACTGACGTCAGGATTCTGCTCTTTACTCATGTCTCCATGTATCTTGTCTGAATTCTGTCTTAATCTTTCTCCCCTTGTCCTGCTTGATGTCCCTAATGTCTCCCTCTCGTCTTAAAAGTTGTCAGTTGTGTCTGCAGGGTGTGAACCTTTAACACTGAGCGTCTCAGACACAGCTCACAGCTTCTCCCAGGGTTAGACTCCAAACTACAGACTCTATGGAGGTTCAATACTGCCATTTTACTACGACTCAGTTATGAATTATCACATATTAACTGAACTGCTAATTAGCTGCAGTTAAAATGACCAATAAATACACAGTTTTTATGTGTCTCTTTAACATTTCAGTGTCCAGTGAAACAGAGAGAAACTTGTGCAGGCAGGTACCGTATATTTGAAAGTATTTCTGCAACAGATAATGGTTTAAAAATGAATAAAACATTAGCTACTGACAGCTTCATAACAAAAGCAAAAAAACATATTTAAATCACTTTTTAAAATACAGATTTAGGGCTAGGAAGATGCTTTCAGATAAAGTCATAAATCTTCTTGGAAACTTTAAATGTGCATCGCTGGTTTTATTTGTAAGACAGAAACTTAGAACAAAATGTTCAATTTTTAGGACTTATCGATGCCATTAAACCTCTGGTGTTTGGAGATTTTAATGCACTAGTTAATCATGATTGTGGAAACAAACATTTAATAATCTGTTCTCTTGTACTTTTTTTAAAGTATACCTGTGCTAACTAATTATTATCTCTCTGTATCAGATCATCTTAGGCAATTCTGTAGGAGATAATTGCTTTAATGTAAAGTAGTATATTAAACGATAACAGATTAATCTGCAGTGGACATAAAAATCTGAAATTCTTGTCTGGTTATTTATTTTCTAACTGTTTCTCAATTGATTTTACACAAAAAAGATTAAATAACAACATGCATCAACACTGTGACATAAAATGACAAATATTATGAGAATTTTATCTTTATTTCCCACATTTTTGCCCTCTGCATGCAAAAAACAACACTTTAAATCCACCTTACATTAATATAGATGACACCATCTATTTTAATTTGTCTTTAAGGAAGAAATATTTCAGTATATTACAGTTTTATATAATATAACATATGAACAGGATAGAGCCCACCAGCATCATAGAGCAGCGAGATGAAGTCAAGCCAGCATGAACTGGCTCAGCTTATCTCTCCCATACTGTGCTGGCTGATTTACAACCTTTTGCTTGTCCTTTGCCAGCACCAGGTGAGGCGATGGAGCATGAAAATCATTAGAGGTGTGATCACTTTCAGTCGAGTCACGCTGTAGATCACAGCCGCAGGCTTAGAGGTCGTTCTCTACGACGCTATAGTCTTAAATGGTTTCAATTAAAATACGTCTCTGGATGCTGTCTGATGGAGATGCTGTTGGTTGGTTTAGGGATCGTAAGAGAACAGGCTGTTACACGACTGTGCGGCGCAGGAAGTGATGTATGATGGGGACAGTCATTATGGAGGAGTGTTAAGAATAGCTCGGCACATGGTCCCTGTGGTAAAAAAGCATAGATTGTTCTCTCTTTCCCCGTCTGTTTCGCTCACACTGGCAGTCAAAGCACGCTGGATTCCATTAGCAGAGGCATCAGTGTCTATAGCACTTGTAGCCCGCAGCCTCTCCGTTTCACGTGCGTGGGCGTGCGTCTGTGTGATCTCGTCATTTGCTGTATTTTAGACGTAACGGCGAATGAGTGAACCCCATTTAAACAGTACATGAAAGCACCGAGCCTGAGGAAAAGAATCCATTTTGGACATGTGTGCTCGTATCATTTCATCAAGGCGAAGAAACACGAGAGGAAAAAAAACAGGCTCTTTATTTAGCAGCAGAATTAAGGCCCGAGTGTGCACATGCCCCTGTGTGTGTGTGTGTTGGTGCACGTCTGTTTAATGGGGTGATAAAAAATACAAGGGCAGAAAGTCACCGGCAGAGCCGTCAAACAAACAAACAAGTGCGCAGATAAAAAAGCAGTGGAGGAGCTGGAGGAAAGCTGAGCTGTGCTGTTAACGCCAGCCGCTCCAACATTCTGCTGAAGTGGTAATAAGCTGCGATCAACAGCTGACTGTCCGCATATTATGTCGACTGAAAGGCTAGCAGCGGGCCATTAACACGGAGAGGGCTCGCTCGGTGTCACAGGCTGAGACTGGCAGCTCATGTGGGATTCAGCCTGCTTTCATCGAGGCTGGACAGTAAAAATAAGTGAAATTCTGGGGTTTGAGGCGTCAGATGCAGGTCTGACTGGCTGCTGCAACCATGTTTCTTATGAGGCTTATGAGGATCAAGCTGCATTAGAGCTACAACCAAGCATATTTTCACAGGCCATCAATTAATTTCTTAATCCATTAACTGTTGTCAAAAAGAGAAATGGTCTTTCAATTCTCTAAACTCTGAAAAACTTTTTTTTTCCAAACAATTGTCAAGAATCCAAATATTTTCACTCCACTGAAACAGAGAAAAGCAGCATTTCTCAAAAGACAAGCTGGAACAAGGAAACTTTTCATAAACGGATGATTAATTTTCTGTAGTTCGCTCAATCAATGGACTTTCAGCTCCAGAGGACCAGCAGACATAACAAAGCAGAACGCTATGGGTTATTCATGTCGCATTTTTCTGAGGAAAGCAATTACACACTGCAGTCTTGTGCAGTTTATTGTGTTTTATTTTTAGGATGGTAGGAGTATCATTTTCTATAGTTGTTCACTTGACAGCCGGTGCATAAAAACTCATATTCTCTGTATTCTTTCTGATGATTCATTCTCTACCAAGAGAATTAGTGGAAAAATAGCTGAAACCATATCAAATATGTCTGCTGGTGTCCTGCTGACATCCTGTACACCCCCCGCCCCGTCGTCTCTCAGTGTTTTCTTCGACTTCCTCCTCTCCGCTCTGACAAACTAAGATGTGTGTAAAACTCGTGCGTCAGTGCTCAGACTCCAAATAAGCTTTGACTGGCTGACTTTTTGCAAAGAACAAAAGTCATTCCACTGTGATGCCTGCTTGTAATTAAATTTAATTTTCAGTTTGAAGCTGCCATGAGTGCACTGTGTAATAACCACTCCCAGCAACGCTTTCAGCTCGGAAAGAATAAATTAAAAGCTAAACTCAGCTACAGCTGTGTGATGCAGATAGTTTGCTTTTGGATTTAACTTTATTGAACTTTCATTGCTGCAGATCCTGAGAGCTGTGTGAAGGTGTTTGTCTTTCATTTCCCAGGATCAGCTTCTGCAGTTTCTAGTTATCTGCACAAGGCTGCTGACCCGCACTCGCTAAAATACAAACTTTGCATGTTATCCTGCAAAATGAGCATGATTTAAGAAGGGATTGGCTGCACCACGGACACTTTTAATCTCTTTTAAACACAAACTGGGACACATGCTTTAGGTTCAGATATTAGATGCAGGTGGAGGTTTTTAAGCACAGAAAAATGAAAGAAACAGACAACAAGTGCATCATCTTATCAGCACACTATAATATAATCTAGGTATGAATTATGCACATAAGATAAATAAAACATTTTTCTGTCAGGATATTTTTCATGTGTTAAAGTTCTGCCATTTGAACAGCCTTTTATATGGAAGGAAACATAATGTGTGGATGGAAATGAGGATAAAATTTACTGAAATTACTTGATAGACCAAAAGCCTGAACACAAGTAAGATCTCAACAGAGCTACATAATTTCTATAATGGCCAACATTAAACTTGCATAAATCTTTTTTTAAATATTTATTGATTTAAAAAACAGCATTTATGAGAAATTTGTGTGCATAAATTAGCAGCAACAGAATTCAACCAACACTGTGACGCAAGAGTCAAACCTCAGCTTTCTGCTCATGTCTGTTAGAAACAACTGCACATATATTACCGGCTGCAATTATTTCCTTTCCCATCCCAGCGAGCAGTGCAGCTAACCGCTCAGCCCGAGCCTCTGCAACTTTGGTAACAATGACAATGCATGTCATGACATTTTCACTAATCCTCTCTGTCCTCTGCACAAACACAATGAGCCCATGCTCTTAAAGTCTGAAACTCAGAGGCAGACAGTAACGAAACCAGACAAAAGTTAGTCGTAGTTCCTCAGACATCAACCGAAAGCAGAATAATCAGCGGATGGCACAGCTGGCTGCAGCTGCGCGGCTGACTGTAGGCAGCACTGTATCTAATTTAAGTGTTTTGAGAACACAGGGAGCAGCGAGGCGGCACAGTTCTCCTTCCCAGCGTGATTCTGGTTTTGGTTTGTCGGCTCCTCTGGGCAGCAAGGTGCCCGGATCAACAACAGAATTTAATTTGGACAAACAGGGTGAATCTATAGCTCCCTGGTTCCTTTGTTTCCACCCCACCTTCTGATTAGACTGATTAAACAGGTGGGTTGATATGGAATTTTTCTTTTGCCTGAAGCCGCTCAATTATGAATAAATTGGCTAAAACTTCAAAGTTGGATGCATGATTTTAAAAGGACTCATTTCTGGCCAAGAATATTAATTTTTGTGAGTCACTGTGTGAGCTCTATTGGCTTCACAGCTATTCAAATTATGACTAACACTTAAGTTTAATGGTTTACCGTCCGCCAAGCCAAACTGGACGACCCTAATGCTGCAACATGCACCACAAAAGAAGAATTAAAAAAATGACTTAAAAGAACATCTAACTAACTGTAGGGCATGAAGACGCACAGAGAAGCAAGGTCGGCGTTTGTGGAGAATGAGCCTTATTGATTAAACATAAACCAGCGCTCAGGAGGACTGATGGGTTTAGAAGGAGGGATGCTGAGTCATGAGGTTGTCGAGCAGTCAGCTTCTCGGGGTAAAGACGGGTCAGAGGGCCACGGGGATGAATAGATATTTAGAATAATCGCCGGCAAGATGCAATGAGTTCTAACAAACCCCTTTTTGATCATTTGGTCAATTTTTATTTCTCGTAGATTAGAGTCCGTATCAGTGTTTCCTGCGGTTCCTCCATCGTCCCTGTGATGGAGTCAACCCGGGGTCAGGGATTTCTCATGCTGCTTTGTGATTTCAAACCGCCTGAAAAATGTTCATCTTGTTACATTAATATGGATGGTGGAAATTGTTTTTTTATCTGCTGTTCATGGCCTGACTGATTAACTGCAAAAACTATTGTGTCTCCATGGCAACAGAAGATAAAGTGAAATGGGTATGTCTCCTCTATCCCGGTTTTTTTTTTTTTTGTCCATGTGACACCTGCTGACTCCAAAAATCTCCATGTTTTTAAATGACATTTCTAAAAAAAAAGTCCAGTTCAGTGTCCGGTTATTCTCCCAAAATAACTGCTTTTATTTTTCCTTCTCCGTCCTTTTGTCTGGTCACTTTTTGTTGCTATATTGGCCCAAATATCCCCCCAGAGATCAGTTTCATCTTATCTTAATGGAAAGACGGACTTAAGGGGCTGGGTGAAGTCACGGCAAGCCCCGCTGTTGTTTGGATGTCCTTTAGCCAGAGGGAAGGACGGACAGATAAAAAGAGACATGGAGGGAGGACGTGAGGGAGAGAGGAGTAAACAGGCCTGCCAATTCTGGACGGAGCCAAGATGGGAAGGAGCTTCGGTACCATGAAAAAACAAAGAAAATAAGAACTTTAGGAGAAAAAAGTCATTATTAACTCCTTTAATTATCAGTATTTAGGTTGATATGGATCTGATTTCAAATTATCTCAGGGTTACTTTGGTTTTAATTAGTGACAAATGCAGATGAATTCTTTCTTATCCAGCTTTCTTACTGCTCTGTGATGATGACATTACACTCCCGGCCAATCACTGACAACTTTCAGCTTGTGACTGGTTATAGTGAGAGAGGCTTGTTAAGATATTTATTCCTAGTGAACATCAGTCATTTATAGCAAAATCTGATAATACACATCAGTGATATAAAGCATCTACAGCACTGTGCAGAGTTGACGACTGTATTCCAAATATCATTAGAGTCCTGCAGGGTGGAAGATTTAAACTGGTCCTGATTGTATTCAGTCCAATTTGGTAGGTGTCAGTTATATTGCTGCCAGTCTGTAGTCAATTCATCAATATGTCTTATGCCCAAGAGAATCACAAGGTCTCTTAAAATCACTGCAAGAAAATATCACGTTGCTGCCAGTGCTAATATTCTTTCTCTATCTGACTTCAGGTGAATCTTCATTATAAGTCAGGTCAATTCAGACTAACTTCAGACGAGATCTGACTGCCCACAAATTGTTTCCTTCTTAAAAATTCGTTCATGCATATTGAAAAGGTTCTCCGCAGCTCTAATTCATATGGATAATTGCTGCATAGCTGGCTAACCTTTAACAGTAACACTAAAAATCACACATCTCCTGAGAAATGACAGCGAGTTGCTCCTTTGAGTCTTAAAAAAACGATCTGTCTGATTCTTGATAATAGTAAAAAAGAGGTTTAACAGCGAGTGCTGGGTGTTCTTCATCTGTCTCCACCATCAGGACATACTGAACCCAGAGCGTAAAGACGGGTCCCTGGTGACCATGAAGACTCACACAGCTGCCAAGAGAAGAAGGAAAAGTGGAAGTCGACTTTAGCCTCTAAAATCCTGATGCTGACATCGTCTGCCAAAAAGCTCCCTTTTCTAGTTAAATGTGTGGGCTGCTGTCAGCTGAGGAGGTCCAGACTGTGCAGTGGCTTTTAGACAAAATTGGATTTTGAGGACTGTTTTGGATAATTACCCACATATTTCATTTAAGGTATTAATAAGCAATAGCTCTGGTATTGAGAATATTTCTAAAACAATATGGAAAATGTTGTGCAAATATATTCTTTACAAGAGCTGAATGTTTAATTCATGCAGTTTTAGCATTTTAGGTGAGAATAAAGGATTTATGATTCTGCCATCAGTACCAGGACTGATACCTAATGCCTAATTTAGCTCAATATTTGCCAAAAACATGAGCATGTTGAATGAATTCACCTTTTTTAATAATTTAAAAATATGTGGGACCATTTTCTGCAAAGAACCATTAGCATAAAGATCACACTTCCTGAGGTATTTGTTTACTGTCTACATAATGGGTTAAGGCGAATCCAGGTAGTTTCCTTGGAAACGGTATCATTAATAATAGAAATATACATTCATGTCTTTTAAATGTCTTTTCATTTCCTGTTTTCAGTAATTTCAGAATGCAGATTTATAAACCACAACACTGTAATATGTTGTTGGTTGTATTAAAATGTGTGAATCCCATAAATCCAACTGCTTAACACACTGCACTTAAATCATTTCCGCCCCAATCCATTGCCTAGATTGGTATTGGATTAATAAAAGTGCATTTAAAAAAAATACAGGATGCAGAAATGCTCCGACACCATCCTGTTTCTGTTTTAACACTAAGGACGAGGACGGGTTGTAAATCTACAAACACAACTCTGCACAGCTGCTGTTGCCCACAAGCTGCTTCCCTTCAATATGGCCACCAGAAGGACTGTTACATCACCTGAAAGCCTTCACAGTTAAACACTCCTGTGCAGAGCGAGGCTTGTTGCAAGCAATTTGTGGCAGAGCAATGATGTGTTACATACTGCTGCCCCATTAAAGGTGAAAGCAGCATCCTGTTCTCAGAGCCGGTCATGTTTTGTTTCTTGACAAATTTTTGCATTAGCTTTGAACAAGCTTAAACCTCAAGGAACTAGACGGATTACTTCTTTTCTGTCACACAGCCATTAGCACAGAGAGCGAGGATATTACAAAGGAGGTGAAGAGAGAGGAGAGAGAAGCAGACCAGCTTCTAAAACCTGAAGGTTTATTTAGAGGGAGGAAAAAAATGATAAAAGGATCAGCTTCTTCTCTTTTTCCATCCTACATCCATCCTATATAAACCTGCTATGTCACTTATTCTGTAAAATGAGCAGATGGGATTGTAACTGGATGTGTTTTCAGATAACAGCACCCATATTTTTGATTGAATGTAGCCAGTAAAATAAGCTAAAGAAGCACGTAAAAAGAAAGTATGGACAATTCAGGATGAAGATCAAGGTTGAGTCACAAACCAGCACTAACAGTCTGATAGATTTTATGGAAGTGATGGGAGGCCTATAATATTAACTCTGAATTAGAGCTGTTAGGAATTCATATATTAGGTCACAATAGGTGTCATTTTATGTCCAAGCATATCCAAAACTTCACATTGACATGAATCATTCTGTGAATCAATGAGGCAGGTTTCATTGCAGCTTTTACTGCAATGAAACCTGCCTTTACTACGGCTTTGACGAGTCTGCAGAGTCCAATCCCGTCGCTGCACGCTGCAGCGAGTCCTCGGGTCAGACGTCTCTGAACAGTAATAACAAAAACACACTCGCTCCGTTCACACACCAACTCCATCACACTGCAGGTGGAGGACACTGACGGACTCTTTTGGGACTTTTTACACAAATACAACAGAATATCCATCTGGTAAATCAAGCTGTATTTATATCGGCCAATCGAGCGTCGGCGTTGCTCTTTCTCGCCTGTTGCTGCGACACGATTGGCTGCTGCATCAGCCAACTGAAACGAGCCGGAGAGGAGTAGTAGAAATGTGGCTTCTGGCTTTCCGAAGGCAGAGGAAACATTCAAGGTCAAACATTAAGGATGATTCATCAAATCATCCTCCACACTCACCTCGTGAACCTATGAGCCACTGTGTACGTGTGTGTGTGTCCAAGCATGTGTGTGTAAGTCAACAGGCATGTCAGCAGTGCTTTATTTGTACCGGATAGTGCTGGAGGCCAATGTTTCCTCCCTATCCCTCTCCAGTTTCTCTGTATGTGTGTTTCGGTGTATGTGTGTGTGTGTGTGAGTGTGTGTGAGAGTTTGTGTGTGTGTGTGTGTGTGAGTGTGTGGGCGTATCTTAATGAAATCTGACAGAGAATTGTGACAATCAGTGAAGGAGCATCCTGCAGAGGTTAATAAGCTGTACTCCTCACAGCAGCAGCAGCACGCCGCCATGCACACACACGCACACACACACGCACACACACACAGATCTCCCCTGTGTTTTCGTTCCCCTAAAATTATATTTAGCCATTACAAAGTTGAAATTCATGGCCGGTACTCTGAGCCGCTGCTCAGGGTAATCTTTCCAGTTTGTCACCTTCAGAAAAGACTCTCAGGACCAAAAGACGGAGGCATCACTCCTCCTTGCACTTCCTGCTTTCTTTGATAAATAACAGCTTATACCAAGATGTCACTCAGTGTCTTTCTTACTCTACATCCTTTGCACCACTCACACACCTGGAGCACTTATTCTCCTTGAAAACTGTGGAGGTGCATTAAATGCTAGGCTGAAAAATCAGCAACTAAAATCCTCTGTAGGAAAGCCAAATCAGTCATTTTCATTACACAAGAGGCTCCATCTGAGTAGCTAATTTACAGTACCTGCTTTTAATTTGTGTCTTGGGAGGATCCTTAAAATTTCCATTCAATTAGGAGAATATTATCAAGGTTTTAATAACCCAGGATCTCCATTTAATGTCCAAATTTAGACTGGGACTAAAGCAGATAGAGAGTTAACAGCAGCAGTGTAACTATAAAATATTGGCAATAGCAATAAGTATTATCATAGGTCATAACATAGAGGGTAATAATAGTAACAGCAGCGGCATTAAAAAAATTACATTTACATGTTTAACATTCGATAACCTAATATTTAGTTTGTTTAATAGTTTAGTCCAGAAAGTTTTGTATTTGAGTTTGAAAATATATTTATTACGGTGACATTTTTAGAGAGAATAAATCTTTAATATTGGCCCAAACTGAGGCTGTAACACAAACTGCAGCTCTGGTTTTGAATGAGCAGTATCGGACTTTTAAATCCCCACTGGATCATCCGTACTCTATTCCCCAGTCTGGAGTCATGTTGCTCCGACCATCTGCTCTCTAACCCTGCCCAGGCGACACACATCACTGCACCACCACCCCTGGATTATGGCATCGACACACACTACCACACACACACGTTTAGGCTTTAATGTTGCGGCCAAGTGGTGACGGCATGTGTGTTTTCAGCTAGTTCAGTCACTAATAAACTCACTTTTCTGCTGTTAAAATTCTTTTTCTCAACTTTTTATTTTTATATAATACAAACTGGATGTATCAGTCAGTTACTTCCTCATTCTTATCCAATAGAAACATTTGTTTCCTGCAGCAGTTTGTGTGAGTTTTCCTATTTTTTGTGTTTTTGGTAAGAAGAGCAGCACTTGGCAGTTTTGGGATGATGGATGCATGAAGGCAAAACAAGAATAACAAATGAGTCTGTTAACAAAAGGACACATGCTGATTGATAATGCTTAAACCAGAATATTACTCCAACCATAATCAGAGGATAACACCCAGTCATCTTATTATCACACTCTGATTGAGCGGCACTATGACACAGATCATGCAGTTGAGTTTACACACTGATGCTTAGTTGAGTGAAACCATTATGAAAATTTTTACTCTGGATTCAAGGTTTCCTTTTTCTTTTAAAACATTACATCTGTAATTTTCAGTAAAGGGAATATCTTCATGGTGAACTGCATTGGTTATATCTGATTCTGCAGTTTGTCTGCTGCATGATTTCATGAAGAATTGTCAGATTTAGCGAAGCTTCAGAAAAGCTGAAGAGCAGGCAGGAGGACATCGTCAGGATTTCCAGCTTTGTGGTTAAAAGGTAGTTTTTGCACAGTTCTTTGTAAAAATGTTTATATGCATGATGATCCTGAGGTCCTGCAGCAATGCAGAATATGACTTGCAAACACTGTGTTCACACACACTAACACACACACTACAGTATTTCACTATCTCTGTCTCTTTCAATCCCTTCATTCAGAAATACATGGAGAGCTCAGAGATCCAATTCTGATTCGCTTTGACAGTAAAGACAGTCAGGCATCGCTGATGACACACAAACACACACACACACACACACATACACAAACACACCCTCGGCTAGTTAATACATTGGATTTAGGGCGTTTTCCTGAGGATGCAGCATGACATGGTGCCCCCTGTGTTACCTGCTGGTCTAACATCAACCACAAGCATCAGTCCTGACTCCCTGTGAACAGGCTGAAATCAGACTGATTCCTTTAAAAATCAATGGCCCACTTCTTACATGCCACTGCCCTGAATAATAATTTATATAAAACTTGTTGCCATAGCAGCAAAACCCCTACATTGCCTTTTTTTTGACAGAGGTTCTATCTAGAATAAAGGCACAACCATCATAGAGAATAACTTATTAAATATGCCCCCCCCCCCCCCCAAAAAAACCCCATAAAACTTAGAATATCAAAAAAATGTGACAGCAAAATCCTTGCAGAGCCTGAACTAAACAAAGGGGCAGAAAGCAGCTTTGTAGGGGATTAAAAATTACTGCAAAGATCTTAAATACCAGCAGCAGCAGCAGCAGCAGCAGCAAACCAGTCTTGCATCAAGATTCATGAAATCCAACACCACAGGAGAGGAAGAATCAATGAGTGATTTACTGGCTGTGCATAGAGTCCATGGAGGAGCCTATAGAGCTAATGTTTGCATCACAGCAAGGCCACAAGTGCAGTGAGCTGAACTGATCACTGCTGCACACTGTACTTTTATCTACTGCCAGTCTTTTGCCAGTGTGTATGCTTTGTTTCTATTTCCCTTTTCTACATTAGTGCATTATTAAGGAGCAGATAATCATTAAAAATCACAGAATTTAAAGCAGGAAAGGCTGCGTCAAAATGCCTTTAAATATGTCAAATTGAGAAACAACAAATTCAGAGTATAAAGAGAGCCAAAAAGGGGAACTGATGTTCATCAAACACAATGCACAAACAGGCTAGTAAGAACACGTTTAAAGTAGGTCAGTCAGAATATGAGATAAAAAATTCAGATGCCTCAATCACTCCCGAGTCGTCCACACACACACACAGAGAAAAAGCCAGCAGAGGCCTGAAATCATCGGGCCTGTAACGTGTCAGAGAGCCGCTCGCAGAGGTTTCAGGGTTGCTATTTATTCCTGAACGCCGCTCAGCCTCCGCGGAGATCAGCGGTCAGTGTGAGCAGATGGCCTGCATACTATTGGCCTATTCCCCCGCTTTGTCGTGGCTTAATACAACAAGGCACGGGAGATGCGAAGGCTCAGATGTGATGCCTGTGGGAAATATGAGGGAATCATGTGACCTGACAAATGAAAATACCATCCACTATTGTTTCAGTTGGTAGATACTAGTTGGAAATGCTGCTCACATTAGCTTTTGTCCTGTAATAATCTGATGTGAAATACTCCATTTACACAGCAGGTTTTCAAATGATGCTAATAAAATATGAACTTTTCACATAGAAAATTTATGTTTGCTATAAATTAAATTCCTGGTTTTTCTTTGGGTTTCATCCACACAAACAAAATTAAAAAATTAGCAGTGATGCATTGCAAAAAGGTATTAAAACTTGTGTAAAATTTCAAGTCAGCAAGCCTGAAGCCTCCAAAGTTTCATTCACAACCTAAAAATTTGAATTCTTAAGCAACATTTGAATATGTGATCTAATGTGTATGGATTTCAGTGCTTTGTGGGTTGGACAGGCGCCGCTGAAGATAATGATGAAGCTGATGGCACATGTGAGAGAGTCTGGGGGGGCAAACAGGAGCTTTTGGAGATATAAACACCTGGAGTCAGACCGGATTCTGCTCTGATCCGAAGACATTCACCCGCCAGAGGAGAGCTCAGAGTTTATTTTTGAAACTTTTGGGATTAAAAAGTGGATTTATCAGCGGAGGTACCGACTTGTACTGTAATTAGTCCCTCTTCATTGACTGCTTACTGGAGGGGAAATGAACTTTACTTCAGGAACATACAGAATGGAGACGGGTGGAAGAGACTAAAACAAAATAAGTGAAAGAAGTGGAGTCTGGTGAGCGCTCAGTTCAATCACAGACTCAACTGAAGACAAACACACCCCCTTGGTGCTGTTAGCTGCTAGCTTACAGCGAGCAAATGTACAAGCTTATTGGGACAAACCAGATCCCACGGTCAAACTCTGACAGTAACTCGAGGCGAGATACTCGAACCTCAGAGGAGGTTATGACATCATTAAATATGATGACAGGCATTCAAAGCTTCATTTGAACCACAATAGAAGCTCTGAATGTAAATTAAAATGACATTCAACTAACTGAGATTTCACACTGATGAGCACATGAACGTTCCTCACACAGCTTTGTAACACTGCAAGACGATGCATTCAGTTTTTAATACAAAGCGACTACAGTAATCATCGTCGGAGGTTTAAAAGGCGTTCATGTCCAGATTTAAAGACCCTGAAGTCACTGTTTTCCAGTCTGAACCCTGGAAGATATAATTAAAATGTGAAAGAAATGAAATGTGCATTAATAATTCACAATTCATATCTAGATCATAGGCTGCTGAATAATGAGAGGGGCTCATGTACAGTGTGCGAACTGTATAATAAAACCATACGGTAGAAATTACTTTTACATAATATCTGTTACTCGCTTGGAGGATATTGCTATTATGAAACTGGATGTTAGTATGTGGAGAATTAGCTTACAAGGTGAAAAAGATTTTTTACCCCCCGTTTCAATGTTACTTTAAAGAGCCCATACTGCACAAAAGCTTGGCACACACCTCGCCCAAGGCTGCTGAATTATGTTTTTTTTTTTCCTCCTCCAGCCTCCACTTCCTCAGCACAAAGAGAAACACTGAGAGCACAAATCAAATGTTAGTGTCAGTAGTGAATCCTTGGAGGGTAGAGCTGATTTGAGGTGTCAAACTCTTCAAGCAGTAAAAAAAAAAAGGAGGCATCTCCAAAAAACCCACTCGAAAACACACGTGTGAGGAACTGGCCGACCTACAGCGTAAAGATAAGTACATGCTAGAGCCACAAACATGCTTTGACCCTGAGTGAATGTGGTGGAGAGGTTGCTGCTCGGTGTTAGAAGTTGGAACCCTGTCATTTTGGCAAGTGAGAGATGAAAGCGCTGCTCCTCAGGGCAAAAAAGCATTTGAAATGCCCTTGAAAGCCCACAGGTACGCTTGACGTAGGAGCATAGCATCCTAGTCAGCTGGGTCAAAGCAAACAAAATGTTCAACCAAACTAATTCCTGTTAATGTGCTGCTACATGTATTATATACTTTGCAAGGAGGACATATATTTCCCAAGAACTAAAGATTACATGCCATATGAATGAATATTTAAGTGTAATGTACATCAAAAGGCACAGAAATATTTATTCATCACACATAAGCTTAAGCATGACAACAGGGGGATTGCAAAGCATTGAATTAAATATTCTAATAAACTAACAAGGAGGGAGTGAAGGGAATTCTCGGACTGCAACAGGATATTTAAATTCCCAGTAATTTGCAAGACTCTTATATTTAATCTGTCATTTTTCGAGGCGGCTTGTCATTCATGAGGGATCAAAGTTTAAAAGGAAGAGCCTTACTTGTCTGTATGATAATTTATAAGGCCCTAAAAACAACACTAGTATGGACAGGTTAAATAAATGCCAGCACAGTCTGAGATGCAATATGTGACTAATGGCTGATGTGATTATTGCTGGGGCTGATAATGACCCGCTCCTGATGGATGCAGACTGAGAGCAAACCGAGTCAATCCCTTCAGGCACCTCATGTCTCCTGAGCGTGCTGTCTGTTCCAGTGAGAACAGGAACCTTCACAAAACTCCGTTTACGAATTTCACAGTTTAGGCTTCTTTGCTGTTTGACAGCAATTTAAGCTTTTATCACGTGTCTTAAGATAATATGTGGGAAAAGGAGCAGCTTCTTTTTAATTCGGTTAACAATTAAAATATGAAGTAGCACGTCTTTTACCGAAAATCTAACTTTGATCATTAGATTACCTGTGATTCACAGTTTCCCTTCATCAGGAACGGCTGTTGTGAGCATGTGAGATGACTCTGAAAGTTCATTATTTTCATCAAGGGAATACACTCTTTTTGTGTTAAATGAAAACCGAAAGTACAGACAGATCATTTAAATCTACAAATTAATCAAAATCTTCTAATACTCGTTTAAAATCTTCACCAACAGCACATTCGATACTAAAAGGGTAAAATTCCCAACAGAGTTTGGTTGCTAGTTCTCACAAATAAACGGAGGCAGAGGGTCTAACCCAGGGGTTGATAACACCGTTGAGGGAGAGTGAAGAAAAGGCCCATGATAAGTCTCCTTACCTTTGTTAGCTGTGCTATTTTCTTGCTCATCTTCAGGTGCAGGTCCTGGGTATATTCCATGGCGATGCCGGACTGAAAGGACATGCTGGATGCCGAGGATGAAGTAAATTTCCCCTGACCGGCAGGGCAGTAATACTGCTGCCAACCCGACCCAGTCGCCATCTTCACTACGATGCTTCAGATGCTTTAAAAGATATAACGGCTGTGATAAATGAACTGGACGTTGTTTAACGGCCAGCGAGCGGCGGACAGGAGCGGGACACTGTCGGGGTTTTTTTGTTTGTTTGTTTGTTTGTCAAAAAAATTTATCAAAAAAATGAAGCCTTTTTAGCCCACAAAGTGTTAAAAATTGGGTTCATTTTGCTACGGTGAAGCAAAAAACAAAAGGGGTGATATTAGTTCTTTTAAGCCCCAGAAACGTTAGCTTCTACCATCCTGTCGGTTCCGAAATGTAGCCGTTTTCGGTGGTCCGAGGCGCGGGTCCTGGTTGCTGTCACCTGGCGCTGATGTGGAGCCGTTAGCGGGGCAGCCGGCGGTCTCCCCCGGTCGGTCACCTTGATACCGAAAAATTTAGTCAACGGGAGCCGTTAAGAGTGATTCCTCCTCGGTGCATTCCGGCTACACGGACGGACGGAGGGTGAGTGGAGACTGAAGGTGTGTGAGTGTTTATGTGTGTGTGTGTGTGTGAGTGGCGCACGAGCTCGGCGGTTGGTTGCTGCTCCTCTGTTGCCATGGATCACCTCAACAGTTTATGCTGCATTCACGTAGGATGGGAGCAGCGCCGCGTTCAGGCGCTGTCGGAAAAAACGTAATTGGGACGCCGAGCGCAAAATTAAAGCTCCAGAAACGTTGTGAACGTGGCGGTAAAAGTGAGCAGTGACGTTAAAGGAGGGTGGGTGGTGATGTGGAGCACATTTTTGTGAGCAGACATGACCGGACACGAGCTCACGTTTCTTCAACACAAGACTCAGAGAAGCTGACTTCATCGGGGCTGAGACAAATTCAGATACACACCCATTTGGTATGGTAGGTTCAAGTCAATCAGCTGAACCCAATTAGCCCGATTAGCTGGATGTACACACCATAATTGGCATCTGTTAGTCAGCTCTCAATCAGCTGTATGGTCTCATCAAAATGGCCATCCATCATGTCTTGTTTGGCCATGACAGCATCGTTAACAAGAATAACCTATCAATATCAGAGAGAAGTTAAAGTCACAAACCAAATTTTTATCTATAAAGTAGTAAAGTGTGTTTATTCTCAGAGATACATTCTCTATTATTGTCTTTTTCTAGGGATGTCATGGTTGAGATGAGGCGTTCACAGTGCTGTCATAGCCGCAGGACTTGATGGTAAGCTGTTAAAAATGGACTGAAACAGTGGAAGATGATAACAGAGCTGGGACGCTCGGCTGCTCTCAGTCAGCCGGAGTTGACAAGATGTTTGTGTCACATATCACAGGTGAAATAATGACAGTTAAAGGTATTTTAATACTCTGTGGACTGACAGCCTGTCAGGTGTTTTCTTATATATCAGGACCGAACAGGTGATGGCTGAAAAATTGTTTTTTTGTACATGGATGCCTTCAATAATAAAGCATTCGCTGAAAGATGCCTTCATCTGAAGTGATATCAATTTTTATAATAAAATAAAAAATACTTTACTGTCCCTATGGGAGATATTTGTCTTAAACTAAAAGGTTGCACACGTACAACTGCCTCCATAATGAAAATATATAACAATAACAAACAGCTTTTTCTGCAGCAAATCAACACAATTTACACATATTGTCCTTGTTGCACATTACACTGCAGCAGCCAAGATAAAAACACTGAATTTATCTGCAGCAAGACGTATTTCTGCTGCATTAATCAAGTAAAATGCATCATGTGCATTGTGTATAAATTGAAAATATAAACACAAAATGACTGTTTAAGCGGATAAGAGACGAACATGTCAGCATAATATTCTTACATATGAATCTTTGTCAAAATTCTGCAAATATAAATATTTTTGGTAAACATTTACTGTACTGTGATCAGCAGACAGGATCTTTTTTTTTATGTTTTATGGGAAAGATTATATAGCAGCCTCCAGCCGGGTGCTCTTCTTCTCAGTTTGCGCAGCGTTGCATGTTTTCATGAAGATTAAAACCTGGTTCACCATCTGCTCTGTAAATAAATGGTAACTCTCTCCTCTTTAGTCCAACAGAGACCATAAAACACGTCAACAAATGTTATAAACCTGCTGTAAAGTTAGTTTTTTTACTCAGAATCTCCTTAAAATTTTAAGCTTTTCTAAAAAAACAGAGATTTTTGTCATCGTATTCATTAGAGTAAAAAGTAAGCAGGTTTGTTGGAGATAAACCCTCAAAATTAAACAAATCTACAGCGGATTTAACATTTTCTCTTCTCCTGTTTTTTTTTTTAAACCAGCAGATTTGAACAGTAACTCCCAGTGGAGAGGTCATGGAAAGTACACCGTTCTTCCATGGAACATGAATGCAGCAAGTTGGGTTTTTTTAATGACGTCACCTCATCTATCAAAGCTTAACCGAAGTGAAATAAAAAATTTAAAGTGACTGGAATGGCAGCTGCAGGCAGAACCTCCTCACATAGTCATAATCACAAGGATGACGCAAACGCTTTGGTGTCTATTTCTGCTTCCACATGCGCTCTGCGACACTGTGGGTGTTCAAAACATGTGTGCATGAGGAAATGTGTCATAATTTAAGCAACGAAGGTTTTAAAAAATGTTTAAATTTGCTGTGTTGGGAATCAATCACATCGTATACGAGCAGCCGGCCGGTTCAGCGTGCAGATGTGTTCAAATCTGTGGTTGCATCTAAACAAACACAAGAAAAACCCTCAGTTTCCTAAAGTTACCTCACTTAAAAGATACACATGCTGTAAACACACACACACACTCACACACACACAGTTTATAATGATTCTTGTTCACCGGAGCTTGAAGCCAATACGGGTGCATTAATTTTTCGCCTTGTCTTTGTCTCGCTGTGGGTCAATAACTCCTCAAACCTTCGAGGACAGTGAAAACTTATTTAGTGCCACGAGGAGTCGTAAACACAAGAGGTTTGATGTGTTCAGTAATTGTAAAAGTAATAGTAACTATTCACAGGGTGTATTTATTAACAGGTTAAACAAAAAAGGTCCATCAATAACCGGATTGAGCTCCTTTACAGGTGCTTTAAATTATTCATGACATCATACGAGGTTATCACGCCGGCTCGGCTGTTGGTTTACGAGCAGGAAGAAGGTGCATCAATAAGCTCCGACAAATCTGCTGCATCTACAGTCGTTTACCACCAAAACCTGCAGAGCCTCGGCTCATAAGTAGAATAAACACCCGGAGAACAAAGTGAAGCTGAAGCTGATGACTGGCGGCCGTTAATGCACTCAATCCCAACGTTCCCTGATGTCTGTTTCTGAGCCCGGCTTGCATCATGGCTCCACAGCAGGGTCAGACCGGATCCTGACTCCCGCACCAGACGTTTCTGCAGCATCTGTAGCTCAGAAAGTAGAACAACTCATCCACTTAATAGAAAATACAATGCTTTGGCTTTATTCTGGCACCGAAAAACTAAATTTGACTCATTTCTGGACAGATTTGGTGAGATTTTGAAGCAGAAATTTGGATAAAATCCGCTCAGACTTTAAGGAGAATAAACCCTTCTGGTAACAGTAAAGATACTCAGGTAAAATCTGGTGCATTCGTCATTAAAAGATGCTAAATTGAAGCCGCTGTAGCACCAGTAGCATAAGCTTTGAGAGGAAACTCTTAGACATGACACTTATTTCCACACCTAACTGTGCTCTCATGCTGCTGGTTAAAGGACAGAGCTGTTAAACTCCATGATCCTCTGCTGTTGTCACTATTTGTCTTCACCGGCTATTAAGGAGAGAAAAACCATTCTTTTATAAGCCGCTGCTCTCTGAAGGCCACTTTCCTCTGGCATCATGGGTATGTCATTGAGCCGGGCTGCCAGGGGACGTTTATTCCTCCCGCCTCGTATCAGTGAATCAATACGACTAAAATACTCTCAGAGGGAGCAGCATCCTCGGCTCCTTCTGGGTTATTTCTTCCCTCTTTCTAACTAAATCACTCGTGTTGCTGCGACAGGAGCAGAATAACATCGGCCTCGTATCCTCGTCCTGTCACCGGACGCAGAATCATATCACACCGAGCGTGGATTTTAAAACGGCTGAGTCCTGAAGCTCCACAGTTTGATCAGCATGTACTGTCACCTGCAACGAGGAGCAAAGGACGGGTTAGTTACACTGATTTAAAATCTAATTACAGGTGATATTTTGTTGACTAAGACAATAAAAAGCAGGTTTCTTTTATTCTGTGATGAAATATGTGATCAAGAAAGCAACAGTCAGTCATGAAAATGCAACATTAACTAAACATTAGTGTGATTTTTTAACAAAATATTAAAAAAAACATGTTTAAATGTCAAGATTTTGACTGAAAACCAGCTAAAAAAAGCAAAAAAAACATATAAAAAGCTCACAAAAACTCTTATTTTGAAGATGACTTCCTGTTTTGTTATGAACTGGCTTCAGGTTGAGACGAACAAATGTGGCGTGAACCCGAAGTGAAAATGATTTATGTGAGTTAGTGAGCTATTAACAGGAAGGAAAACTGGATTTTATGAAAACGAAGCAACCAAACAAACAGAAGAAACGATGTAGAAGCTTATATTTTCTGATAAATGTCAGTGTTTTTTTTCCTGCTCCATCATCCAGGAGGACACACCTTCATCTTCTTCACTCCAACAGGCCCAGGTCTCATAACACCAGGGAATAACACTCACACAAACACACTCACACACACACACACAGAGCAAAGCACAGAGAATATGAGATGTTATGTTCCTGCTCTCTGGCTCCCGGGTTGCTGATGCAGGGTCAGTGTTTCCGTGTTTGTTGCCTTCACAGAAGCTCCTTCCTCATTATTTGAATGGAAAAATGTGAGAAACATGTTGAGAAACATGGTCTTCACTCCTCAGTGTCGCTGCAGTCACACGTCTTCATGAACGCAGCCTGAGAGCGATGGTGCATGATGTCACCGTGCATCTTGTGTTTGACTTTCTGAATCACAGACGGCATCGGTTTTCCGGTTGTTTTCCTGCTCTTCACCCACAGGATCTCATGCTGCTCCGTCTGAGTCACCTCCTGCTCCAACCTTCCAGCCTGCACCGACACCTCCAAACTCAGAGGAGCTGCAGCAGCTCCAGCAGCTCCATCAGGTGCACCACAGTCACCACAGTCATCAGGTCCACGTCAGCTGGGATCAGGATGCTGCTGCTCAGCTCCAATCAGCACAGAGTCCCAAAATACAGCTTTTTTAAGGGTGAATCAGCAGAGAGCAGCAGGAAGAGCAGAATGTTTGCTTCTCCAAAATACAAAAACTGGCCTGTTTTTTTTGCAAAGACTGTTTTTTTGCAGGTAGCTAATTATTTCTCTTTTCAGAATGAGCTTTTACATCTCTGCATTTCCAACAGTTCCTTACAAACACCCACAGGTTCTCAGATCTTGGTTAATTATGAAAACCACTAATGAAAATTTGATTATTTTGACTTTTTTTCTGTCAGGAACTGGAAGCAGCAGGTCGTCCACATCAAACAGGAAACATTAAAGACAAGAAAAAACTACAATAACTGAGTATTATACTTCAACTTCATTCTTCTTAATGTGAAAGAACATAAAACCTTCAAACTTGTTGCCTTTTCTCGTCCTGAAGTTCATCTAACACTTCTCTGGCGCCTTCACGTTGCATGAAAAAGCCGATTTAACTTATTTCCGACTTTCCATCCTGTCAGGACGGATGAAAAAACTTCCTGGATTAAAAGCATCCGAATGCATTTTTCAGTGTAGCTCACATCAGTTGACGCAGGTACCTGGAGAATAGAAAGGCCTCATTTGGAGTAAGTGTAGCGTGCTTTTCAGTCGTCTCAGTCAAATATTATCCATCACCTTTATGGTCTCTTGTCCCAGTTATGTCAAGCCATTGTTGAGGTTCACAGAACTTGACTGTTCCAGCTAAGAGAAGTATTAAACGTGGGACTCCAGATCTTTCAAATAGAAACTCCTGCAGCAGAAGAAGAAGTCTGCAGAGGTGTTTCCCTCCTCACGCTCGTCCTGAGGGCTCACATGTAGCAGCAGCAGCATGAAGAAACTTCCATTAGGTCTTGAGGGACTTTTTCTTTTGGAAAAATGCATTTTGACTCAAAAACACACACACTTTTGGATTTGATTGCATGAGGAGCACCGCTTGGAAGCTGCAGAACGATGAGACAAAATCACAAATAACTGACAGCCTTTTAACATGAATTATTCCTCCTCAGTTGGACGGTTTTCGTCCGTCTTGGCTCAACCTGAAGCTTTTCTCCTTCCAAGTTTTGGAGGATGTTCGGTGATATGGCAGCGAGTTGCTTCCATTTTATTTTTCTGCATTTTGTTTTTGTCCTCAAACCTACAAAGTTCTCGTTTCCAACCATCCAAATGGGCACAAACCAACCCACAATATGACACCACAGTTATACAGATTGAGCCATTTGGCTTCAAGAGAAATAAGCTGAATATGCAACATCATCTCCGTCTGTCCAAACTATAAATAATCACTAATAACTTCAGTTATGAGAAAAAGATCAGTTTCAGGCAAAAGAAATCCAGATCTAGTGGAAGAAGGTTGAACTGTGCTGCTTTTTGCTGCATTTTAAGGCTTTTTCATATAAAAACTTGAGCAAAAACACAATCAGCACAACTGAAAACACCTGTGCAGGTGAGCAGGTTCTTTCACTGTTAATCATGAAGTATAAAAATGTTTAAAGCGGAAACAGGTTGCTTTTGAAGAACATGAGCAGCTTCAGGTCCTGAGCTCATGAGTTGCATGTTGAATCACCGCAGACGACACGTTTACGCCGTAAATTATGGATGAACGGCGCTGACGGAGGCTGCAGAGGGAGGCTGGATGTGGCTTCACACCGCGGCGCTCTGCTTAAGCCGGCAGAGGAGAGGGAGGATGACAGCGCTGGCACAGTGCCTCTGAATACATTTACACACACACACACACACACACACACACACACACACACACAAACAGGCACATACCTGCTGAATCCCTAAACAGGCCGCACATACATATGCATGGTTGTTTCTGCGTTATCGAGGGAACTGTCAGTGAAGCTCCTCCCGGGAGCCGCAGAGGAGAAGAAGAACAAAAGGTGAAGAGTGAAACAGGAAGCAAACAAGGTCGCAGCTTCTCTTCTCTCATTAGTGAAAACTGGGATTTTCTGTAGTTATCGATTATTTTCCATTTTTTGACACATTTTTTAACGTGTTTTGAATTTGTAAAGTACATTTTTTAATGCTGGTTACAAAATGGAAGCTGTTACATCAGATGATTTCAATACTTTGAGCTGGAATAAATACAGAAGACATCAACAAAAAGGCTTTTATTGATCAAAGGTGTTGGATTAGTTTAAGTTTCACTCGTTGCATCAAAAATCTTCTCATGGAGTTTTTTATTTTTTTGTTTCTCAGCTCTGAGTCGCACCAGTCGTCACAAAAATGCTTATATCTGCATTACTGGTATTGATCAACTAATGAAACTATCTGTTTTTGCTCCTGTTTCATGCACATTAGTATGCAGTGCTGCATTCAGGTGCACGCGTTAATACCCCTATTATCCAGCTAAGCTCCCTGTGACAGATTACAGGACCTGTGAACAGAAACCTGGTGACTGACTGACTGACTGACATGTTCACATCATCTGTTTTTAACATGAATATTAAACCAGATCAGCGTCATTAAGAGAGAATTATTCCTGATACGACCGACGTTTGTGTCCTTTCAGCCCAGCTGCTTTTATTTCAATCAAATCTGTCAATAAACAATATGTTTTGCATGAAGTGAGTCTTTAAATTTGACTGTTTTTGTGTCAAAACTTTCAAAGATATTTGTGTGCATGTTTCCATCAGTTTCCTCTTTAAAAAACAGTCTTCAGAGCATCACAGGACTCTGAAAAACTCTGCACTGATGGAGAAATATCATCTAAAAACAATAATTAAATGAGAAAAATCCTAAATATGACAACATATTAACATTAAAGCACAATATCCACATCTGTAAGCCTGTTTAAACACACAGGAACTGTCACCGGTGTGTTGCTGCTGTGTGAATTCGCTCTCAGTGATCAGACAGATTCGTCTGAACTGATCCAACACTGTGTTTCTGCAGAAACTTGTTCACCCAACAACCTTCTGTGAAGTTACGCAATTATGTCTCAATTTGCTCGTTTGCCCCGCAGTGTTAATGCTGCACGCCGTGCGTTCCGGCGGGCTGAGAGAGATTAGATTGTTGTGGTTATTATGTTGTCAACTTTATTACTTTTTTTTTTTGGGGCGATCTGCTGATTGAATCGCGGTCGTCTGAATTCCCTCTGAAACAGGAAGCACGAACCTATAAAACACTCCAATTATGAAGCTTGAAGATGTGAAACTGAATATGTTCTTCAGTTTTATGTCCTCTAAAAATAGCAACCAGGATGGATGACAAACAAGTGTGTGTGTGTGTGTGTGCAGTTAAAGGATCGATTCCCAGCACACAATGAGAAACAATAGAGAGCAGTCCATCATTCTGCTTCCCCAGATGATCCGTATTCCCTCAGCTCTCCACGTTTCTCTTTAAAACTTCTTCTTGACGTATTCCTCTTTAATGTGTGTCATGAACACACACACAATGCAAACACACACACACAGACACACACACACACGTAATGTGTCTTCATTAGCCTCGTTTTGTCGTGTTGTGATGAAAAAACTGATCTTTAAAACACAGATTCGGTCTCCTGAAGTCTTCACGTCTCTCTTCTCATTAAGTTCAGTGAGGATTTGTCTCGTTCATTGATCATCACACACACGGTGATCAGACGCTCACACACACACACACACACACACACACTCACACACACACACACTCAGACTGAACTGTGAGCTCAGATGCTGTCAGCCTGTTTAAAGTCAGAACCACGATGGAAAATGTTGGTCATGGTGAAAGTTTGTAGCTCTTCATGTTTTGAGTTCAGGTCTGCAGAGCCGATGCGTTCAAGTCCCTCTGTTTCTCTCTGGGAAGAAACGCTCCTCACACGCAGCTGAAGACTGAGGTTTTAATATAAACTGGTGTGTTGTTCTGGTTTTAGTTGGAGGAGGTTTGTGACTCCGTTGTTGTGTCACATCTCACTGTTTTCTGTGATGATGTGCAGATGAAATATGGTTTATTTATAATAACTAGTAATAAGGATAGTACTCCATAATATAATATGACAGTTTATGCATGAAAAAGACAATAATAATAATAATAACGGCACGATAACAATCCATGGGAACCTGCTGGACAGGATGTGAAACCATGCAGATGATTTAGATAAACATATATTTTATTTTGCTGCACATAAATTCATAAACACAAAATCTTCTTCAGGCTTTTTTATGATAAACAATAATATCAGCTATATGATAAATAAGCACTGAAGCTCAATAAGTCAGAATAAAACTTCACTGATATGAGAGTTTAAAAGCAAAGACCACTGAGGAGCTTTTATGACTGTAAAAGCAGATTTTTATAACAAAAATCAAACAATATTGAGAAAACAGAATCTGAAACTGTTTACCTGCAAATATGGAGATTTTTATGAGGCTTAACTTTTATTATTTTACTCTCCATAGATGCAAAAACAAACAAAAAATCTGTTTGCATATAGTGAGATGTTGTGAATGATGCACATTTATGGATTTTAAAGCCAATAAAAACTTCTATACATACAAATAATAATAATTTAATGTAATATGTCACATTATTTCATCTATTTCATGTCTCTAAGAGGATTAAAAACACATTTTTCTCTTGCATGTCGTCCACACGCTGCACGGTAATGTTCTGCACGCTGAAACGTCCATTCAATTGTTTACTAGAAGGTCTGAGAAGTTTCACAATAAGAGCATTAAAATGAGGAAGCAAAAAGCCTTAATACAAGAAAAACCCTCAAGTCTATCTTGTCTCCGTTTGTTCAATAAAAGATGAGCTGGAGAGAGAAAAACACTCCTTCCTTCAGGGTTATTGTGGCTCAGCAGATTTACTCTGAGTCTCTCACACACACACTCACACACACACACACACACACACACACTCGATTCAGGGAATTTTCAGGAACACAGATGCAGAGGTTGCGTCCTCTAATCTGCTGCTGCTGAATGAAAGTTGTTTCCTATTTAAAGCTCCGCTCTGCTCTTCCTGTTCAAACTCACGATAATCTGAGTCCTCTGCCGCTCTGCAGGTGGACGGAGGGATGAGGGGATTAAACAGGTGAGAGGGAGGAAGTGAAGAGATGAGGATGAAAGGATGAAAGGATGGTTTATAAAACGGTGATAGTTGAATCGTTTGTTCTGATTCGTTCAAACACAAACGGGTGTCACAGGAGTTGAGTGTTGACTGTTTCTCGACCCGACGCAGTAACTTCCTGGAGTTTTGTTATCATCCTGATGTCGCCAGGCAACCAGCAGAAACTCCAAGATAGTAATTTGCTTTCTTTTATAAGAGGAGAGGAGATAAAAAAACAAATACTGCTCTCATGTTTGTGTGCTAATTATGCAGCCGGAGCCAAAAGGCAATTACACTCTCTTAGAAAGGAAAGTGAGACGCATCAGGAAACAGCTAGACTGAGTCTGTGCGTCTAAAATTTAAAAAAACAATCTCAGCAGAACCTCAAGAGCTTCACAAATGACACATCTGTCTTTTTTTGTTCCTCTCTGTGCAAACAGAACAGGAAAAATGGCAACCTGTGGTTTTTAAAGGGATTTCTGCTGCTATTTTTTTTGTAAACAACATCCAGACAAACTGTGTGTTTGATCCGAACGACAGCTGAATATGAGGACTGTGTTTACATGCTGATACACACCGAGTCAGCTGATTGGATGTTTGCACAAACAAGCAGGCGTTCCTAATAAAATGGCCGCTGATTGTTAGTATCATTACAAAAGTCTGATTATCTCCATGAGCGACTGGAAACCTGCAAATCCGGCTCAATATGAGATCTATGCTGCTTTGTTTGTGCATTTATTATGAACCTGTGTGTCTGTGTGTGTGTGTGTGTGTGTGTGTCACCTGGCAGCCTCCACAGATGACAGATCATAAATCAACTCTTTGGATCATCGGAGTAAAAACACAGCAGAGTCCCTGGAGGCTCCTGTGCCGATCAGCTGACTCACAGCTTTGTCACGTGAACAGCCGCCGACGCTGACGTCTGGATCAATGACATGTTCCCCTCTCTGATACAAAGTCATCAATTAAACACTCTGAGACGCTGACTTCACCTGTCATTTCTGAGACGAGAGAGCAAACGAGATTTATTCAGCAGACAAAACCACCGAGAAGACTCATAAACAGACCAGAACAGCTGTTTTTCTTCTTCATCGATGAGGCTGTGAAGGTAACACGAGTGAAGAACCAGAGGAACCAGGTGCATCAGGTGATCTTCATGATTTAGTGTCGCCTTCATCAATGGTGACGTAGCAGAGAGGAAAGACAGCGAGTAGCATCGTGTTCGAGTTCACTTACGACATTAAATAAGTTAAAAACACCAAAGTGCTGCAGAGTTCAAAGAGAAAAAGACTAAATAAACCTTTTATCCAACTAGAAATACATGAAATCTCTCTCACAGACTTCATCGAGTTGTTTCCACAAGAACCAATCAGATCTCTGTTTGCAGGTAGCCTGTTAGCATTAGCTTCAATCCAGACTTCTGATTGGGTTTCATCACAGCCTGTTGGTTTGTTATGCTCTTATAATAACAACCCTCAGTCCTAAAGGAGCCCTTGCAGATCTTTAAATAAAGCAAACAGTTCTGGTTTCCTGTCCAGTCGTCTTATTATCAAACTGAGTCTGTTTTAAAACCAGTTAAAAATCCTTCTTGGTGCTTTTAAGCGACCAAAACGCCTCCAGCTCAGAAAAATCTACACAAAGCGAAGGCATGTTGTTCAAACAGCAAAAAAAACTCAACAAATTTCCAAATAACATGTTTGTTTTTCACGTTATTAAAATCCAAAGCTTTGTTTTCCTCAGAGCAACATGAACCTCAGAGACTGTAAATCCAAACATTTAAAAAAACATCTCTCACCACAGGCGTCACTCACTTTACTGACCGAGGACAAACCACCTTTCTGCTCGGAGATTTCTGCATGTTTAAGCATCAGGCTTAAGTGGTAAAGTTGCCGGAGGGGGGGGCTTTGTACATGTACAGGGAGCACAGGACCATGAATATAAAATAACTATATAAAGTGTGAAAGAGGCTGAAGGAAGCAAAGAAAAACTCTCATATATATATAAAGATATATATGTCTCTATATGTGTGTGTAGGTGAAAAGGGGACGGCGAAGAGGAACCAACACTTTCTGCTGTGACTCTGCTCTCATGGCTCAATGCTGCCCTCTAATGGTCATCAGAAAACTTTGCTGCACTCAGTTCAGACCTTAAACTCCGTCTAAACACCTTTTTCCTTTTAGTTAAGACAAAATGATGATCAGGGATCCAGGTTTAAGTCTTTTTTATAGTATTTATTGTGATGAAATTGATCTTTTTTTGGTGGATTTTGTTTTATTATGTTAAATTACTTAAATTTTTTAACATGAAAGTTTATTTTTGATAATAAAACCAGCTTTTTATGGAGATTTTTACTGAAAAGAATGAACATTTTCTTCTAAAAACATAATATAAAATCCATTTTTATTTGAAATGAGTATATTTTATACATATTTGATCCAGCTGACTGTCAGAAAACTTTGCTGCACTCAATCAGCTCTGGCCTTAAACTCCGTGTTAACACCTTTTTCCTTTTAGTTAAGACAAAATCATTATCAGGGATTCAGGTTTAAGTCTTTTATACAGTTTTTAATGCAATGAAATTATTATTTTTTCAGTGGATTTTGTTCTATTACGTATAAGAACTTTATTTTTTTAATAAGAAAGTTTATTTTTGATAATAAAACCGGCATTTTAATGGTGATTTTTACTGAAAAGAATGAACATTTTCTTCTAAAACCATAATATAAAATCCATTTTCATTTGAAATGAGTATATTTTATACATATTTGATCCAGCTGACTGTCAGAAAATCTTGCTGCACTCAGTTCTGGCCTTAAACTCCGTCTAAACACCTTTTTCCTTTTAGTTAAGACAAAATCATGATCAGGGATTCAGGTTTAAGTCTTTTATACAATGTTAAATGTAATGAAGTTTATCTTTTTTAGTGGATTTTGTTCTATTATGTATAAGAACTTTATATTTTTTAATAAGAAAGTTTGTTTTTGATAATGAAACCAGCTTTTTATGGAGATTTTTACTGAAAAGAATGAACATTTTCTTCTAAAACCATAATATATAATCCATTTTTATTTGAAATGAGTGTATTTGTCACATATTTGATCCAGCTGACTGTCAGAAAGCAGGTTAAGCCTAAAGACTTGTTGCTTAAATAATTCAAGATGAATTTTCAAGCAGCTTCGAAAACCAAATCATCCAGTTTCGTTGACAAACCGTCAACATTTGAATCTGGATGACTCAGTTTTCCACGTTTGGAGGTCGAGGCCCGGCTGGTGGTTGTTGTTTTCATCCTGTTTGTGAGCAGCTCTGCATTGTGTTTACTTCTCACAGCCTCTCACATAAACACAGACACGGCCGTCACGTCTGAATTATCTGTTTACTCACTGCGGCTGCTCTCCTGTAAAAACGAAAGAAACCTCACAAAAAAACAAAAAACAGTCTCATATGAGTAAAATATTCCGTCTCCGTCCGTCTGGAAGCTGGAGAGGATGAACTCAACGGAAAGACAACAGTGTTTTTATCTTTGGGACGGTGCAGAGGTGATAAGGATGAACAATGCCGCCACATTATCTTTTCCTATTTCTGCCACGACGCTTTTGTCCCTCAGCCAGATAAGAAAAAAACGCTTTCAGTCTTTCGGCTGAGAGATAAGACGCTCTGAATTAATCTGACAAAAAATAAACACCAACAAAGAAGAAAGTTGTGTCAGGAAACGGAGCGACCTCGGTGTTTGTGAAGGCTGGTTATTATAACTGAGGAAAAACAGACTCTCTGGGGTTTAGATGCATCAAATATGTC
This sequence comes from Acanthurus leucopareius, assembly GCA_029814765.1. Lineage (NCBI taxonomy): Eukaryota > Metazoa > Chordata > Actinopteri > Acanthuriformes > Acanthuridae > Acanthurus > Acanthurus leucopareius. The sequence goes on from JAQMCX010000024.1 coordinate 1,350,820, forward strand.
TGAGATTTGTTTTATTCTAATGATTTAGAGTCAAAAAGTCAGACTGGTTTGACTGGTGGGATATAAATCTAAATGGTTTATCTCATAAAAAAGCTTTTAAATGCTTTTTAACATCCATCAAATACTTAAAATGTAAATGTTGGTTTCTGGGTTTAAAAAATCTCAGCTGGTTTAAAATAAAACAAATCAAAACCAACAACTTATTAAAAGATTTTTTTATTCACAATAGAAGTGTAACAAATATAGTTTATTAAAAAGTCTGCTGCTTATTAATATCATTTAATCCATAAACTCAGAAGATTTTTTTTTATATAAATGTAGAACGGCTCATTTGCCAGAATGGAATATTTACATTTTTTTTTTTTCAATAATAATAATTTTAACACAATAAAACAGATTTTTTTTCCCGACAAAAATTAAAATATTGCATATAAATGCAAAGTAAACTATGTGCAATGGAATGATTATCAGCAATATTTTTGTACAGATACATTTCTGAGGTTGAATTCACGCAGTTTAACTTTTTAAAGGGCGACGCCAACCGGTTCAGAAATTCAGATTGATTCAGTCTGAGAGCAGCTCGGATGCAGTTAGGGATCTCAAACTGGTTTTGAAGACAGTAAGAATGTCAGTCTGACATAAATTAGAAGTTTTATTTTAAAGAAAAGTGGTGCATTTTTTCATAAAGACCGACTTCATTTTGAATTTTAAGAAGGTTGGCGTTCCCCTTTAATATTCACCGATAGAAAGGCATTGGAACACAACAGATCTTCAACACAATATCCAAAAAAAAAAGAAAAAATTACCAAAAACAATTCAACTTTTTAGAAACCAAAAACAAAAAAACAAAAACAAAAAAAAGTCTGCATATGGAAATGATGGAAATAAGCAGATGTCTAATGTCCCACTTTGTGAAGCTGAAAGCAGCTCACATGAAAAAGTCCAAACACTCTGCGTTTTCCTTCCTATTCAGTCAGTAAAAACCAGATCAGGGTCACATGAGGGGAAGAAAAACAGGTGTAAAGCTCTTTCAGGTAAAAGGTAAATCCAGGTGAGTAAAGGAGCTAATGTTGCATCCCAGTTTGGACTTCTTACTGGGGGAAATGCAGCGAATCAGCCCTTTTAGTTGAAAGTACCAGTTTGATGTTTCTCAGCCTCTAAAGGCTCCAAACTGCAGGGCTGCAGGTCTTTTTCACTTTTACCTTAAATTATTTATAATCCCCCCAAAAAAATGCATGAAAAGCAAATTTCTGAATGCAGAATTGCAGCAACACATTTTAACACGAAGACGGGAAACTTAATTCAAATGTCCATAAAGAAATCTTTGAAAAATGACGACTAACTTACACCACCAGACTTATACTTTATGAATAAAAACCCCAAATATTTTCCCCCAGAATTACAAAAATCTTGATAAGAATACATGTTTTTTTCATCTGTTATCAGATGATGATAATGAGTTTTAATAAAGGTTCACTTCAATCGAATCCAGGAAGCATTAATACTTTAATGTGGCAAAGTAGCTTAAAGTTGATATTTTTTAAATGAAGTTCTGAATGGACACTTCAAACCATTTGAATCTAATGAAGGAACACGACCGCCACCGTTCTGTGCTAGCTAGCAAACTTTAACTGAAATACAATCAATCACCACTGAAGCAACCCGGACATAGAATATTCAAAAATCTAATGATGCTTCTCCAAAAATTAACCAAAAAAAATATGTCTGAATTAAATTAGCTCAACATTTACCGACACCAAGTTACGACTTTGCCTTTTTCTTAAATTTGCAGAATAAAATCTAATTATAGGGCAAAAATTTGAACATTAAAGCCACTTTATTGTGGACGCTGAGCCACATTAAAGCTCCGTCATTCAGGAAAATCCGACTTTAATCATGAATCAGAACTTTCAGCTTCAGTGTTTTAACACTAAACTGGTTTCTGCTCCACAGCTGAATAATCTCATGTGTGTCCATGTTAATGTGTCAGATCCTCAGAGGATTGAACGATAATAAAAACAGGAAACTGATGCGTCATCACTGTGATGACCTGCACACTCGGCTTCAACTTTTTTTGTGCTTTCCAAAATAAAAAAAAAGAAAAAGAAGAAGAAAGAAACAAAACAAAAAAGCACAGAGAAGTGAACACAAGAAAAAACAAACGCATATAAAATATTCTTCACTTCACATTGGATGGTACATTCATACAGTTCCTGTCCTCCTGTGAGCTTGTTCGATCGACTCCCAGGTGGTTTCTTTGGCCTTTTGCTGCCGTTAAACCACATTTTTCTGCCGACTTTATGAGTTTAAAAGGACTATGTGCAGCATTTTTACCACTATTGATGAAATTATTGATGGTTTCTTCAAATTGTTTTAAAAGTTGTCATTAATGTTAAAAAATGCAAAACCTATAGACCCTTTAAAGTCTTCACTGACACCAGCGCAGGATGTCATTTTTTGGTTGATAAATACGCAAAAAAACCCACAAAAAAAGAAGTCAAGTCACAAACTTTTAAGCCCACAGCGCCACCTGGGGGTCATCTCACAAACCCACCAAGTCCTACATATGTTCACTACCACAGAATAAATTAACACAATCAGCAAAAAATCAACGGTTACAATACAACTTCACATGGATTATAAACGCCTCTAAAGCAAGTGTGACTGAAACGAAACACAGATGAGACACGGAGACGCTGTCGTCTGTACAGTGATGTCAGGAACATGGAGGGATCTCACACAGCTCGGAAACTCAACGCTGCTCAGTCCGAACCAGGAAGTTCACCGGCTGACACGTCTGCGTCCGTCGCCACACGGGAACGGCTCATTTTTTTACGTTTTTTAGAGGAAAAAAAGTGGAATTACAGAGTCAAGATGAACTGATTTTGATAAATATATGATGTCCAGTTGGAAACATGTTGGATTTCAAAACACCTTTTGCAGCACAAACACTTTGCAGTTTAACTAGTTCTTGATATTTTTACATGCTCTCTTTAGTTTTCACTTTAGTTTGTGAGAATCTGAAGGTTTTAGAGTTTTTCTTGTTGCAAAAGGACCAAATCAGCGCAGTTCTGCAACAAAAAATCACAAATTTCAAGGATGTGTGGAGACAAAATGTTACAGAAAACCAAACAAAACTAAACTTAAGCCAGGAAACTTTGCAAAAATGCTTGATTTGCTTGATAATTTGTTGATTAATGAGCCTCAGTAACAGCTCTGCTTTGTGATAACTGGACCAAATGTCTTTAAAAAACCACAGAAGAATCTCCTCGGCATGTTTTTAATGTCGCTCGGTTCATTCGGCTGCGTTCACTCCGTCAGGCAGCTGAAAATAATAATAAATCCGTTGTTGACTGAACTTTCTGACGACTTACGAGCAGTCAGATCTCACATTGACGCTTCAGTCTGTTCAAAGCTCGTTTGTGAGAACAGGAGCTCTGAGAGATCTGAACACGGGTGGAGTTATTACCCATCAGCCCCCTGTGCCACATTCAAATCTACAAGATAAAGACTGAAACTAAAGAGCAGCTGACGAGGAAAATGACTGGAGCCGTTTCATCCATCAGAGTGACGGTTTTCATCCATCAGAGGTCTGAAATGGGTTAAATATGTCGTACACATCTAGATTTTTTAAGTTTTATACTTCAACGAAGAGATTTTACTTTTTAAATGAGCTTGTGATGATCAGATCTCGTTTGACAGCAACATTTAAAATAATAATTTAGTAGAATTTAACAGAAACAAAGCTGCTTTATAATGAGTTGTTTTGTTATTAACAGATGAGATTTATGTATTTATGTGACTATTTCATCAAGTTTTTGACTTGTTAGACTTCAGCTGTTTAGCTCAAGTGTCCTGCAGACTGTAACTGGAAGATCTCACCACTAGATGTCACTGTAGTCAAGGAAATGACTGGTGACTGGGGCGTTTATTGGTTCACGACAGATGTTGGCTGGGAGAAAGAAGAATATCAGCTTGTCAGACTGATTATTTTTATTTTTAGATCATTAAATTTGATCCTCAGATGGACTTTTAGTGGCCTGATCTCAAATTAATCACAAATAATGCAAGTTTGCATCAACAAGTAGCTTCTTTTAAAGCCATAGTTACGCTGAATATTGGCTTAAAAACCAGGATTTTTTATTTAATCAACATCTAATTTTGGTATTTTCCTCATCTGAGCATTGAAACTTGAATTAAAGCTCTTTTCTTTTGGTGTTTGCGACTCCTCCTCCTCCTCCTCAGCAGTGAAGGCACTAGATTGAAGACTAAACTGGGTTTTATGTGGCTACAGTTTTGTGTGGCATCAGGACAAATCTTTACCATCAGATTTCACGGGTGAGTCGAGTTCTCGCTGATTCATTTACAACAACAGAAACAGAAACAGGAACAGAAACAGAAACAGGATGAAGGAAACTAAAGTCTGGTAAAGCTGTATAGAATCAGTATGGCTTCTTGTGTGTGAGTGTGTGTGAGTGTGTGTGTGTGTGTGTGAGTGTGAGAGAGTGTGTGTGTGTGTGAAATATTACAGCTAAGTCGAGTGTCTGCGTCTCCTCATAGAGGAGAGAAGATCCCACAGTCGGTCCTAAAACTGGAGGACGGAGACGAAAAGAAGTTCAGCAGTGAAAAGAGGGTTTGACGGACACACAGGTTCTCTGATGAACTGATCGATCAATCAATATTCACTTTCAGTGGATCAAAAAGTGTCTTAAAATCTGTTTTCCATGCAAACAAACATCTGACTTTGAAGATATTAACTTCTGCAGAAGGTCTTCAATCCAAAGACCAACTAACATCAAGATCGAGGGTCAAAGTTTTTCCTTTACTTAAGAAATTTTACCGGAAAATGATTAAAAATGAAAAATTCACTCAAAGCCACATTAACTTGCTTTTCTTTCGGAGCGTTCAGCTGCATCTCAGCCTCACTCGTCTCCGTCACAGCTGATAAATCTCCATCTGCTGAGTGAGACCATGAAATGAGGCTGACGGCTCCTCAGAGTTGAATCAGGTGAGATGTTTTTCCCTTTTGTTTCAGTCAGACAATCATATGATTCACTTTCCAAACCCTGAAATCAATCACAGATTTTCATTTTTTAGTGAAAATTAATTCCTAAGAGGAACCACAAACTTGTATCGGTCAAACCCAGAAATGAGTTAAATCAAGAATCAGAAAAGCCAGAAAGAGATGCAGATGAACTGAAGTTAAGCAGAAGAAGAAGAAGAAGAAAAAGAAGAAGAAGAAGAAGAGGAGGGACAGCTTTGTGGAGGTGAGAAAGTGAAATCAGCGGCAGGTGGAGAGCCGGTGTCGTCCTGTGTAACACCAAACTCGGAGAGGAAGAGGAAGCAGTCAGGTGTTGAGGAAACTGCAGGAGATCTGAAGCTTCTGCAGGTTTTATAAAAAGAGGCTCGGCTTTGTGCTGCGTCTCTCCTCCACTCACACAAACACAACCACAGCTTTTATAGAAAACGTCTCTGAGGACGATGCAGAGGTCGGGTGGCGGTGGCGGCGTCGGTGCAGGGGAGACCAGGTTGTTTTTTTCTTTTTAAATTCAGATATCGAAGCGTTACAGCAGGAGGAGAAGACGAGGAGCGTGAGGTGAACGAAGCGAGCGTCCTTCAGCTCAGTGACTCAGCCTTGTAATCCTCAGACGGGAGGGGTTTTAACTCTGGGGGGCTTGACGCCCAAAATCTCAGGTCCACAAATATCCACATCGGAGAGACGACTGGTTCAGGTCTGTCAGTGTGTCTCCTTCACAAAAAAAAACAAAAAAAAACAAAAAACCAGAACAAAACGACAGGCGGAGCTGCAGCTACGAACGACAACATCACTGACGAGTGCTGTGAAAACTGGTCCGATGTCCCTCTGGATGAGCTGAAAGAACAGAAACCTGGTGGAACAAACTGCCTCTTCATGTGGTGACATCTTCAGAGAGCGTCTTTATGATGCAAGTATATTAAAACCTAACTAGCTAACATCTCTCTGAGGATGTCACGGCGTTTCTTTTGATGAGTCATCACGTTTTTCTGGCAGTAAATGTGTCGATTGGTTCAACAGAAGATAAAAAAACCAAAAAAAACCAAAGTGGATTCTACAGCAGGAGCTCGGCGCCGACTGGCTCGAACTCTATTTTGATCCCGTTGAAAATAATAATAATAATAATAAAAAAAAAAGTGAAATCCGATCGAGAGGCTTCTGTAACCATTGGGGACTCCGAATGGCTAAACTGTTTCCGGACAAACAGCTGGAGGCTCAGGTTTACAGGATCAGAGGTTGTCGCGACTTGCTTTGGGTTTCAGCGCCGGTGGGTCCGTTACTCCACCTCGTTGGGTCGGTCTGTTTTGTCCTTCCTGATGACGGGCAGAGGGTGGGCCTCCGTGTTGAAGACCCAGTGGTCGAACGGCAGGTGGTCGTCGTCGGAGAAGAGCAGGTAGAGATACCTGGAGGAGACACAGAGGGAGAAACTTTAGCTGAGACGTCCTGAAGCTTCAGCACAACAACCTCCAATCATTCATGTGAACATGTTTACCGTAATTTCCGGACTATAAGCTGCTATTTTTTTCGGACGCTTTGAACCCTGCGGCTTAAACTATGATGTGGCTAATTTATGGACGAATATAAACGAGAAAGTGTGTGACGAAGTAATTCTGAGGCTGAAGAAAACAGCTTTAGTGGTTTTAGTTGTTAAATTTAGTGGGTGTGGCTTATAGTCCGAAAAGTACAGTAATCTCATTAACTTCACTGATTTTTTCTGTAAATAAATGTTTAATCTGAATGTGATTCCAGCTACATGTTTTTAAATAAATTGGGATTTGGACAATGAAAGACATAACAGGTCCATTGTTTACAGGTGAGAGCACCGTGATCGGAAATGAAGACAATCATTCACAATAAGCAGGAAAGTGGTGAAGTTTACCGCTTTTCTAAATACATTAATCTATAAAGAATATTTCTACATGGGCTCAGGAACATGTTTTTGATTTTCATAGATCACATATGATTTGAATTTCTTTTTTTTTATTGAGGTTTTTCAGCATCCAAGCTTATTAGAACCAGGGTTGTGAAATATAACCACACACATTGTGATCGTGGCTCTGTTTTTGTGGTGTTGTAACATGAAGCAGAAACAACCTTCTGGAAGATATTTCTATTGTTTTTTCACGACTTTAACTTGTGTTTTGTGTGTTTCACAACAAACGGACAGGAGTTTGACTGAAAGAGGGCAATGTTAACACAGCTGTTTGTATTTTTGTGCATCTGATGCAGTAAAAGTAGAGATATTGTCCTTTTTCATTCCATATATTCTCATAATTCACATAACCGGGTGTTCACATTACCCATAATGCAACTTGACCATAACAAGTTAGCTCTGAGATTCATATCTGCTGCTCACTCTCTCTGTATCACAACACCGTCAGATTTGTTTAGTTTAATTTTTCAAACTTCAAGTCTTTAGCGAGCGAACGCTGACTCAAGTGACATCACACGAGGCAACTCATCAGCTCCCTCTACTGTCAAGACTTCATAAAACTTTTATAAATATTAAATTTAAGGTGTAAAATCCGTGGAGTTCCCCTTTAAACACGTAAACAAACAAATTCTTGTTTAATTAAACAGTTTCAAACCAAAGAATTCAGTTAAATTTGCATCAGATGAAAAGTTTTCCCATATTTTCATCACATTTCTCCCTCAGCTGAGTCGTTGCTGAGGCGCTGCTGTGTTTCACATTTACATTAATGTGTGTTTGGCTCTGAGTGTATTTATGTGTCGCCACACCCTGTGTATGTATTTTTCCACCTGACTCAGCACTTTCGAATGTAACGCTGATACCTCGACACTGTATGAACCGAGACAGCAGGTGCACTTGAAGCCGCCCACCACCTGCTGATCTGCACTGACTGTTGCACTGACTGATTAAAATATGGACAGATGATCAGAACAGAGTGAAAAAAAGAGCAAGAAAAAGGGGAAAAAAGTCTAGTTTAGTGTTATTTTAAGTGAAAATATAAAATTAAAACCTTGAATCATGATTTGTTTTTGTCAGATTGAAGCTGAATTTACCATAAAAGTTCATGATGGTAGATCAGCTGTGTGTTTTATGTTTTCATGCAGTGCAGAAAGTTTATGAGCATCGAGATAAAAACACTTTCTGTGAAATCTTCAGCTCGTATCACATCCAAACTGTTTACCGGCAGAGTTTTAGATATTATTTTGAGCTGAGTTCAGATTTTGCAACATCTGTCAGCTGTCCAGGCAGAAAAACAAAGAGAAACAGATGTGGAACCGAAGGGTCGGATCAGTTTATGAAACGAAGGGATGAAATTCTGTCATCAGATGTCATGAAACAACCAAAAACAAGCTTATAAAACAGAAGGATTGTTGCTGGTCTCATCAGATTTCACCACATAGAGACTCAGTAAACAGAAAACATGTGACTCCTTTGAGGTGAATTTGTTCGTGTGTGTGAACGGCATAAAATTCTTTAAAAAAAATAAAAAAAACTGGCATCAGCTGACTGAGATTAATGATCCAGCAGAGGAGTTAGTTGTCTTCGAAACCCCTCAACCTCCATGACGAGTCCCCGTCCTCCTCCGCCTGCCAGCAGAGCGGCACAGAGCCGTGAGTGATTGAAGGCAGGCGGTGGCAGCGGCGGCGTGAAGTATGGCTGCGTCCTTGGCAGCAGCGGGAAGATGAATACAGGAAGTGGCTCCGCACGGTGCCAAGATCCCCGAGTAACATTAGGAGGAGGAGACTTATGGGTTCGCTGCTAAACGGGATTGATATTTTCTGTGTCCAGCGGAGAGCGAGTCTGATGTCGCTGCTATGATGCGGTTTGACTGATGAGGTGATTATTGTGCTGCCGTCAAGGCTGGTGGTCAATTACACTCAAATTCTTCTTTCTGGTGTCTGCGGGGGGCTAATGAGACGTTTTCTGACTGTGGTTCTTCTTATGAAAACATTTTAAGAAGATTATCAAAATATTTGAAGCTTTTTTTTGACTCGTTCATGTTGAATTAAGAGCTTTTTTTGGCTCCAAACATCAGAATAAAACCCTTTTATCTGTGAGTCAGAACCTGCGAGAAAAACCCAGACGTTTTTCTATGAGTGTGTTTGTGTGCATATATGTGTGTTTGTACATGTGTGTGTGTGTTGTGTTGTGTGGTGTAATCAGAAATAGAGGTGACGCTTGTTAAAATTTAGTGCCTATAAAAAAAAAAGCTGGATTGGATGGCACCTCGCCCCCATCGGGCTCTGTTAGGCTAACCTTGACTTCCTGTCAACAGCTGTCTGGCATTGAGGAAGAAAAAACATGACAGAATAAAGAGGTGAGGAGGAGGAGGAGGAGGAGGATGATGCAGGAGAGGCCATAAAGTTTCTGATCAAAGTAAAGAAAAACATGGACGACAATAAATCTGAAGGAGTATCAAGGCGTCGCCGAGGTCGACTGTTAGTCTGGTTTTATGGATTTAACACAAGAATCAGGTTTCTTTTAATGAGACGACGAACATTCACATAATAAACCCGTTAAACATCATTTCTGACGTGCAGGTCAGCATGAAGGCCAACAGGTCGGACGTGAAACCACACAGAGGTGAAGGTTAGTTACTGGTTAACTCACCAACCAGCTGTTCAATCAATCAGAGGCATCGAATGACTAAATGATGCAGAAACATCTGATCAATAAACACTGAAGTTAATATATTCGTCTTCTGACAAAAACAAAGAATATTTTTAGCCCTTAAGATAATAATAATACTATATGCTATAATTAAAACTATATATACTCCTATGTTAAGCACTTTATGTTGCATTTAGTGCAATAATTGTGCTAATTTTCTTCTTCTTCCTTCTTTTAATTATTATTATGAGAAGCAGCAGAAGCAGAAAAATACACTTTTTTTTAATTAACATAATTATAAAGTTTTACTCTCAAAGTGGTTTCATTTAGAGCTGAAACAATAAGTCGATTATGAGCATTTGAGCGGTTTATTTTACATTTTTGCTTCTTTTCTTTAAGTAAAAATGTTATTATTCTCTGGTTGCAGATTCTGTTTTGTTCAAAATGTTAGAAATATTTCGTGCAGTTTTGTTTCTTTGCCTCATTTGGCTCCTGAAACAACAGACACACGAAAAACACTGAAAACACATGTTCATAACATATTGAAGGGGAATCTCCTCCATTGTTTTCTCTTTGGCTCAGACACACACACACACACACACACACACACACACACACACACACACACAAACACACAAACACGTTCACACTGGTTGCGCTGTGGTTGGGATC